>RJVT01000056.1:78615-91080 GCA_018835575.1 Cotesia chilonis
TTTAAAAGATGTCAATTTTTCATTTGCAATAAAAATAATTACCCTGATCAATATGTAAAAATAGCAGAAAATCATAAAAAATATTTCTTTAGAGTGCTGTTTACAAATGATCTTGAATTTTAGTAAATCATCAATTCAAGCTTGTTTATTATTTAAGTATAAGTTTTGCAAAAAAATTAAGATTTAATATATTATCAAAATAATTCCACGTGTCATTACTAATGTTATCATAGCTCTTAGATTAGTAAAGTTGCATATTCTAAATCATCCAAAATTTAATCGTTTCTAAATTGCAGGTTGTTTATAAAAGTTGTAATTTTGCTTAATGCATCTACAAATAATTCTGTAACTCAACTTTATGTTTCTTAGTGTTTAATAGTTTTTTTACATACTAATACTTTCGCATTTGATTTTATGTACAACTAGAACTTATAGATACAAGTTTAATGTAATTATTATATAAACCCAAACTAAAAAAATTGAAGTTTCTATATTGTATGTTATAGTAAAGTTATACAGTTATGAAATTCTTATTTTGTTTTCTGCTCAAAAAATGTAATATATTCCATCTTTACTACTAAATTGAATATTTCTATTAGTATTTGCATAGTCGCTCTATAAAATAACCATCTATTCAGAATATGACATTTTTTAGTTTTACAAACTATTTAATAGTTATTTAGATAAAAAACTCTTTTTATCTTTTTTTAATAGTACAATAATTGATCTACACAGACCTGATCGTCATTTAACATAACGTTTTACTCACATTTTCAATTATTAATCTTTTGAGATAACTGTGTTGTAAGTATACTAATAGATCTTTTATACTAGTGTAATCTATCAAACTTAAATGTTTAAAAATATCACTTGATGTTTTAAATTTATTTCTAAATTATAATGACTCGTAATTCATATAAAGCTTTTATTTGTCTAATTGCTGATTTTGTTTATTCATTTAGTTTAAAAATAAATGTATAGACTTTACTTAGTGTAAAACCATTCTTTTGTCACTTAATCTAAACTGCATTGTGTTTCCATTTTTTTACATTTGTCTATTGCAGATACACACAATGTTAACTTGTTTATATGTTTAGTAGGGGTATTTAAAATAATTGTATTTTAAGATTTATAAAAATTTTTGCAATGTAAATGTTATCAATTATAAAACATTTATTTGCTTCTCATATATTTGAAACATAGTTTGATATGATATACAAAAATAAATTATATTTAAAGCATAGTAAGCATGTAAATACAAAAATAAGTAAAAAGCAATTATCAGAAAATTTAAAGTTTTTATTGTAATCATAATCTTTAACAAATTTCACAATACTTCTTTGACATTTACTTATTAAAATTTAACATTCAATCAATATTGCAACATTTTTTATTATTTTGTTGTACAGAAATATCAAATGTTAAGAATTTATTTTTTATATATGTGAAAGTTTGTACGACTCTTTATTTATTAGAAAGATATATTTTTTATTTATAAATAATAAATGTTATTACCAATAATATTTATAACATCTTTATAGTTTAATGCAGTATAAATTTTATTAGTAAATCATAAAATTTATTTATATCAACAGATAATATTTTTCTATTACAACATATTACTTCAGAAATATTAATTTTTTCAGTCAAGTTTAGTTGTTTTCTTGGATAAACTATCAGTATTTCATGTTTGTAGTAACTAATACTAAATCCAAAAATTCGGTAAATTTTTTACCCTTAATTTTATATGTTTATTTCGTTACCATACATTTTTCGTGAGTCCCTAATTTTGAGTTTGTGTAAATAATCAAGATTTTAAAATTTGAATAATTAGATAATTGTGATTATTTTGTTTGAAATGTAGGTTACTTCTTCATTTATAATTTTGAAACATTTACGGATATTCCAAGATTATAACAAATATATAATTAACTGATGTTGCTTTTTACTTATAAAACAAATTTTATTGTTATAATTCTTCTGATTGTTGATATAGAAATTCTTCATATTATTGTTTTCTCATTTGTATGGTGGTAATTACATGGAGCATAGTTTCTAACGTTTTACTTGTCAATTTTTTTAATAACTGTAAAACATTTTGTGTTACATGTATGTTTTATGCAAAAATAAGAAAGTCTTTGTTGATGATATTTAACATTCTTATTTTGATGATATTAGTACTGCGGTAGAAGTACTACATAGTGATTATAATACATTAAGATGTTGCTCATTTAATTACATAAACATTCATCAGTCATGTTTCCAAAGAATTTAGTAAAAAGCTAAGATCAACGTTAATGATTTTTAATTCGCCAAATCTAGTTTTTATATCATTGAGTGATTTAAACAAAATTTTAATGCAAAATATAAAAAAATAATATATTTCGAAATTCTCAAATTGTAAAACCTAAGTATTGTGATTTTTGTACAGATACATAAGAAAATTAAATAAGAGCTGTTAAATATTTAATCATTAAACTTTGTTTTTTATTATCGTTCTCATATTACTTAAAGCCATTTGTGTATAATTAAAAAACAAATCTTATTTCTCATAATTGTTTTAGCTTTAATAAATCTTGCAATATAATACGCTTACATATTATTGGCGTTTAATGTTTTACGATCATCATTGAAAATTAGATACACTATATTTAATGAAATACTTCCATATTAGAAAAGTATATTAAATCTAAAAGCTCCTGTATTGTTCATAACTAACATTTCTTAGTTTTTAATATTCAAATTGTGTTGTAAAAACACAAAAACCTAAAAAAAAATACAAGTTTAGTTGAAATGTTATTTTTAGAAACCCCATTACAATTTAAGCTGTAAAAAAAATAAAACTCTTAACAAAATTTAACATACCTAAATACTATTTGATTATTTTTACTCACTTGCCCCGAAATAGTAATAAATACGAAGTATTGTTTGATTAAAGATTATTACAATTTCTTGTTGGGTATAAGAACTTGCACAGTATTCTGATAAGATCTCTTTAAAATTTACAGTTAAATCAAAAGTGATATGATTTGAACAGTATTCTTACAATCTTTTATATATATATGATTTATTGGATTAAAGAATATATTTTTAACTACTTTGATAAAAACAATTGATAAAAAAGTAAAGATCACCTTTTACAAACCAACAAACACTCAAATTTAATCATATATATTTTGTAGTAATTGTTTAGTTTTAAAAACCATTTATAATTTAATTATAAAACAACTCGGTAATAAAAATTTTTATGTACTTGTAAGTATAGACCAGAAAATATTATAACTAACAAAATACGTTACTAATTAATATTTTAATTTGATTGAAAACGAAAAGCTACTGATACTATTATAAAAATTTGCACATTAAATTACAATTTTTGATATTAAACTGTTGAAAGTGTTTTTTTTTGTTCATTTTATCTTGAGTGCAGCATTTTAAATAAACTTCGTTAGTAAAAAAAATTTTGTCTGTAGTCAATTGTTTTGCACAAATATTAAAATTATATTTCTCAATATATATGTTTATTGTAAAATGGATTTAATTTTCTAAAGCTAGCTTAAATCTTTACACATAGCTTAATGTAAGTTTTACTTCTAACAAACTGTATTTTTATTGGATGTGTAATAACATCGCGATCTACACTCATTTTAATGCTAAGTCGTGATTACGCATTTTCATTTGTTTTGATGGTAATATCTTTTTTCAATATTTTACAAATGATAAACAATTTATGAATGAGAGTTTGTATTGACTAAAAAATCAATATATTTTACAATTAAATTAAAAATTGTATTAAAAGAACTAGTCAATTTATTGAATAAAAGTTGTTTCTACAATATTTTATATATTTTGATAATAGTAATTTTCTTATTATTATTTTTGATTATTAGAGAAATGATATTAATGATATCAACATATACAAATTTGATACAGGTAATAATATATTGACTTTAAAATTGAGCATACATACTTATATAGTTTTGTAAAATAAATATGCACAAGTTGTAAAGATGAATAAAAAATTATAACTATTTACATTACATTTTGCTCAAATTAAATTAATGTATTGGAAAGTTTAATGATCAATTTTTAGCAAAGTATTATAATATTTTAAATATTGAGAAAATAAAAATTTTGTAATTTTTAAAGATAATATGGTTAAAATTATTTGTTAAAATACGTTTTAAGTTATTAAATGTGTTTTACTAGTCTAAAATTAAAATTGAAATAAACAAACATATAGAGTTAAATAGAGTATTTCATTGGGGTTGATTACCATAAAAATGTTTTTACAACAAATTTAAATTATTTTTTAGATGAATGTAATTTAATTGTAAATCAAACTTTATTGCAATGATATGACGTAATTGAGTTGTATTGTATGGTTATAAAATTTAACAAAAGTCAAGTGTTTTATCTGTGGATAATTGCTAATATTGTTCTTGTACCAACATGTACTTCGTACATTGAAAATTTATTTTCAAAAAAGACACCGATATCATAGTATTTATAATAATCATTATGCTTGACGAATGCTTAAGGATTTTTAATTCTCATCTCACAATGTCAAATCGTTAAAAATGTATAAAAGTTCGATAATTTTTTATAACAATTGTAATGATATATTTTAGGTAAAGTCTTGTAGTAAGTGCAGACAAAAAGATGTTGTATATTGAAAAACAATAAAATAAGTCGTACTGTAGATGCATTGTAAAACTTACTTTTAGATTAAAGTAAGAAAGTACATTTAATATTCATATAAGAAATGTTTAGCCTGTTAAATATCTACTACGATCGGTTGATCTGTAACTCTTGTTTTGACTTCTATTATCAGAAATTCTTTTTCTATTAAACCATTTATTTATTATATTTCTATCTTTGGTAATATCTCAATAATCTATTTGTTATTATATAAAATGTTTCTATGTAACTTATATATCATAATCTTTTATTATTTTAGATATTAAATTATGTCTAAATACTATAAAATATTAAAGATATTATTAAATTATATTTTTAAATATTTGCTTTAACTTCTTTTAATATAATTTGATAATTTTAAAACTTATTGTGTATGACTAACAGTAAAAGTTATATTTAAGTAAATGAAGAATTTGAATCTGCAGATTGTTATTTCTAAAATTGTCATTATAATTAAATAGTAATCACTTTATGAAATTTCGAAATAATTGTATTTATATTGTAAATCAAATATTTATGTTGACTTTATTGAAATATGATATTTATTACCATATAAAGAAATTTACTTAATGTAAAAATAAATATATGTAAAGCCATAATAGTCACATGTTAAGTCATTTTGGTGATGGAGAGAAATGAAATAATAAATAATTGGTATATTTTCATTACAAATAAGACATTTTTAAATATGTGTCAAATGTATATTAAATATTTGGCAAGAACTATTTCTAATCAATTTTTATCTATTTAATCCTGTATCCTTCAATTTGAAATTTTATTTATTAAAAGAACAAAAACATGATTTTTTAAACATTGAAAACATTAACAAATATAAAGATGTTAAAAAATAACACAATTAATTTTTGAAAAATGTCTTGTTTCAATTTTGACAAATATGAAGAATAAATTAAATATTTTTGAAACATTTGACACTTAAAATTGTTTAACACTACAAAAAGAATAAGTAGTCTTATTTATTTCAAAACAAGTAATAAACTATATTATTATTTTTTGTTTTTTTCCCTCCAAAAATAATCAAAAAATTTAAATAAAAATTTTTAAAATAAGGGTATGAAGATGAAGGAAAGAAATCATTTTTTACAATGGATTTTGATTTCTTTTCTTAGCTTGCGATATAGTGACATCTTTGACAAGTCCTAACAAAGCTTCGGCATCATTCCCAAGGCGTGAGATGAGCTCTGTTACTATATTGTATTGCTAGTAAAGAATATCAAATGAAGTTGTAATAATGGTTGTGGGCATATAGATGAGGTAGAAATTTGATGTTAAAAAGATTTTGATTCCGAAAACTTTGTGCCTTGATTGGTCTTTGACAAGACCTATAAAACGCTTCGGCACTATCCCCAAGGCGTGAGACGAGACCATGATAGGTACAAAGTGAGTAGTGATATATCAAAATGAATTTTAATATTAATTTCTATCATAGAATATTGAATGAATCTATTCTGTATAGTTTGTTTGTTGTGTTGATCTCTTTATATTTTTCTAGTTTCTAATGTTCAATAGATGCATCTTTGCCATTACACTGAAAACTCTATCCATCTGATATTCTCTTGCTGCTTTTTATTTTAAATTATCAACAATAGATTAATTCCTATTGTGTAACTTTGATTTAGATTTATTGTTTTATTTTTGACGATTCATGATTACGATTACTTTCTAAGCTATTCTACATTTCATTCTGTTTCCAAGTAAATCGGTTATATGAAACATTTTATTTTAAATGTTGTATTTTGATCTTGATGACATTTAAAACTTAATTTAATTAGATATTGTTTTTATACAGTTTTATAGTGGAAGTTTATTTTTGTTAGTTACATCACTTTGCCGTTGCTGCCGCATCCTCTATCGAGCTGCATTACTTTCTAGCCACTTCTACTATGTTCTTGTTTTTAGATCCTCCCTCGACGAGTCCCCGTTGTTGCTCAAAGAAAATGCTTTTTAATGTCTTATTTATGATTATTTAGATGTATGCTTCGGTATTTGTTGATAAGTTGATTGCTTTTAATATTTATATAAAGATACTTAATTATGATCAAGTACCTTTAGTTCAATGTTTAAAGATGTTAGATTCGAATCTCATCGTGAATAATTGTTAATCTAAATTAAATAAGCATTGACACAACAATAAATAAGAAGTATTCATATACAAGTTTAGACTATGGTTGTAAATATTCTACAGATTACAAAAAAATACATACTTGTAGTAGCTCGCATTATTTGCTAACATTAGTAAACATTTGTAGGTACTAACTTCATTTACATCTAAAGAACATCTTTAAAGAAGCAAGTCTACGAAGATCATTTACTTTAAATTACTTAATTCGACTAAAATTTAGTATTTGATATAGTATTGCACTTATCTTTCAGTTCTTAACTTTGATAAATTATCATTATGTTGCTAGAATTATTTTCTAATGTATCAAGGCTACTAAGTTTTTGATGTATAATATTTTATACTTTTTGAGAAACAAGATAAAACATTATAAACAATTAAAAAGTAAAATATACATCAAATTTCATTGTTAGTTAAAAAGAAACAATAAATACAAGTTTACCACAATTAGAATATAAACAATATTAGTAAAGTTTCATAATATATTTTGTTTACTAACAAATTGCACACTAATTGATAGATGTTATAAATAGACCTTATTTGATAATTTATAAATATGCTTATTCATTTGTTTTGCAACAAAGTAATCAGTTATCTTAGTTATTCATTAAACCCACATCCAACACTTTATGCCGCCAATATTCATACCTTCTTTTTCAAGTCATTTTTGAAAGTCAAAAATATGATTAACATCGTTTCTTTAGCTTTGAGTTAAAATGTACACTTTTTTACTATAAAAGAGAGACTTATTTTATTTCAATATTTTTAATGATTTTTTTACCCCATAAAATGTCAAAACAAAAAGGATTATTTTTGTCTCAAATTGATTAATTAGTCCTAGCTCATATTCTAACAGATTATATATTCTCATCTTTTGTGTATACACTACATATTGTTATTCTAGGCTTGTACTGATAGTTATTAAAATTATCTTTTTGTTGACCATATCTAGTGCAAAGATGTCAGATTTCTTATTTGAATTTTTATCAATAAACTCAGATATTAGATCTCTCATTTGTTAGTATTTCTTGTATTTAGTGAATTTTTATGTTTAGATATTTCAGACTATATCATACATAGTTTTAAATGAATGCATGTTACAATTTGTTATGACATTTAATATATTCTTGAATCTTGTTTCCAGGTGATTTACTATTATTTCTTTAATCTAGACAGTAAGATCACTTTAACTCTTTATTTATGGTAATTTTATTCTTTGTTGTTTACAGTAAAATTGCATTTATAGAGAAATTAGATAATCTTATTAGTTTATATTAATTTTGATTGGTAAATGACTAGTGCGTTTTTATTAACATTTTCTCATTACAATTTGTCCTTTTGCATTACATATTTGAGTAGAAAAAAAGAATGTTGATTTATTTAGATTACAAATGATTCTGTATCTGACTGTTTCTTATTTACATTAAGATATTTTGGTGTTCTAAACAAAATTACTCGTATCTCAATTTTACTGATATAAAGATCATCTCTTTGCTATCTTTTAGATAAAAAATGTATTCTTTACAACTTTGTAATTTATGGATATTATCTTCTTATTTATCTAAATCTTAGTAGTTGCCTTCTTCAAAATCTAGTAAGATTGTATATCATTATAATGGAACCACGTATTTATTAATTGTATTCTTTTAAGTTCAATTTGACACATGCTACTAGTAATTTTGTTTTATTTATACGTTTAGTTTCTAAATTTACTTTGTTTGTCTATGTTCTTAAGATACTAATGACAATCTGTTGCTTTGTTTACACAATTTCACGTATTTGTTGTTAAGTTATATTTATTCATTTTCATTCCTTCTGTTCAAAGTTACTCCCTATCTCGTCTATTATTCTTGCAGTGATTGTTTATTACAGTTATTCAGGAGTAAAGTTTTTTTATAAGTGATCAAGAGAAATAATTAAGATGATAGATAATTTGTTAAAAGCATACCACATTTTATACACTATACTAAAGTTGTAGATTCTATTTAATTTTTACTAATTAACAATTTTAATGCATATTATAAGAAAATTTAACATTAAAGAAAAAATGTTGATGTTACTATCACACTTGGTTAAGTATCTGTTATTTACAATATCAAAAACATTTCCAATATTTATTTATGGTGTTTAAAGTTATTTTTACATTCCTAATTTATTTCAAGATCTTTTTTTTTTCTAAAGGCCGCGTCGCAGCTATTAATTAATTCTTATGTAAGAGCCTCTGCCTTCAACTTCTGATTGTATTAATTTACCTTGTTATTTAGTGGCTGGTTTAGACATGTTAATGTTCTCTATTTATTTTTAATGTTTTTAAAGTGATTTTTTCAATGCATATTTCCTAGATTATTTTGTAAATCTCATTGTGGATGCTAGTTATGTTTTTTATAAACAATGTTATAGACCTTGTCTTATCTTATGACATTCTAGATCAAATGAAATTTATAACTTTGTAAATTTTTCAATCATTCTTAAACATTTTCATTTTTATAAGACGTATGTCAAAATGATCCTCATTTCTTTTCTTCTACAACTTTGACAGAATTTATCCTTGTAATCCTCATAAATAGAATACCATATTTCGTCTAGACTTTATTTGAACACTATAAAATTATCCATTTAAATCTCATATCTATAATGTATCTTTTCGAAGTATATTCTTTTTTATTCATTTCTAGTTTTTTATCATACAGAATCACACTCGCATTATTCATATGCTTGTCATAAATATGTTGAAAATTCCAAAGAATTTTTTTACATTTTCTTTGATTTCCTTAAATTGCTCAAAATATTAATGTTGTCTTTAAGTTCATGATTATCTCTCTGATGTGTCCTTTCTTTTGTCGTTACTTCCCACTAGCTTAGATATGCGTGCAGCTTGGAGGATCTTTGATATATTTAATGTTTAAAAAATTGTTCTGTTCTAAATATTCTCATTCACTTTAGTGTCAATCTTGTCAAGAAATATTTTCTATATGTGGTTCATTTTATCATAAAAAATTTTCTTGATCATTTTTCATTCTAGCATCTTTAACATTTTTGCTTTTTCTTTTATATTTAATTTGTGTAACGTTATAATATTTTTTCTAATTCAATAGTTGTATAAATTTTCACAACAGTTCTCAGTCAAAAATTTCCATCCATTCTTTAGTATTCTTTCATATAATCTTTTTAATCTTAATACTTAAAGTATCAGAAACAATGGCTTACACACCAAAGATTAGTCTATCAAGTTTTATAAAATACCTGTGTATCACTTTTGTTTGATTGTGTCTTATATATCTGTTTACTTTATATTTGTTTTTCAGTTAAAATATATTTTGCCTGTCAGTCTTTATAACTATATTATTATTTTATAATATTTACTTATCATATAATAAGTTACTTATAGTTCAGTTCATATGATGCTTAACATAAAGTCATTAATTCAAATCTCAACAGTGACACAACATTGTCTGTAAAGTCGTAAGTAGGAGTTGACTAAAATTGTAAATGATGTTTGATAGATTAGAATATCAAAATTTCTTTGTATTAGGTTGGCACTACATTTGTTATAGTGTTGAAGCATTAGTATTTATTAATTTTAAGATATACATAATTAGTAATCTCATCTAAAGAAAAACATTGAAAATATCATTCAGTCCATTTAAATAACATAAATCTTTTTATTTTTGTCTAATAGAATATTTCTTAATAATGTTCTGTAACAACTATTTCCCAATGAGATTGGCCATTACGGTATCTATTGCTTAATACTTGAGATTACAGAAAGCAGAGTGTACGAGGTAAATATAAATAATTATTAAGATGAGACTTAATATTTATTTGAGGAAGTAAGATGATGTAGAGAAAAAAAATTTATTAATTGACATATTCATAAAATATTCTATATTTGCTTTGATAATGATTCTCAACAAAACCTAAAAAATGTAATCTTTATAAAAATACATAAGTGAATAAATTATAAGTTTTAAAAAATTTTAAACTAAAAAAGTATATAAATATTTAATTAAAAAAGTATAAAAATTTGATACAAAAATGAATATAAACCTTATTAAAATTAATTAAAACCACTACCAAAGAGGCATTCTATAAAATATTAATAAAAGATACCGCTAGCTCAGTGATCATGAAAATAGTTCAAAACTAAAGTGTCGTAAAGACTAGGTAGAAGAGTTCAAAATCTATACAAAATTGTCTGTAAAATTGTATCGTAAGCGTCGACTAAATGTTGTAAATGTTTTATAGGTTAGAAGGAATACGTTTTTACAGTTAGACACTTCGATGGCCATAGTTGTAAAAACAGTTGTAGATTTTATTTCGTTTTATATAGTAAATAATTACATTTAAAAAACTACATTGTTGAGAGACAAAAATCTATCGTTTCACGTAATCAATGAAAGTCAACAAGATTATCACTTAACTTTAAATTCAATAATTTATGAATTTTACTCTAGTATAGCATTTCTGATCCTGTAAATATTATTCTTATGGGCGTGTAAAATATTTTCTATACAGCGAAACCAGTAAGATATCTATTACTCAATAGTTTATAATATTAAAGAATTAAAGGGTTTTTAAAAGTTAATGTTAAGTACACAATCAATCATGAGTAATTCATATGTCAGTGAATGATGAAAAAATTAAAATATTAATATTTGAAGTTTTTAAATACAGATTAATATATCCAATAAAAATTAATTAATTAGAAATAATAATAAAAAACATAAATTAACATATTTAAAATTTTATAATTATAGAGGAGCAAATTTATATGTATGTTTACAATAAAATAAACATTTATACATAAGAGTGATATACATATTATAAACTTTTAAATATGTTAATTTATATTAAATCTTACACTAATATTAATTTTTTACCATATCATATAATTATTATATAAATATATGACTAATAATTTAATATTTAACTATGTTTATATAGTATCTACTCATCTATCTATAGATTATTGTATAATATAATGTATTTTTAATTCTTTAGAGTAAACAATTATTTTGTAATGTCTAACATCTATAATAAAATTTAAAGTTAAAAAACAAGTATTAAAAGGGTGTATATTAGTAGTATATTCTTTTTGTCAAAAATCCAATTTTTTTCATTGATTCTCTTGTATACATATAGAAAAGAAATACAGGAAATATTATCAATTTTTTAAAAACCTCCAAAGCAAACATATAAGAGATAATAATAAACAAATATTAATGTTTTACAATCACAAAGATATTTATAATACTATAACAATATTATTAAGTTATTTTTGTTCTTAAATTATTCATGTACTACAAATAAACATTAAAAATATAAAAATGTCTAACATGTCATCAACATATAATATATTACTATTTGTATTTCATATAAATTTTGTCATATTCAATTAATAAGAAAAGTTATTAAGTTTTAAATAGATAAATAATAATTAAAAAAATAGATTTATTAAAAAATTATTATAATACTTAAATCATTAATTAGAAACTATAATAAATAATGAAAATTAATTGATTTAGAATTTAATAAAAGTAAGAGTATTAAAAAATATGTAAAATAGAAAGAATTACAAAAAATAATAATAGAGCAATGATAGAATTTGTTTTTAAAAAAGTCAACAA
>RJVT01000056.1:93112-507115 GCA_018835575.1 Cotesia chilonis
TAATTTGATATTCTTTACTAGCAATACAATATAGTAACAGAGCTCATCTCACGCCTTGGGAATGATGCCGAAGCTTTGTTAGGACTTGTCAAAGATGTACTATATCGCAAGCTAAAAAAGAAATCAAAATCCATTGTAAAAAATGATTCTTCTCCTTCAACAAAACTCCATACCCTTATTTTAAAAATTTTTATTTAAATTTTTGTTTATTTTTGGAGGGAAAAAAATAAAAATAATTAAATAATTTATTACTTACTTTAGAATAAATAAGACTACATATTCTTTTTAGTGTTAAACAGTTTTAAGTGTCAAATGTTTTAAAAATATTTAATTTATTCTTCATATTTGTCAAAATTGAAACAAGACACTTTTCAATTTATAATATTATAAACCAATAGATTTTTTCAAAAATTAATTGTGTTATTTTTTAACATCTTTATATTTGTTAATGTTTTCAATATTTATAAAATCATGTTTTTGTTCTTTTAATAAATAAAATTTCAAATTGAAGGATACAGGATTAAATAGATAAAAATTGATTATAAATAGTTCTTGCCAAATATTTAATATACATTTGACACATTTACACAGATTGATAAATGTCTTATTTGTAATGAAAATTGACAAATTATTTATTATTTCATTTTCTCTCCATCACCAGAATGACTTAACATGTGACTATTATGGCTTTACATATATTTACATAAAAAATTTATATGGTAATAAATATTCATAGTTCAATAAAGATGACATAAATATTTGATTTACAATATAAATACAATTATTTCGAAATTTCATAAAATGAGTATTATTTAATTATGTTGACAATTTTAGAACTAACAATCTGCAGATTCAAATTCTTCATTTACTTAAATATAACTTTTAGCTGTTAGTCATACACAAAAATTTTTAAATTATCAAATTATATTAAAAGAAGTTAAAGAAAATATTTAAAAATATTATTTAAAATATCTTTAATATTCTATACTATTTAGGTATAATTAAATATCTAATAATATTAGATTATGATATATAAGTTACATAGAAACATTTTATATATAATAACAAATAGATTATTGAGATATTACCAAAGATAGAAATATAATAAATAAATGGTTTAATAGAAAAAGAATTTCTGATAATAGAAGTCAAAACAAGAGTTACAGATCAACCGATCGTAGTAGATATTTAACAGGCTAAACATTTCTTATATGAGTATTAAATGTACCTTCTTACTTTAATCTAAAAGTAAGTTTTACAATGCATCTACAGTACGACTTATTTTATTGTTTTTCAATATACAACATCTTTTTGTCTGCACTTACTACAAGACTTTACCTAAAATATATCATTACAATTGTTATACAAATTATCAAACTTTTATACATTTTTAACGATTTGACATTGTGGGATGAGAATTAAAAATCCTTAAGCATTTGTCAAGTATAATTTTTATTATAAATATTATGATATCGGTGTCTTTTTTTGAAAATAAATTTTCAATGTACGAAGTACATGTTGGTACAAGAACAATATTAGCCAATCTATCCACAGATAAAACACTTGACTTTTGTTAAATTTTATAACCATACAATACAACTCAATTACGTCATATCATTGCAATAAAGTTTGATTTACAATTAAATTACATTCATCTAAAAAATAATTTAAATTTGTTGTAAAAACATTTTTATGGTAATCAACCCCAATGAAATACTCTATTTAACTCTATATGTTTGTTTATTTCAATTTTAATTTTAGACTAGTAAAACACATTTAATAACTTAAAACGTATTTTAACAAATAATTTTTTAACCATATTATCTTTAAAAATTACAAAATTTTTATTTTCTCAATTTTTAAAATATTATAATACTTTGCTAAAAATTGATCATTAAACTTTCCAATACATTAATTTAATTTGAGCAAAATGTAATGTAAATAGTTATAATTTTTTATTCATCTTTACAACTTGTGCATATTTATTTTACAAAACTATATAAGTATGTATGCTCAATTTTAAATCAATATATTATTACTTGTATCAAATTTGTATATGTTGATATCATTAATATCATTGTTCCAATAAACAAAAATAATAATAAGAAAATTACTATTATCAAAATATATAAAATATTGTAGAAACAACTTTTATTCAATAAATTGACTAGTTCTTCTAATACAATTTTTAATTTAATTGTAAAATATATTGATTTTTTAGTCAATACAAACTCTCATTCATAAATTGTTTATCATTTGTAAAATATTGAAAAAAGATATTACCATCAAAACAAATGAAAATGCGTAATCACGACTTAGCATTAAAATGAGTGTAGATCGCGATGTTATTACACATCCAATACAAAATACAGTTTGTTAGAATTAAAACTTACATTAAGCTATAAGTAAAGGTTTAAGCTAGCTTTAGAAAATTAAATCCATTTTACAATAAACATATATATTGAGAAATATAATTTTAATATTTGTGTAAAACAATTGACTACAGACAAAATTTTTTTTAATAACGAAGTTTATTATTAAATGCTGCACTCAAGATAAAATGAACAAAAAAAAACACTTTCAACAGTTTAATATCAAAAATTGTAATTTAATGTGCAAATTTTTATAATAGTATCAGTAGCTTTTCGTTTTCAATCAAATTAAAATATTAATTAGTAACGTATTTTGTTAGTTATAATATTTTCTGGTCTATACTTACAAGTACATAAAAATTTTTATTACCGAGTTGTTTTATAATTAAATTATAAATGGTTTTTAAAACTAAACAATTACTACAAAATATTATATTAATAAATTTGAGCTGTTTGTTGGTTTGTAAAAGGTGATCTTTACTTTTTTATCAATTGTTTTTATCAAAGTAGTTAAAAAATATATTCTTTAATCCAATAAATCATATATATATAAAAGATTGTAAGAATACTGTGCAAATCATATCACTTTTGATTTAACTGTAAATTTTAAGGAGATCTTATCAGAATACTGTGCAAGTTCTTATACCCAACAAGAAATTGTAATAATCTTTAATCAAACAATACTTCGTATTTATTACTATTTCGGGTAAGTGAGTAAAAATAATCAAATAGTATTTAATATGTTAAATTTTGTTAAGTGTTTTATTTTTTTTTACAGCTTAAATTGTAATGGGGTTTCTAAAAAATTACATTTCAACTAAACTTGTATTTTTTCTTTAGGTTTTTGTGTTTTTACAACACAATTTGAATATTAAAAACTAAGAAATGTTAGTTATGAACAATACTTCAGCTTTTAGATTTAATATACTTTTCTAATATGGAAGTATTTCATTAAATATAGTGTATCTAATTTTCAATGATGATCGTAAAACATTAAACGCCAATAATATGTAAGCGTGTTATATTGCAAGATTTATTAAAGCTAAAACAATTATGAGAAATAAGATTTGTTTTTTAATTATACACAAATGGCTTTAAGTAATATGAGAACGATGATAAAAAACAAAGTTTAATGATTAAATATTTAACAGCTCTTATTTAATTTTCTTATGTATCTGTACAAAAATCACAATACTTAGGTTTTACAATTTGAGATTTTCGAAATATATTATTTTTTTATATTTTGCATTAAAATTTTGTTTAAATCACTCAATGATATAAAAACTAGATTTGGCGAATTAAAAATCATTAACGTTGATCTTAGCTTTTTACTAAATTCTTTGGAAACATGACTGATGAATGTTTATGTAATTAAATGAGCAACCTCTTAATTTATTATCAATCACTACTGTAGTACTTCTACCGCAGTACTAATATCATCAAAATAAGAATTTTAGAATATCATCAACAAAGCCTTTCCTTATTTTTGCATAAAACATACATGTAACACATAATGTTTTACAGTTATTAAAAAAATTGACAAGTAAAACGTTAGAAACTATGCTTCATGTAATTACCACCATACAAATGAGAAACCAATAATATGAAGAATTTCTATATCAACAATCAGAAGAATTATAGCAATAAAATTACTTTTATAAGTAAAAAGCAACATCAGTTAATTATATATTTGTTATAATCTTGGAATATCCGTAAATGTTTCAAAATTATAAATGAAGAAGTAACCTACACTTCAAACAAAATAATCACAATTATCTAATTATTCAAATTTTAAAATCTTGATTATTTACACAAACTCAAAATTAGGGACTCACGAAAAATGTATGGTAACGAAATAAACATTATAAAATTAAGGGTAAAAAATTTACTAAATTTTTGGATTTAGTATTAGTTACTACAAACATGAAATACTGATAGTTTATCCAAGAAAACAACTAAAACTTGACTGAAAAAATTAATATTTCTGAAGTAATATGTTGTAATAGAAAAATATTATCTGTTGGATATAAATAAATTTTATGATTTACTAATAAAATTTATACTGCATTAAACTATAAAGATGTTATAAAAATTATATTGGTAAATAACAGTTATTATTTATAAATATAAAAAATTATATCTTTCTAATAAATAAAGAGGAGTACAAACTTTCACATATATAAAAAATAAATTCTTAACATTTGATATTTCTGTACATCAAAATAAATAAAAATGTTGCAATATATTGATTGGATGTTAAGTTTTTAATAAGTAAATGTCAAAGAAGTATTGTGAAATTTGTTAAAGATTATGATTACAATAAAAACTTTAAATTTTTTTCTAATTGCTTTTTACTTATTTTTGTATTTACATGCTTAACTGTAAATTATTTAGTTTGTATAATATCAAACTATGTTTCAAATATATGAGAAGTAAATAAATGTTTTATAATTGATTCACATTTACATTGCAAAAATTTTTGAATTTTAAAATACAATTATTTTAATTAATACCCCTACTAAACATATAAACAAGTTAACATTGTGTGTATCTGCAATAGACAATGAACAAATGTAAAAAAATGGAAACACAATGCAGTTTAGATTAAGTGACAAAAGAATGGTTTTACACTAAGTAAAGTCTATACATTTATGTTTAAACTAAATGAATAAACAAAATCAGCAATTAGACAAATAAAAGCTTTTTTATGAATTACGAGTCATTATAATTTAGAAATCAATTTAAAACATCAAGTGATATTTTTAAAAGATTTAAGTTTGATAGATTACATTAATATAAAAGATCTATTAGTATACTTACAACACAGTTATCTCAAAAGATTAATAATTGAAAATGTGAGCAAAACGTTATGCTAAATTAAAATGAAAGTGACGACCAAGTCTGTTTAGATCAATTATTGTACTATTAAAAAATAGATAAAAAGAGTTTTTTATCTAAATAACTATTAAATAGTTCGTAAAACTAAAAATGTCATATTCTGAATAGATAGTTATTTTATAGAGCGACTATGCTAAATACTGATAGAAATATTCAATGATAAATAAATAAAATAAATTACATTTTTTGAGCAGAAAACAAAATAAGAATTTCATAACTGTATAACTTTACTATAACATACAATATAGAAACTTCAATTTTTATTAGTTTGGGTTTATCTAATAATTACATTAATCACTTGTATCTATAAGTTCCAGTTGTACATAAAATCAAATAGCGAAAGTATTAGTATGTAAAAAAACTATTAAACACTAAGAAACATAAAGTTGAGTTACAGAATTATTTGTAGATGCATTAAGCAAAATTACAACTTTTTATAAACAACATGCAATTTAGAAACGATCAAATTTTGGATGATTTAGAATATGCAGCTTTACTAATCTAAGAGCTATGATAACATTAGTAATGACACGTGGAATTATTTTGATAATAAATATTAAATCTTAATTTTTTTGCAAAACTTATACTTAAATAATAAATAACCTTGAATTGATGATTTACTAAAATTCAAGATCATTTGTAAACAGCACTCTAAAGAAATATTTTTTATGATTTTCTGCTATTCTTACGTATTTGATCAGGGTAATTATTTTATTGCAAATGAAAATTGACATCTTTAAGAACAGTTAAATAATAATCTGTAATTTCACAATTAAATCATTCTCCTTTAATATTTGAACTAATTAGAATTTTAATGTGTTTTAATAGGTGATTAATTTCTTATAAAATATTCTACATTACAAAAATAAAGAGATAAATTTATTGATATAATAATACATAATCGTAAATGAATCTTTGCTAATAGATTTCAAGATGGAAGATTTCTTATGTTTTTGTGCTACAGTATCCTAAATTTTAATATGGTCAGTTTTATTGTTAGGTAGTGATCAAATTTGTAAAAATCAAAAATGTTCAAACAATAACCCCGCAAAATCTTTGCTACAAAAGATATGATACTAACAATTATATCAATATTCAAAAATGTTTTGTTACTATTTTATTCAATATATAAATATTTATGACATTTTATATTGTACAAATAAAATTGAAAATTATCTTAGTTAAAACAGACTTTTTTTACAATGAAATTTTCAAAAGTATCTATGATAATGGTTATAAGCAATATTATTTCTAGAAGCACTAGTTTTAAAAATATTATGGGGTAGATTTATTAAAAATTTAGTTTTGTATAACTTGGAAATTATTTCAAACATATAAATCTTAAATTCTATGTTAATAACATAGTTTTAACCAATATATGTAAATGCTAATCTAATAAAAAGATATTGTTAAGTAAATTATAAAATTTTGCTATAACTAGTTTAAATAGTTCATTAATAAATACAAACATTACAGGAATCTTATTAATCATGTAGTTTAATAATTTTGTAATTAATATACAATCACAGATTAGAAGAAATGCATAAAAAGATAGGTTTAAAACTTAAGTATAATATTAAAAAAGAAAATTATTGTTATGTTTTAACAAAAATAATTGAATACAATTAAAGTAGCATATTAATCTTCTTTGATCATAACTTGCTTATATTGCATATTTATAATATTTTAATAAACATATGCTGTAGTTCTTAAAATTCATATGAAAATTTATTTTAACCCCTTTATATGTTTTATTTGTCAATTTACAATTTTAGTACTTAAAATAAAAAATTTTAACCCTGAGGGTAAAAGAAAAACAATAAGCAGTATTTTAATTCAAAACATAATCAATTACTTTGACGTACTAAAATCAAAAAGCAACAAGTAAATATTAGACAGGAATATTACACTTTTTATTGTTCTTAAAAGTTGTTAGTGGTACTAAAGAATTATTATTACATTGTATATGATAAAGTTTATTGATTGTATGCAAGAAAGTACTATAAGAATATAATTAGATGCTAATGGTATTTCTTTACGATTTACAAATTAGAATTTATTGGTTTAAAATTATTAGTCAAAGAAAACTGAAAATCTATGAAGATTACAAAATAGTATAGAGATTACTTTTTGTAGATAAGGTATAACTACTAAATCTCTTTATTGTAATTACTTAAGCAAAATTCAGATAAAGGTTGTTATTTATTTGTTCGCAAACTTGATATAAGATTTAAAAAATAATTTGGTGCAAAAAGAACAACTTTTGAATAGGAATGTCTACTTTTTTACTTAGATGGTGTTTGTTAAATTAAAATTGGATAAGACTTCTTAAATAAACAAAAAGTGTACTAAAGAAACCATAAAAAAGATAAGAGGTATTATTTCTCAACGATACTGAAAGAAATTGTCAAATACTAGAATTAACAGTTTAAAAGATCTCTACTTTTAGATAAAATTCTAGTTTTGTGAAAATAAGTATAATGAAGATGTAATATTATAGATTACTTTTTATAGGAGATACTAGTTAGTAAAAAGATTTTTATAGAGTAAATAATATTAAATTGAAAGAGTGCATATCGAATTATATAATAATCTTTATATATACTTTATTGCTTAAATCTACAATTAATATAACTTGAAGAGAGAATTGTATATTTATATTTTACTTTTTGATGAAGATATAATAATTAATAAATGAAAATGATTAATTACTTGGATATAAATTTGATGTATAATATATCACGTATATAAAAAAGAATGTAAAGAAACAACAAGCTATTGCTATAGAACTAGATAAACAAAGAAACATGTCAAAGATCAAAACGTTAATAATTGTGTTAATAAAATTATGAATTATAATATAGATTGCTAAAATAGATAAAAAAATTATGTATTGGGTGTTTTCTAGAGATCTATTGTATAGATATAGAATGGTTGTTGTAGATATTAGATGTGATAATGTCTTCTATAACCTAATGTAGTGAAGATTTTAATATTTTGAAAAACAAACAGAAAAAGTTGTATAAATTTTTTTTTCTTGTACATACTTAATTTTTAAACAAAAATTATTTATAAACCACTTTTACTCATTAAAGATTTCTAAATGTTAAAAACAATTACGTTAAATAAAGGATAGATACAAAAAAGAAAATGTTTGTAGTAGAAACAAATTTAGTTAAAATTAGTGATCAATGAATATCAAATTAAATATTATTAGATAATTATAATCATACAGGTATTTGTGAATTACAAAAAACTCGTTTAACTACCTGTTTAAAAGATTTTAAAAATAGATATGTATGAAATAAGTTTATGATTTACCATTTTAGATGAAATGATTTTATCAAGATTATAGTAATTACACTAGACTACTATATTTTTTTTGAGATTAGAAGAAACAATTATTGACGATTAAACGATTAATAAGTACATAAACAATTACTATAGAATGAAATGAAACAACAAACATAGATATGTTAAAGCTATTCTGATCATAAATCTATCAGTAATATTATATCTGTAAAATTATTAGAAAGCACTAGATAACCCTGTTCTAAACACTGTTTTGAAAATGAAAAAGTTAAATAAGCGTTTGTCAATACAAGAATATTGACATGTAATTATAATCTCTGAAAAAATTGAATTTCAAAAATAATGAAGGACTAATATGAACATTTAAGAAGATATAATCTGAACACATATAGCTTAAAGAGAAGAGGAATATTATTTGTCATGAGATAAATAAAATGGTTATATTACCAAAATAATTCAAATTGTAAAATTTTCTATTTGTCACAATATCCTAAGTCAACAACTATGTGTAATTTCATTGTTTTGATTTAAGATCTTTATTTTAGTTATGTGAAATTGAAAGATTTAGTAAGTATAAAAAATTTTACCCTTACAAAAGCAGCTACTAATTTTAATTGCAAGTAAAGAGTGTAAATATATGAGACTATATTTGTTTTATGGTATAAATATGTGATTTAACTGTTTTTATATTATTTTTATTTCTGACATTATTAGGTTTTAGTCAATGATTATAAGATGTAATGACATAAAAGCAATTTAACATCTGATTAAATAAAAGAATAAGGATTGAATGCCTAGTTGTGACATGTATACAAAAAAATTTTAAGATGTCTTGAAAAAATCAAATAGTATTTAGTTACGAGATGTGAGTTTGTAAATATGACTGGATGATACAGATATGATAGTAGATATGTTCTTTAGAAGTTTTTATAATTGTTAATTTTTTTAGTGACAAACAAATTTAAACTAAATAGATTTATTTAATTTTCTTCAATAAAAATTTTAGAGAAAATAGAGTCATGCTGTAAAATTTTGCCTTTGATAGAATATGTATATGATTCCAAAATAAAATTAAATTTGTTGTTTATAAGAACCTTCCTAACACTTACTATTTCTAATTTGCATTTATTACTAATTTCTTTAGCTAATAGATCACCCAAAGATTTTATAAATTTCTTCATTAAAATTTCATTAATTCTGATTTCTGATGCTAAGTACACAATTTCATACGATTTATATCCAAGTGCTTTTAGAATCTTAGAATTGAAAGGAAAGCTATCTCTAAATCTTACAATAACCCCATGTTTTAGAATTTTTTTATAAAGTTTATTTACTTTAAGTATACTAAGCTCCTCGATTTCTGTAGAATTGTTTTGTAAAAGTTTTTTAGAATCAAATGCAAAAATTTTCAGTAGTTTTTTATTTTTGAGATAAATTGAGTTTATCCTCTATACAAAATAAAAAACGCTAGCAATATTATTTGAGAATATATTATGTAAAAAATTATTAAAGAAGTGCTTTGTACAAGTAAATTTTTTAAAGTAATTATTACATCTCGAACAACAAACTTATTGAACATTATTTTTAATTTTAGGTATTGTAAGATGAATTTTAAATGCTTACTAAATGCAAAAAAATGTTTTATTAAAGAATCATAAAATGACTAATAATTAATTAAGAAGCATACGTCTTAAAACAAAGTTTAAATTAAGTATTCAATTTAATTCTCAAATTTATCTTTTGTGTATGAAAAAAACGATTGATATAAAATAACATGTTATTATTTTTGTTTAATAAATCTTTTAAAGTATTTGTAAGTTTTATAAAGATCTATAATATGTGTAAATTTGATTTACTAATAGAACACACAAACAAAACAATTTTGATTATAATATTGTTTGACAAGTTTGATAATTTTCTATAATTATAACATAATTTATTTATCGCTAATTTTATTGTTTCAAAGTAATATTTATTCTATCATAGAAATTGATTTATTAAATATGTAAATTTGGTATTTTATGGGACGGGATTGTGACAACATATCACAACAATTATGTTAATGCCATCGGCTTATCAACAAGTACCGAAGCATAAATCCAAATGAGAATAATAAAGAAGACACTAGAAAGCATCTCTTTTGAGCACCGGCGGAAATTCGTCGAAGGAGGGTTTGGAACCAAGAACATAGTAGAAGTAGCTAGAAAATGGTACGACTTGATAGAAGATGCGGCTGCGGAGGCAAAATAAAAAAACTAACAAAAATAGCTTCAATAAATAAAATCTTATTTATTTCTAATTTCATTATTTCAATGCAAATTATATTATATCATAGATTCAAATTTAATATAATGTAAAGTAAGTATTTAATTTGTTTATTAGCTTTTATTTTTTAGATAATTTTTGTTTAATTATTGCTAATTTTACATACAATGATTATTTTTTAATTAAAAAAACACGTTTTTGTAAACAAAACAAAAATGAGTAAAAATTTAATTAAATTGGTAATTTTAGTTTATTAATATTGAAACAAAGATATAATTGTTGTGGATAAAAATTATGATAAACTTTGTAATATAGAAAATGATAAAAAGTAAAAAAAGTTTTGTAAAATGAAAACAATACCGAAATATCAATTAATAAATTTCTAGCTTAATTATGTGACGTGTCAGTCTGCTTTTTTATTTAAAAACAAAATGTTTTTGCCCTTAAACAAAATGAATATTTTATTAATTTTAAATTTGATTTATTGCTCAAAAAATAGGAAAAGTAATAAGATTGGTTTTTCAATAAAAAATAAACTAAACAGAATAAAAAGGTCTGAAAATTATGATAATATTTATGATAGAAATGATAAGAAAGCTTGGATTCATCCGACAATTTTCATCAACCCAGTTTCTAAATGTAAAGAACACTCAAATTTTCAATATTACCATTACGATCTCGAATCATTGAAATCCAATAATGTTTTAAATCTTTCTCATATTTTTACGAGGAATTGATAAATCTTCCAAAATTTATATTGACGTGTCGGAAAATCGGCCTTGATTCACGTGATGTTCCTTCAGTGCTAATGTTTGAACGGTTTGTTGTAAAATTTACTACTAATGTGGACTTTGAATACAGAAATACTAAAGGTAATAGGTTTATTCAGTCTATTGCATGGATAGCTCATAAGCATATTGTTCGTTGGAGTAAAACACGTTTAATAAGCTACATGCGCAAAGAATGGTCAATTGTATGGCAAAACATAATTAATAGTATTCACATTTCAACTGACCGCAATTGTTATTGGAGAGTCGAAATTTTATTTGATGAAGATCAAATAGCATTTGCTAATAAACAATTAGAACAGTTAGAAAATGGAGAAATATCAAGACCCACACTTTATCAGAATAACACTGCTTATTCTTATAATCAATATGCTATTGAAAATTTTAATGAATCTCCCGTAGAACTAATGATTAATTAAAAGTTTAAATTGATTTAACATATTTTATTTGAAACCTCATTGTTTTTGTTAAAAAAATGCTGATTTTTTACGAAACAAACATGTCTAATGTTTTTTTATTTGTTACGGTCTTTTATAGTATGTGGAAATTAGCAAAGCATTCATTCGTAAAACAAAATTAAGTATAAAGTAGACAATCTTAAGGTTGAAACTAAAATTATTTTAATTATTTCATTTATTGTATTTTTTTGCGCAAAAAAACAGCATAACTTTTATAATCAAATGCTTTTTTAATCATAAAATTTTTTATCACTATAAAATACATGGCAGCATTATAAACTGCAACTGAAATAAAACCCCCGCCGCCTTAGAATGTTTGTTAGCTTTTTATATGCAAGTACCTTATGTTTTTATATTTCCGCCTTTTATTGTCCTGGAAAAGTTCCTAATAGACAATTTTTGCGGTTTGATTTCTAGACTCTTTGGATAAAAATATATATAAAGTTTTTAGAATTCTATGATCACAAAAAATAAATATCCAACTGGAAATACGGATCAAGAAGAATATAACATCGACATTGTCAAAGGACTGTACCTGCAACTTACAAATGGTCATAGCATATGGCATAATCACAGGCAATTATCTTCTTTTAAGTACGAAGGACAATAACGTTTTGCTAAATGGCTTGTCGATCCTGGTATTGTCGCCACATATCCTGTTCCTTCCAGTTAAATCTTTGATACGATATAATTCTTTTTTAATCTGAGAATCTGTAATCTTGCGTCACCTAAAAGTACCCTTCTATAACCTACATCCTTCAGAAACATCATCAGACAACCAACTTTCAACTTCAACGTATGCTAAGTCAAGCCAGATGGTTGCTGTTTATTAGAGAATTCTTAGAACATCTTAAAAGCTTTGTAAGATTATCAGAAACGATCAAGTCTGCACTTTTATAGATGGACTTGTCTTCATTTTACATACTTAATACTTATTTATTATTAACATTTGCATACTCGTTTTTAATAGTCAAAATTACTTTTTTTTAGACATAATCATTTTTCTTATCAATATTATTTCTAAGTATCAAAAATTCATTCACTAGACTTTTTCTAAATCTTTTGAAACTTTAGGTTGAAAACATTTTACAACATACTTCTCAAATTTAACTATATTAACTAATCATAATTAATAACCCTATATACAAATAGAATTTGTGATTGCATATAAACAATTCAAAACTATTTTAAAACATCAAGATAATACTAATACAATTATCATTTATAAGGAATTATAAATAGCTAAAATTTTTTACATCTATATCTATAAATTTCAAAAATAGAGATAAAAATGTAAAAAAACTTTTTTTTCTTATCTTTTTAACATATAAAAGTATAATTTTTTTTCAATGTTTATAAAATTTTATTTAGTTTTGAGTATTTTCAGCAAATCGATTTTTACCGTAAGTTTAGGTACTTAAAGCTTTTTTTAGAAATACACTTTTTTACAGATTAATTTGTTTTTTAAATTCTTCACAATTAACAGAATTCTATACACAAATATAGCACATTTAATTTTCAATATTAAAAATTAAAAACTTTATTGTCTGTTTAAAGAATATTGTTTATACAAACTTTTTAAATTATTCTGATTAATTAGGATTATTAAGATATTAAAATTCATAATAAAATTATAAATTAGTTTAATTTTAAAACAAAGATTAAGTATTTTGCACGAGACGAAATCAAAAAATAAGGTGTATAATTAAAATGCATAAATTAATAGAAAGTCAGCAAATTACAAGTAAAACAAATATTAAATACTTAAGTTAAAAATTAAAAAATATTGACATATGTTTAGTAGTCATTATCATAACCTCATGTTTAAGGGGTTTAAGCGGTGTCATGTTTAAAGCTGAAAAATAAATAAAAAGACCAGTAAATTTTTTAACATTAGAATTTAGTAATTGTAAATTTTATCAGTTTAAAATGATGTTATACTTAGAATTTTAGTATTGTCGATTTTAAAAATATTTTTATGTCAATAAAATAATTATAGTAGAAATTAAGTAAATCAAATGTAACAAAACAGAGTAGATTTTGTTTTAATTCCCGGTATAGTCATGTTAGACCAAAAAAAAGAAAAAGAAATTCAAAATATGTCCCAAGATAATATACAGAATGTTGGACAACAAAAATCAAAAAAGTTTTACAATATTTTAGCAAAAGAAATATTACTAAAAAACAAATGTAAAAAAAAGTAATACCGTATTTTAGACATCTGACAGAATTTGACTATATTAACATACGTACATTAAACAATTGGTCTTACACCGTTTACATAAGCATACATTCAAACCATTATGATATAGAAAAAACTTGAAAATATTTCTTTGACCAAGTGCATGAAACAACCGAAAAAGTAGTTAAAACAGATGACATAGTAAGAATTGTAAGTGAGCGGTGCGAGAGTGCAAAATAGCCAAAGATATTTATATTTTAAAAATAGTAATCTCATTTTATTAAAATTAGAAAGTTTAAATGTTTGATTAGTTTATAACATTATTTATTAAATTAAAAGACAAAATGTTTTTTTAATTTTACTAGAAATAATTATTCTCACAATAATAAAAGAGTCTAATAACATTAACGACAAAATTATAAAGAAAAAAATAATTGTTATTTTAGATAATTTAAAATTACGAATTATAAAAGCTAATTTATAAACGATTTTAGGTTGTATACATTGAAATATATTATAAATTATTTATCTAGTATATGTAAATTTTAGACTATAAATTTTAGAAACAGCTTTTAAATTTTATTCAACTGAAAATGTTTAAAATTTGTAACTTAATTTTTTTTGTTATTGTTGTAATATTTTTTTTATATCTTTTAAATTATAGATATCAATTTTCTCACATTTAATAGACAATAACTAAAACTTGCATTATTTAAATTTGCACTCTTCATCCTTAAATTCAATAGTCTGTCTGACTTTTTGCATTATTGGATGTTTTTGATATTTCTAAATGCATTTTATATCAAACAAATTTAATTTCCCACTGTCGTTTTCATTTTCATCGAAACAAAAAAAAATTTTCTCAAAATTGTCCAAAAAATTATGTTTTCTTTTCTAATATGATTTTATAATCTTATAACTTTTTAACCCCTCATTACTAGGAATAAACGACAGACCTATAATCATTTTAACAAATTTTTTCTAAACTTTATTTGATTTATAAAATTGAATCTCACTCATCGATCCAATTCTTCTCCATACAGCTTGCCACAAATAAGAAAACAACCAAAGCATTTTGCTTTTTTCACCAATCTTTAATTTGAATATATTAAAGACCTTTCAATATCAGTAACAATATATTTTACATTTATTTTAGCTATTGCTTTGCATAATTCAAATGCTTTAAATAAGAATTTCTGTTTTATCACTTAACAAAATATAAAATAATGTCTACATTTTACCATAAATTACTAAAAGTTTATAAAAACTATGCGGAGAGGATTAAAATTTTTCTCAACAACAAAATATTGCTACATTTAAACTAAGTAATTTTTTATATTCTAACAAAAAAATGAAGATTTTTCTGCTATCCTCAAATCCACCATCTGTTCTTAAAAATAGATTTCCATACATATCAATTTTAAAATACCATTTAAAAGTATGCTAAGTGATTACTTCTTAACCTTTTTATAGAATCCCTTACATAATCAATTGAATGCTTTTTTTCCTGGTGCAGCGCATCTGTTATAGAAAAAGCTTTTGTGATTTTTCAATGGATTTTTAAAAGTATTGATTCCACGTTTTTTTATTTATTTATAGATAACTATGAATGACATGATT
The DNA here is from genome assembly GCA_018835575.1 of Cotesia chilonis. NCBI lineage: Eukaryota > Metazoa > Arthropoda > Insecta > Hymenoptera > Braconidae > Cotesia > Cotesia chilonis. Next base: position 109,008 of record RJVT01000056.1, read on the forward strand.
TATACTTATGTTGTATATGTTAATATATATTGCACCACTGCATGATATATTTTGGCATTTACACAAAATATTACCATCACACCTTCTGTATTTGTTGTATATATTATTTTTGTAATTATGATTATGACACCGCGTTGTCTTCTAAATTCAAATTCTGTATTCATTTTAAATGTATAAATGTATAAAAAAGATTTAATCAAATTTTATACCTACAATTTGCATCAAATTTACAGCGATCCATAAAGCTTAAATTCAAACGATATAAATTTAAGAGAATGTAATATTGCAATTGTTATGTGACGAATTATATCAAGTATATGGATTAAATTAAAATTCGTCAGAAATTTGTAAAATTTTTGATGATAAGACTATTTTTCTTTTTTAAACGAAGTTAAAGAAAGAAAACGTACTACACTTTCAATTGTATACTTAATTCAAAACCTTTTTATTTAAATTATCAATTTTAAATTTCTGTTTTGTTTAGATGCATCTTTTAACTTTTTTTGTATAACTTCTTCGTCTTCGTCCATCTTAAAATTTCCAGAAAAATCCAAAGATACTAAATCACTATTATATTTCATCATTTCACAAATGTAAGAACAAACATCTTTAGACATATTAAAGTATTCCATTTTAAGTTGTTTTAAATTGGTTTGTCTTCTCATTAGTGTTTGAAAAATAATATTGGCAATTTCTGAGTCGCAATCACAATGCGATATACTTAATATTTCAAGCTTGCAATTTTTATCTGTCAATGCATCTGCAATGTACTTAACACTTTCGATATCAAACTTATTTTCATCAATAACTTAAGATGTCAATTTATTATTTTTATCTTTTAGTACTTCTGCAATATATTTGAATCCCATAGTGTCTATATCATTAAAAGATAAATTCAGATGAGTTAACTTATTGTTTTCATTTTTTAATGCTTCACATAAAAATTCGCAGCCATCTGATTCAATATGACAATCTGAAATGTCTAAATATCTTAAACTGTTGTTGTTATCTTTAAATGAATCAGCTATATATTTTAATTCATCTGCTTTAAACCGATTAAAAGATAAATCTAATTTTTCTAGTTTATTGTTTTGATTTTTTAGTGATTCAAAATCATCTTAGCTTCTTCAATCGAACTAATACCATTTGATAATATTTTTAAGTATTTAATTTTATTGTTTGGATGTTGTAGAGCTGAAAAAATATAACAAACACCTTCACTTTCTAAATTATTTGATCCAATTTATAAAGATGTCAATTTATTATTTTTATATTTTATAGCTTCACTAATACACTTTGCTCTTGCTCAATCTATTTTATTGAGAGTCAAATATAAACCAGTTAATTTTGTCTTTTCATCACAAATGCCTTACTTATACTTTTTATATCCGCAAGTTTTAATGGGCAGAATTCAAACTGTAAAAAAGTTACGCCTTTGTTTATTATTAACTCGCAAATATTTTTTATATCGAAATGATCAAACTCATTTTGATCAAAACTTAATTTAGTTATAATTTCAAAATCTTTTAGACAACAAAAAAAAAATATCCCAATCTAAGTTGAAAGCAAAAAACCTTCTAATTTGAAATTTATGCATTTTTGCATTCCTTAGAATGTTAAGTGCATAAACATAGCTTTTTTTTAAAAAATCTAATCAGAATGCAGAATCCGATAAATCTTGTATTTTTATTTCTTCGCTTCAAGAATTTATTAAAATATTGTCTAAGCCTTCATTTTCATATATTTTTATTAAATTTCTCAAAGCAAATAATTTATCTCCTAAAGTCAAGTCATTTTTTAAATCTGCAATATTCAAATAAAAAGGTAAAATATTATCTCGCATTTTTGCATCCTTTGATAATGTAAACTTTGATATCATTTCAATTGTTTTAAAATATATGTCTTATTGCATTCCTCTAAAGTTGAATATAAAAAATGTAAATGACTAATAATCTTATGATTACAAGTAATAAAATCTTTATAATAAATCTTGTTGATTAAAAAATTATCGTTGTCAATATTCTTTATATATTTTTTTGATATATATTTAATAGGAGATAACTTAAAACTGGAATCGGTGACAGCACTTATAGTTTGCTTAGAATCATATGAGTTAGTTTTTCTACTTAAAAATTCAGCGCATACATCGAATAAATTCACTGTAAAATTTATTCGTGTTTTAATTTTTTCTTCTTTATAAGTTAATTTTGTGCAAATTTTTATTGTGCCATTAAAAAGATCTTTGTATTTGACTATCTTTTTACTACTACAAAAAACACTTATCCTTTTATTTGCCACTACATTGATAAATTGTTGAAAAGATCAACAAGTTCATTTGAATTAATATTTTTATCAAACAAATTGATATAAGTTTCAAAAATATTATTTGATCTAGACATACATATTTTAAATAAAACCGTTATGATATATAGTATATCTCGTTCTAATTCATTTCTAAACGACTTTTTTAGATAAACAATCTTACCTAAATTTGATTTTTTTTTTCTCACATACTATATCGTCTAAACATTGACGACTTTAGACCATTCTAGTCTAATAGCATAGTCAAAAATAAATGGCTTTTTGTATTTAGTATAGAATTTTAAAAGTTCAGAATTTTTATCTAATCGTAAATGTCTTAAATCAAAGCTTTCTGTTTCTTCATTGTAAACAAAAATTACATAAATGACAAATCAAAATTTCTACGCAATCCCTGTAAATAAATTCATAATCAAACTCATCTTTTTGTCTGTCGTAAATAGGAAGTTGTATGTCTACTACCGCAGGTCTTAAATTACTATAAGGATAATTTTTATCTGGAATATTATTAAGCGAGTCGAGAACATTACAATTTGTATTTATATCTGAGATTAGATATCTTTTGCATATATCACACTTCAATTCATTAATTATATTTGTAACATATTCGATGTACTCTTCTTTGGTATTTAGAACTTCAAGCATAAATGCATGAACTGTTAACATAGACAAATATGTTGTTTCTTCTTTCTCTATAAAATTTTTATTTAGTAATTCTTTCAATTCACAATCTAATAAATCTTGATTTTGTTTTTTTCCTGGTAAATTAACAAAGAAAATTGAAAACATTTTTATACTTTCTTGTCTATTCTTATTATTTAGAAAATATTTTTGAGCAAGAAAAGTATTTGAGTCATTATCTATACTTAAAATCTTACCAGGCGAAGGAAACAATTTTACTAAAATAGCTGATAAAATATCAGTTGAATCATCTTTAATATAATTTCTTTCAATTTTGTTTTCATAATGTGGAATAATACCAAAGTAAAAATTTCTTAAATTGTGAAGCATACTATTTCCATAAATGTAATCGAAAAGTGTATTAATAATACTTTCTTCCAAATCTTTATCATTAAAAGCTATGAGATTTGCTTCGTAGATCATTTTTTTTTATTAATTTGCAACCTAACAAATGACAAGAAACTAGAAAGTATAATTTAAGTCTTCATATTGGAATTAAAGAAAAAAAAAGTTTTATATTATAGATTAAATTTTAATGAAAAAATGTTTTTGTTTATAATAGTTATATTAGTATATATAAATTCAAATATAAAAAAATATTTATTTTGAATTTAGGTTTTTAAAAAATTTGTAGTGATGAGATCTGTCAGCTATAACACAGCTGTAAAATTGAATAAAATAAATTTTGTACAGTATAAAAAGCTTTTTTTAATTTAAAATTAACTTTTTTGAAAATTCGAAAAGACGTTATGGTTAAATAAAAAATTATAAATCATTTTTATTTATATATCATAGTAGTTAAAATTTTAAAAAATGTAAAATTTATTTGTTAAAATTTTAAAAACTCTAGTTTTGTAAGTTTTATTAACAATTGACACATTAATTATGAAAAAATATTAACTCAAGAATTCTTGTTCACATTGTGTAAAGTAGCGATAAAATATAAAAAATCGTTAATATTATATGTTAACACAAAAATTGAATAATAGAATGTCTACAAATTTGTGAATCGTAAATTTTACAAAGTTAATTAAACTTCATTTTTTATCGATTAATATCAACTAAAAAGATAATGTTAACTTAGCTTTGTGATATTAACAAAGTAAAACAAATAAAATGTTAAAAACTTATAATTAGCATAAGATATAATATTTAGAAATATAAAAAAAATTTCACCACATAGAAAGTAGTAAAAACGTTAAAAAATACAAATAAAACAGTAACAGTATATAAAGATTTCGTTAAAATGTTGACCTTAACATATTTATGTTGCTAAGAGGTAAAAAAGCAAGTCTGTGGTATGAATAGAAATTAAAAATTAATAAATATGGCAAGAAGGTATTAAACTGTAATTTTAAGGTTCACAACTAAGATAAATCATTTAATATTTAGAAATAACGAAATGAAAAATAAAAACTCTGCAAAATTTGAATAAGATAAAAAACATAGTTTATATGCACTTTATAAAATACAAAATTTTTTTAGGTGCTATAAAGCAATTTAAACGAGTTAGTATTGATAGACCTATAAATTGATGTAAAATTATGACGTTTTAAAATAAAACATTGATTTTATATTTAATAAATTAAAACGAAATATATAATAAATACAAAAATATTTGATATTTTTTTTGGAAAAATGACAATTGAAAAAATAAAATTATAATTACAAGAATAACTCATAAATTTTTGAATTATTGTATAAGTCACAAAGGAATAAATTCTAATCGTTCTATAAAATTTAGAATTGTGATCCTCCTATACAAAATATCTAAAACTAATCTAAGAAATTGTAATTTGAGTTAAAATTTATGAAACATCTTACTAAAGATAAGGTTATAGTTTACATAAAAATTGAGATTTAGAAAATTTTGATATAGACCGTAGGGTATTAAACAGTCACCAGATGTCATGAGTAATTTGTAAAAAATATAAATCAAAAATCTTGTCTTTATTTAAAAATAAAAAATAAATTTGCTTTTGTTTATTTGTTATTCTGTATACACTAACGGTTTATTATAATGAAATTTATGTCATATAATAAGAATAGTCACTAATAAACGTTCAACCATTTGTATGTATGCTATAAGGGTTCTAATAAAAAAGTGTCACACAATGTATAATTTTTTAAATATAGACATAACACTTTTTTGTTTATTATTTTATGTATTTTTAATATTATTATTTTCTTTTTTAGTTTGAAATGTAAAAAATAAAAAAGTTCCTTACGATGCAAAACAAAATGATTAATTTTTAATTTATTATGTACATTTAAAATACAAATATAATTGCTTATTGAAAAATATAAAATACCTTGTTTTAAAATATCATGTACAACTGTAAATCGTATAAGTGAGACCCTTACCTAAAATTACATCGTCAATTTTAACGTAATTAAAATAACGTGTTATTTCGTAATTAATGTAAAAATAATTATTTTTTCACCCCATCTTAAATGTATTTTATATCTATTTTTATCCTTATTAATTGCACAAAAACAAAAGAAAGTAATATAATAAGTTTTTTAAAGAAGATAGTAGTCCTATAGTTAAACTTAGAAGAAATAAAAAGAACATTGTTTATAAAAATAAGAGAAAAGATGGCAACAAGAATCAGATCTAAGTTTCAATAGAGACGTTTCAAAATGTGAAGAAAATTCAAGATTTCAATATCTTGCTTTCAAGCTTAAACCATACAGCTACGGTACAATATTTAATCTTTCTTGTGATTTTTACAAAGAATTAATAAAACATCCAAACTTTTTGAAGACGTGTAATGAAATAGGACTAGACGTTGCAAATGATCTTCCTTATAAAGACATGTTTAGAAGTTTTGTTCTTAAATTTGTAATTCAAGAAGATTTTAAATACAATAAGACAAAAGCCAATTATTTTATTCAGTCTATTGCATGGCAAGCTCATAAACATATTGTTTACTGGAGTCAAACTAATTTGATAAAATATATGTTTAGTAAATGGTCAATTGTTTGGCAAAATATTATTGATAGTATTCACATATCAACTGACAGACATTGTTATTGGAGAGTTGAATTATTATTTGATGGAGATCGATTAGCATACACCAATGAACAACTAGATAAGTTAGAAAAAGGAGAAATACTCGTACCTACTCTATATAAAACCAATAATGAGAATTATTATAAAAATACACATAGTAATGTTGCTATTGAATATTTAATAAATCCAAACATGTTCCGATTGCTTAATTAGAAGCTTAGTTTTAAATTTTCATTTGTTATTTATTCAGTGTATTTTTTATAAGTGATTGACATAGATTTATAGCTTTGCTAATTTTTACATATATCCAGCTTTAATTTCTTTATACTGTTTATGTGAATATATTAAGAGCTTAAATCATACAAAAAAATATTAATATATTAAACACAAAACAGCAAAATTAAGAAAACTTGTCTCAACGTAAATCTATAGAACTCCTGCTGTTTTAGTTTATTTTAAAATCTTAAATTTACAATCACAAGACAGAAATACAAAATATATCACATTAATAAGAAAAAATTAAATTCTTTTGTAACAAAGGGCTTTAAGTTAAATTTTATAAATATTTGGGTGATTATATTATTAATTTGAGTTATATTATAGTTATAATATTCATATAATAATAACAACTTAATCAATATTATTTATGTTTTAAATTTAGTTTTTACAAGTAAAAACTTTATGAATATGTTACAAAATTCTTTCACTTAATTCAAAGTTGATATTTTCCATAAAAGTAAATTTTTACGTAAATTAAAATATAGCATTTAATTTAAAATCAGGTCAATAAAATAACTACATGATTCAAATTATAATTATTTTTAGATTTTAATATTTAAACAGAATATAAATTTTAGAGAAGCCATTGAGTAAAAACGGATATTTTAAGATAAAAAATGATTTTATATTGAAGTAATATAAGTTATTATTTATTATACAATATAGAACAAGGTAATTAAATATTAGTAAAATATATTTTGCATTATCTTTACAAAAAACGCGTAAAAGTGCTTTATCTTGTTTGGAAACAGAATAATTAAAAAAACTATTTTTATAATAAAATCGCTTTATCTTATTTACAAATGTTATACTATATGTATAGCTTGATAATATTATATAAATAGAAACTTTGGATTGCAATTTGTCTCTAACACAGTAAAAAAATGTTTAATTATTGAAATCTTAAGTAAAAATAATTCTAAAGGAGTTTAACATTAAATCTTGCTGATAATTTAAATTTATTCGATTTGTATTAAAATCTAAATTCTGATATTTAAAAATCAAAGTTTTTATGTGTAATTTAGTTCCATAATAAGATATTTTAATTTATTCTTCACTAGCTTTATTGATTATTTCATGTAAAAACAATAAGATAATATATAGAACTATTATTAATTAATTGTCTTTTATTATCAGCTTTAGTATTTAGACAAGAAAAATTATTCCCTTTTGTAATTTCGACTTTTTGTATAACAGATTCTATTTAATTCTAGACATCACCATGTAAAAATAGTCTATAATCTACAGGGCCGATAAATGATTTAAACCCCTATATAGAAAATTATTATAATATGAGCACCTAGAAAAAGGGTTGTCTCTTAGTTACATTGTACTTAGAACTTATCAACGTTGAGCTAAAAAATAATAGCTTTTTATCTTAAAATGTAGTTCTTTATAAATATTTTTTTATAATATGAGTCAAAATATAATCTTATTTTTTTAGCTCGCCAATTTTAATATTATAATAAAATGTCAACTTTTTTCTTTCTGTAAAGATACATACATCTCATTTCTCATTGCTTATTTATATATTCATTAGCATTATCTTTGTCAATTCAGTAATTTAAATTTTATAATTAAGACCTTTTTACGTTTGACAAGCATGACAATCAATTGGCTTTTTGATGTAAATTATATTTACACGTTTTGTTTGTAACGTTAAATTAAAAAAGTCAATTTATTTTTTGTCAATATGAAGGTATAGTTTTGTCTTAACAGAATACATTACAATATAAATTTAAAATAATAAATCATCATTCCTATTTTAATAAAAAAATCAAAGTGTTAAGACGTATTTAATTAACTTTATATAGAACGGTTAAATATGCACAAATGTCATATTGGATATTTAAAATAAGAATATTAAAACATTTAATGTAAAAGTTCTAGTATAAAATATGCAATACAATAAATTTATAAAATTATAGGACTTTTTAATTTACATATAATTACGAAATAGTGACATAAACATTTCTTTGGTTTTTTGATTACGTAATATAATGATTTAAATTTATTAAATATGATTCAAGACCAATTCTATAATAATTAAAAATATTGTTAAGTTTGTGTATTTATATAAATTTGTTTAATGCTAATATCAAACTTATTTTATAATTTATATTTTGAAATGCAATTAACAATTACTATTTATATGTTGAAATACAATTTTTACCGTTAGGCCCAATTTAATTTTCAAGTTTATCTCTTTGTGTATAAAAAAACGATTGATATAAAATAACATGTTATTATTTTTGTTTAATAATTCATTTGAAATATTTGTAAGTTTTATAAAGATCTATAATATGTGTAAACTTGATTTACTAATAGAACACACAAATAAAACAATTTTGGATTATAATATTGTTTGACAAGTTTGATAATTTTTATATTTACAACATAATTTATTTATCGCTAATTTTATTGTTATAAAGTAATATTTACGTTTACATATAAATTGATTTATTAAATATGTAAATTTGGTATTTTAATTTTTTATTTGATTTAAATATTTTTTTATAGTTTTTGTTTACTTTTTTGCGAATTTTAAACATATTAATAATTTTGTAATTAAAAAACACGTTGTTGTAAACAAAACAAAATTGAGTAAAATTTTAATTAAATTAGTAATTTAAGTTTATTAATATTAAAACAAAAAAGTAATTGTTGTGGGTAATAATTATTATAACCTTTGTAATAAAGAAAATGATAAGGTCGTGAAAAAAGTTTTGTAAAATAAAACCAATATTGAACATTCAATTCATAGTTTTCTATCTTAATTAATGTGACGTGTCGGTTTGCTTTTTCTAATTTAAAAACAAAATCATTTTGCCCTAAGAAGAAATGAATTTTGTATTAATTATCAATTTGATTTATTGCTCGAAAAAAAAGAAAAGTAATAAGATTGGTTTTTCAATTAAAGATAAACTTAACAGAATAAAAAGGTCTAAAAATGAAGATTACAATTCTAATACAAATAAGAAAAAAGATTTGCCTAATCCGAAAATAATCTTTGATCCCTTTTCTAAGTGTACAGAACACACAAATTTTCAATATTACCATTACGATCTCGAATCATTAAATAACAATATGATTTTAACTCTTTCTCAATATTTTTACGAAGAATTGATAAAACATCCAAAGTTTGTATTGAAGTGTAGGAAAATAGGTCTTAATTCACGTGATGTTCCATCAATCACAATGTTTGGACGGTTTGTGTTAAAATTTGTTACTAATAAAGATTTTGATTACAGAGATACTTACGGTAATAAATTTATTCAGTCTATTGCATGGCTAGCTCATAAGCATATTGTTTATTGGAGTCAAACTCACTTAATCAAATACATGCGTAGAGAATGGTCAAATGTATGGCAAAATATAATTAACAGTATTCACATTTCAATTGACAGTTATTGTTATTGGAGAGTCGAATTTTTATTTGATGGAGATCAGATAGCATTTGCTAATAAACAATTAGAACAGTTAGAAAATGGAGAAATATCAAAACCTACACTTTATCCAACTAATATTGATCATTCTCATAGTAAATATGCTATTGAAAATTTTATTGATTCTCCTTTAGACCCAATGATTAATTAAAAGTTTAAATTAATTTTCTTTATCAAATACAATCTCTTTCTTTTATTGACAAATTCAAATACAGATTATTTACAAAACAAACATATCTTATGATTTTTTCTTTATTTGGTTGAATTTTATATGTTTTTGAAAATTAGCAAATCATTAGGTCTAAAAACAAAATTATTTAAGTGTAGACAACCATAAGGTTAAAGATAAAGCCATTTGTGATAGACTCATTTAATATATTGTTTTTCACGAAAAACGCCATTCCTTATTGTAAGTCAAAGTTCTTTCGCATCATCTAGCTTCTTATTTCCATAATAAGTCTGGAATCAGGTAACACAAACTTCCAGACTAAGTGTGTTCGAAACATGTTATTTTTTTAACCTATAAACATGTCAAATCGTAGATAAAATTGCACGAATGACAAACACAATATATAATTTTATACATTTATAGGTTAAATGCCTTGAACTAAAATTAATTGTAGTAATTGTTTAGTTAACATTTATTGAGGAAAGCAAAAAAACTAATTGATGGGTTTAAATAACGATGCACAAAATATCAAACAACCTTAACTGTTACAGTAAATTTAGCAAATAAATAATTGAAGGGTTTAACGCTTGACCAAAGAAATACATTTTAAACAATTTAAAAAAATTACAACTTTTTTAGTGTATACGAATACTACTCTTTGTATAAATAATAGGTTGATTTCTTATAACAAAAAGAAGATTAAAATATGAAATCTGAAGACTTTTTATCATTAATGATTTAACTTTTTATAAAATAACCTCGAGAATGTCAACAACAATGTTTTAAAAAAAAAATGTTAACAACTTTGGCAAAATACAAAAATACCAAGTAAACAACCAGCAATTAAATGATTTACATTGTCATTTTACATAAAATAAGGCAAGGGTTAAAACTATAAAATGTCTAAATTTCATAGCATATTTTTTGAGCAAATAATTCAAATACAAAGTTGTGCCTTTACGACGTAATTAACATAATTTATTCTAGGATCTTTTTTTTACTAAATAATAATATTGTTACAATGCTTAACAGTCAAATTACAACATATTTATTTTAATCAACTAATAGCTGTTATAATGATTCGATGTTGACTAATTAAAACAATGTTTGCTTGTTTTGTAATATTGTTTTGTTATGTTTAAGCTTATTTACTGTATTGACATAAAATTTACTAAGATAACTTTATAACGGTATTTTATTTTACTACAATGTTTTCTAATTGCATAATTATATTAAAAACTTGAAGTAAAGCAAAGTGATGATATACTTTAATTATGTTTTTGTTATTCTTAACGAAAGAAAACTTTAGACATCTTCATTTATCGTTTTAATTTCATGCTATAACAAGAATACTATATTATAAAACTAAAAAATAAATCTAAGTGTTAACAATTACAATTTAGAACAGAATTTTTGACATTTACTATTGTTTATTATTTCAGTATCATAAAGAGCACAAAGTAATACCTTTTGTTTTGTTTTTGACGTGAAAATAATTATTACTTTTAAAATAAATTTTTGCAAAAAAACACAAAATTTTTTATTTACATGATTTTTAACTCGGTAAAAAATATTTACATACGTACAAAAATATTATTAAAATCCCAGACTATCTTTTGTCAATTAGAATAGAAATCATTTTTATAACCATAGTTTTCTGCGTCATTATTCGATGAATTTTTTGATGTTAGTTTGCTTACATTCATTGCATTTTGATAATTTTCATATGTTTGCATTTTTACAATACGAATACGTCTTTTAAATATTAAGAAAAGCATAGAAAAAAATGCTAAAAACAAAACAGCAAATCCACTTATCATGTACCACACGTTCTCGTAAAACTTTACATGAAAAGTTTTTTCATTCTTATCATTCAAATTACTAGTATCAATATCTTTACGATCTCTTAATATTGTAGTATAATTATCCTCTTTAACAAGATTATCTAATTTTTTCGTAAAATTTATATCTTTATCAACAGATACTTGATGTTTTTGATTTTCAGCATCATATTGAATCTTATTATTTATTTTTGTACTGTCTTGACTATAATTTTTACTTAAATTATCTTTAGAAAAATTTGATTTTTCACTATCCAATTGACTTGTAGTAGTTTCTTCAATTTTTTCGGCATTTACAACATTTTTAGAATTTAACTTCTCATCTTCTTTACTTTCGATTAAACTTGTTTTTTCTTGTAATACATTCTTTTCGGTTATTTTAGTTTCATTTTTTTCTTTATTATTATAATAAACATCATTTAAGCTATACTTTTGTGTAGCGGGATTTAAAATAGTTGGCCCCTCAGTATAATAAACAAATTTTTCAATTTTTGAAATAATAGTCGAATTTTCATTTTTATCAGCAACATTACACAACATACTAGCAAAGTTTTCACAGCGATTAACCGTAAATACAGTTTTTAGATATTGTTTTTTAAAAATTTGTAAATAATCATAAACCATTTTTGAACCGTTGTTGCTTCTATCGCCATTATTCCAGTAATCTGCCAAAATTCCAATCCACGAAATATGTTTTACATAATTATAAAATTCTGAAACTTTAAAATATTCATCTTTTACAATTTTAATATCAACACTATCAACAAATTTTGAAACAACCTCGTCATACATAGTTTCATTTTTATTTATTGCCCTTAGAACATTTATTAACAGAATAGCTTCATATGTATTGTCAGCTATGAAAACATAGAATGTTAGTAAATTAAAACATTCTGAATTCCGTTTATTTTTAGCATGTAAAGCCTTCCAATCTAAAATTAATTTATCTCGAAAACACATAAAGTTAAAATTAGTAAAATCATCTTCAAACAACTTTTTTATTACAGGATCTGAACTAATTTTTTTATTTAAAGACACTGCTATCTTTATCAATAATTGATCATTTAAATCAAGAAGTCTACCATCGTATGCTTTTTCTTCACTACTTCTTTTATAAACTTTTTTATTTTTTTTCATTTCACGTTTATATTTTGGCCTTATAAATCTAGAACTATCTAATATAATACTATTATACTTGTTGTTAGGATATAAATTGCTACTATTTAAATTGAGCAACGGTAATGATAGATTATTTTTCATACTAGAGTTAAAAGTACTAGTAAGAGATGTCAAGATTTTTTGCAATACTAAAAAGCACATTTTCATTGGGGCAAATTTCAGAAATAAAATAAATAGGGTTTTTTATTAAATAATTTTTAATCAGTTAATTAAAAATTAAAAAAGACAACAGATCTATTATTTGTAATTAAAAAACCAAATCAAGAAGTATTTGATTTATAAAAAAACAAAAAGATCAATAAAAAAAATAATCTTAAATATAATACAACAAAATACAGATTAATAGTAAATAATAAAATAAAAAAATGTTGTTTTTAGATAAATATCACGTTAAGTCAAAATTTAGATTCTAAACCTAAAAAAACTTTAATCAAAAATATAATTAATTTCTATGATTAATTACTAAAAAGTTTAAGTTGATTATTACAATGTTTATATTGTTTTTCATGTATTTTACAAGATATGTTACTTTTTAGATACATTTTGTGATCGTAAAAAATTGATAATCAAATATAAACGCTTTAAACAAACAAATTTATAAGAAGTTTTTACATTTTACACAAATCTTTGCTGAATTTTTATGTTAATAGAAAATGTAATTGTTGGTTTAATTAGCAACACACATGGCCGTAAAACCACAACATTTTACAATAAAAATATCATAAATTTTTTTTTCAATTGTTGCCTTGTAGATCTAACTAACGAGTTAACAACTTTTTTTAGTTTTACAAAATGATATTACAAACTTGTAAAAATTAATTAGAATTCTAAAGAATACTTTATTGATGTTCGTATCTAAAATAATCAAAATTACGAAATTTGATCTAAAGTAATATCAATAATGTAACACATACAAAAAAAGAATATTTTTTTTGTTTAAATTTTCTCTTATTTCTTTTTTGTGTTAATTAAGAATATTTTACAAAAAAATATATAGCTATAATTAACGATATTTATTACTTAAAAAATTATATCTTTATTATAAACTTGTTTTGTTTATCGATTAAGGTTTAAGTAACTTATTTAGACAACATTATAAAATATATGCTTATGCAATAACATTTCATTTTGTATAATATTTTTTACTATCATTTTTAAATAGATAAACATATTTTCGTGTAATTGTAAAATATATTTAAATTTCTCTATGATCAGAACATTTAAAACTTTTGTATAAGACGTTTTTCACTTCTAACAAAACCTGTATATATCTAGAGACCAAAATAGGTCTGAAAGTTATATTGCAGTAAACACAAATTATTTTTATAAAAATTAATCGAATTATTGGATTGTAATTATCTTTTTTGTAAATTAAAAACCTTTTTAGTAGTTTGTCTATTCATAATTTTATATTATTGTAATTACAAAAATAATTATAACTTTAAATCAGTTAAAATTCAATCTTAACTTCTGAATTTATAAATAGGTTTTTTAATCAATTTTAACCATACACCTTCTTACTAAAGCTTTTTAACATCGATCGTTGTTAGTATCCTGTATGTTAAATTATTTAAAATAATAATTCTAATGTCTATTTTCAAACAATGTATAATAAAAACAAATGTAGTTTAATTTTTTGATGTAAAATAAAAGCAATAATTTATTAGCAACATTGAATGCTAAAAAATTTCAACTGAATATGTGAATTTTTTAACAGAAAAAAATTTTTCTTAAAAAATAAATTTAAAAAATAATATAATAATAAATAAACACTAAAATAATCATTGAATTATTTTTATTAAAAAAATAATAAAAAACAAGAAGGATAATACAAGTAAATATTTTGTATGATTTTTACAAAAACAACAATAGCTCGTTCGTCGTGGTGCTAGCATAGTGTTCAAGCGTCCTAGGTTAGAATTCCAGAGGTGCAAAATTTTTTGTAAAAAATTCAAGCATTAACAATACAAATATCATAAGCAATTCACGATAAAGTAGTATCGTAAGTGTCGACTAAGGATTTTAAATGTCCTGTAATATAAAGAAGGAATATGTTCTTGTAGGTCTGCAATACAATTGCAGTAGTTAAGAAAATATTTTCAGATCATATTGTGAGGTCTATAAAAAGTAATTACATTTGAATTAACCACATTAGATAAAAAAACTCTAGTATTTTCCGAGAATTGGTGAATGTCCATTAAGGTCATTAGACCTAAACTTCTTATCCTGACTACAAGTCCCAGTAACCTTTGTCAAATAGGCATACCTATCAATTATCGACCCTTTAAAGTATCTTAAGGGGTAAAAACTATTCTTATAGAAAGAAAGGCTCTAGTGATGTGCTGGCGCTCATTAATTTGGAAAAATTGAGATTTAGAAAATGATGTTGTCTAAGTCAAAAATTGACAAGTAATGTAGTAAATCAGCTAAGATTAGTAAATAAGTTAATCGATAAAGAATGGTGATGACGATAAAAGAAAAATATAAGTAAAACATAGTGTGTTCTATATTATAGCTAAAGTTTCTTCAATAAGAATTATCTAATAAAATCTTAATTTTTTCATTTAATAACATAATACATGCATCAAACAAGTTTCTATAATCCTCTAAAATTTTTTACAAGCCTTAAACTGTCAGAAATACAGATATATATAATCTTGGACTCCTTTGATCATTTGTCTAACGTATTTTGCAGATGTTTTATAGAATTGTATTCAACATGTGCGCATTGACCTTTCCTTATATTTAAACCAGTATTTTGAATAGAAAAAAAATTATTTTTATAAAGTAATTTCCCATAAACTTAGTAATAAATACTAATAGTACTATTGAGTATACATGTTGTAAAATACGATTATATTTTGTGAAGTTATAGTCTGAGTGTATAAATTATACATAAATCTTTGTTTGGCTGGTCTATACAAAAGTTTATGAAATAAAGGTATTATTCTCTTGTATAAATTTTTACATTAAGTGATACTTTAGCAATTTCAAATATAAACAAAGTTGTGCCTGTAAAAATTTAAATTGTCTAATATTGTATTTGTTCACTAAAATACATGAACTTATTATGATTTTGTCAATTTTAACATTTTGAGTGGTAAAATTTTAGATTTTCTAAAAATAGTTGTATTGCATATATTTATAAAGTATAGAAAATTACACGATTTTTTTATCTCAAATTACTTATTGTTTGTAAAATACGTATAAATTATTTAAATAAAGATGTATCGACAAAAAATCTTATTATCATTAAAATATATTTTATACTAAATTATTTCACGTGTAGTTATTATATAATTTTGAATAAATTTAATTTTGCTATAAAATTAAAAATTAAGACAAGCGGCTGCTTTCTTTTTTATTTTTATGTTTACTAAGATATTATTGCTTTTTAAAGATTCGAAATTCTTTGCTAAATTTGTTATAAAATAAAATCAATATAATAAATAAATAAATAGATTAGTTTAGTTGTTTATAGACATCAAAGGTTGTCATTTTAATAACATCACTTCAAATAAATAACTTAGTTTTGGTTTTTTTATCTTTTATACAATGTTTGATTGATTTATTTTCGTTTTATGTTCAAAATTAAACATTTTTAGTAATATGACATTTAATTGAAGTAAAGTAAAACTCTGTTTATATTAAAAAAATATAATTTTACTATATTAAGTGATTATAATTATTTTTTTTATTTTCTAAAATTATTTTATATACCTGCTTTAATATTTTATTACACAACATATTTATAAGTATGATTTTTTCTTACTATTACAAATTAAACTAATAATTATGCATAAAACTTATTTTTTTTGGCTTTACGTAATTATGAATAATTTCATAATATTAAAAAGTGTTATTCACGTTTTCTCAAATCATCTATCAGATAATTTACATACTTTATATTTTTTTACTCTTGTAATTACAATACAAAAACACAAAAACTATCTATACCTTTATATGACAACTAAAAGTCAAAGTTCGATCCATCATCGCTCAAATCCAATTAATTTAGTTGTCGTTATAAAAAGGTAAATATAAAATAGCTTTTGCAATAGCTTTTAACTTTTTATTCTTTATTTTTAGAATAAATGAAATAGGATACTTTAAATAGTATAAGCACACTATATTAAAAATTTTTTAATATTTTTTCTAATACTATTTTACATTGATTTTAAACTGTTAATTAAATACATAAGCATTATCCATTATTTGTTTTTGTAATAATTATTTGGAACAGATATTTTTTACCATGTATTTTACAATGCATAAAAAATTATAAACTATCCAACAAATTGAAAATTATAGTTTTAAAATATTAAACACATTACATTAATTAGATATACAATGTTAAATTTGATCTTTGCGGTTAAAGTGATTTAATAGGTGCTTAGGAATGTAATATGTTTTAGCTTAAAACATATTTGTTCACATGAAAAAAACAACAATATGAGAATAAGTGCACAAAAAATTAAATCATATGTTCATCATTTTTGTAAATAGAATAAAATAAGCAATGTTTTTAATTGAACTTAAACCACAACCAAACAATTTTAACCAAGGTTTTGCATTAGGCACTCTTTGTTTTTTGTTCACAAGAGATTTATTTTAGAAATACTACATGATTGGTTTATTATTTATTAGTATATCTAAATATTAAAAGCTTTTACATTGCCGTTCAAATTGTTTTTATCTAGCTTTATAAATTTGTTTTGAAATAAAACAAGGAAAAAAGCTACGCATATTGATGAAGTGTTTTGGCATTGCATGTTTAGATAGATAACAAATCTTTAAAATAAGGTAGGTTAGTGTTAGAATTTTACTACAATTAAGAAATATTATTTATACTAAATATTATATTTCATTTCGAACATAAAAATCATTTTTAGACTGAAATACTTTGTATCTTCTTTATTTAAGTATTATGTCTTAAATCTAGTAAAATAAGCATAAATTTAGAAATCAATATACTAATAATAAATTTTTTTCATGTTTTTTTGTTTAAAATATTGATGGTACAAATTGTGAAGTTTTTAGTAATTTCTTCAAAGTTTATAAAATTTAAAATTTATCAATAAAAATATTAATTTCTTTATTGTAATATTTTATTTTAAAAAAATGTCATCATTTATATATCATGTTTTAAGATTAGAAGATATTTTTGTTATTAAAATATGGAAAATAAATTATAATTTAAAAATTTGATCGTTGTATTTGGAAGTTATTAGTAATTTCTTTAATCAATTTTAGTTTTAATATAAAAAAGGTTAATGTTTTTACAAACGTTTTTATAGATTTTTTTGTTAGAATATTTAAAAAAATGTATTTTAATTAAAATTAACTTTTTACTATAAATTGATTTTTTCGATAAAGCCCCAATGAAATTCATTATTTTGTTTGATTGCACTTTAATTTTCATACATGGACTAATAACAAAAAAAATTATTAATGAAGTAAATGAAATTATTTTTAAAGGTGATGATTTAGAGTTAAGTATTTTAAATTTATTTTATGGTTATATTTATGCTGATTCAATATTAATTAGTTTAAGAGAATCATATTATGGTATATGTCCAAGCTTTCAAGATAAAATAAAAAGAATCTATAGTAAAGACAAACCAACAGATATTTTATCTACGGCTTTAATAATTTGTTCCCATCACCAGATGGTATTATTAATACGTCAAATATATCAGGTTCTAGTCTTTCCCAAAAGTATTTTATAAATAAAAAATCAAAGTCAAACAGCATAATAGTTTTTTCAACACTTTTTATTAAACTACTAAAAAAAGATAAATTATTTAAGTTAAACAATATTATTGTAGATGAACAAAATTCAATAACTGATCCTAAACTCTTAGAAATTCTTGATAAAGATATTGAAGAAGATCGAGACATATTATCTTATATTTTATTAATACTTCATGCCTTTATGTTAGAAGTTTTAGATACTAAAGACGAACTTAAAGAATATGTTACAAATATTATTAATCTTTTGAGTGAAGAAGATAAAAAAATTATAAAGACATCTTTATATTACTACCTTAAATTTAAAAAAGTAGAAAGTGAACCAGATGAAAAAACAATTTTTAATACACTATATAATATTACTGATTATAAGTTTCCTTACAATTTTTATAAACGACCGGCAAATGATATTCAAATACCAGTCTATAATAGATTGAATGATGAATATGATGAAGTTTTAGAATTTGAAGATTCGGTAGATATTTCACTATTGCATTTATGTAATTTGTTGTTTTTTAATGAAGAAAAAGAACAGTTTGATTTAGAACACTTAAAGTTAGATGAGGATTCAAATCTTTTAAAATTTTACACTAAATACAAAAAACCAATTTATATTTCTCGATTTGTTAGGAATGAATGGTCTAAAGTTATACAATGTTTGAATGATATTGTGATTAGTGGTAAAAAATACAATAAAAATCTTGGCAAGATTTTTTACTTGAAAGAATTCACCAGGAATAAATTAGATTCATCGATTTGTAATATTGTGACTATATTGACTAAAATTTGTAGTTCAAGACATAATGATATTAGAAAAATATACATTGAGTTATTCGACAGAGAATTTGAAGCAAATAATGTTTCTGATCTTTTACAAAAATTTTTTAGTCTACTAGCAAATAAAAGTATAGACGTAAATTGTCAAGGTGAAAAAATACAAATCAAAGACAATATAATTTACGGCCTTTTAACAATTACTACATTATCAAAAAATAAGGAAAGACTTAAAACACAACTAATGTTTACGTTGTATTATAAATTTACTTATGTAACACTTACTAACAAAGATTATCTATTTAGCGATAAAATAGAAACAATTAAATATAAAATTAAAGATGAAGAAGAATTAAACCCTCTTGAATATATTGTAGTAAATTATGCTAACGAATTAAAAAACAAGGTTTTGGACAAGCATTATTATTATGATAGTAATAATTTTGTCTTGTTTAATAACAAATTACTTATTAGTAATGTCAAAAACGTAATTATTTACACTACTTGTTTTATAAATTAGATGGTACAGATCTAGATTATAAAATTTTTAACACTATTGAAATGATTGTTAAATCTGCTTTAGAGAATAAATCTGATCAAATTAGAGACCTGCCATATTTTTACGTTATGATTGATGATTTAAGAAGTGGATTAAGTCAAAAAGAAATTTTGGATATTTGGGTCGATCTGTTGTATAAATTTGACTTATATGAATCAAAAAATATTTTTAAGCTTTGGAATGAAGAAATGAAGAAAGTAGAGATATTAGACGAATGCAATTTTTCTGATTTTATTTATATGGAAAAATATAAATATGCTTTAGAAATTCTTAAGATAAAAAAATAAAAAAACTAATATTATGTAATAATGAATGCATTGAGTTTGATTTCAAGATTTTATTTTCACATTTAGAGTCTTATAATTTTTTAACGGAACTAGATTTTGGATATTGTAATTTTAAGATTATTGATTTTAAATATCTTTGTGAATTTATTCTTGAAAAGAATATATCGTCTCTTGAACTAAATGATTGTAATTTAGGATTTAGATTAGTTGAAATCTTAGCAGAATCATTGTTAAATAAAGAAAATGATTTGACTAAATTAAATATAAAAAATAATTATATAGGATCATATGGTGCTATGTGCATTGGAAATATCTAAAAGACGTTAATAATAAACTTGTATTTTTAGATATAGGATCCAATGATTTGGATGAAACGGGAGCTTTTTTTATTTTTGATGCCCTAAAACATGAGAATAATAAAATCAATACGTTAATTATAAAAAAAAATAATATTGATTATTTAGATGAAGGAACTAAAATAAGCGAGGCATTAGTTGACAAAAATAATAAATTGAAAATCTAGATTTATCAAAAAATTATTTGAGTGTTGAAAGTATAGAAAAGATTTCAAACTCTTTTGAAAGTCCGAATAATAAATTAGAATCGTTAAATCTCTCAAGTTGTTCAATTAATAATTTTGGATTACAATATTTATGCAATGGCTTAACCTATAAAAATAATAAATTAACAAGTTTAGATTTATCCATAAATCTATTTGATCTCAGTGGAGTCGTATATATTGCTAATGCATTAAAAAATGAGAATAATAACTTGAAATCATTAATTTTGGAAATAAATGATTTAAACGAGAATAGTGCTAATTACATTGCTGGTGCATTAACAAATGAGAATTGTAAATTAGAAATGATAGATCTGTCATATTGTAGTAGGATATAAAAACTTTAATGCAATTTTTAAAGCTATATCTGAGGGTAAAACAAGTCTAAAAGAATTAAAAATCAATTTGATAGAAATTTCAAATGAATCAATCGATTATGTCTGTAATTTTATATTGAACAGTGGCAATTTAAAAGTCTTAGACTTAACTTTAGTTGATAATTTAGAGAATGCAGATAAAATTTTGTTTACATCAAGTTTGAATCCAAATCTACAAGTCTTGATATAATTAAACTTTTTGTATTTTTATGTTTTACAGATTATTTAATTATTGTTAAATGTTGAGTGATTGTAAAACTAAATTTAGATGATAAAAATATAAATATGCTAATTTTTACTATTTTACTTTTCTTATGTTTGTATACAACTTTAAAGTTTTTAGTATTTTTGATTTATAAACCCTTTTATTTTATATTGACTTTCTGACATCAAAGTCAACAAAAAGAATTATTTAGAACTTTTACAAAAATAGACTATAAAATAAAACACGCAAAAATGTTTTAATGTTAAACAACATATATTATAAAAATTTATATTAGATTACTTGGTTTAAATATAGGAATAAATGATCTTTGTAAAATAATACTCTATTTATCATTATAAACCTAAATTCACATTATATTATTGCTTATTAGATTAAATCTGTTGTGTAAAGTATAAGACCATTTCCGAATTTTTTAGATTAGCATTTAAAATATAAGAAAATTCGTCTCTTTAACAATGAAGATATTTAAAGGACATGTTTACAAAAAAACATGTTAAATCGAAAACCTAGTATTAGTGTTGCTATAGATGAAAGTATCTTTCATTAGGTAAATACTATCTAGGTCATTAGATAGAAAGAATGTATGTATATTAAATGTTTAAAAAAAAGTTGTTTGTTCTGTTGATGACAGAAAAGCAGTGATTCTTAGCGAAACTTTCGATTAAATATGTTATAGAGAATTAATCATATATAGTGATTGTTTTTCTTGTGTTTATTTTTTGAAACATAAACCTGTTAATGATCCGACATTAGCACTTTTTGAACTAATAAAGGCATATACTATAAGTGGTTAATGGCAAGATGTTCAATGTGAAATAACAATAGGACATAGAACTTTAATTAGTAAAATGCTTAGGAAAAATATAAAGTAATTTATTTACAAAATTTATTAAATGTATTTTTAATTAATAATTCCATTTCTCTTGACTGCTCATGTTTGGGGTTATAATTTAAAATAAATGTTTTAATGCTTAATTTTCATTAATTATCTCATTTGCCTTTTAAGGAACAAAAATTGTAAAAGTTTGGACGTTTAAACAATTCCATGTAAACTACCTAAAACGGAAAACATTAAAAATTTTACAAACAAAAAGGGTAAATTATAAACAATAAAAATAATTTTTTTACCCTAATATGAATGTTTTGTTTTACTTATAAGTATCATAAAGTTTATTGGAGCACTTATTACTAAACAAATGATTGTTGAAGTAAATGAAATGATTTTTAAAGCTAATGATTTGGAGATGAGTATTGTAAATCCATTTTTTGGATATGTTTTAGCTGATGATTTGTTAAAATTTCTAAGGAAATTTAACTTTGGTATTGAACCTTGTTTCATGAATAAAACCAAAAGAGATTTTTCAAATGACGGTTATACAGATATTTTATCAGAATTTTTAGTTAAGCTTTTTCCATCCCCAGATGGAATTATTAGTATTAAAAATAATGGTAGTTCATGTATTAAGGAAAAGTATTTTTCTAAAGATGAATCAAGATCTAAAAATATAGAAATGTTTTCTTCGTTTTTTGTATATCTACTTGAAAAAGATAAGATATTTACTACAAACCTAACTGAGATCTTAGATGAACAAATATTTAGCTTACTTTATGATGATTTTAAAAATATTTTAGATATAGATATTACTGATGAAGAAGAACTTTTAGCTTTTACTCTACTTACACTTCATGCATTTATGTTAGAAGTTTTAGATACTAATGTTGAACTTATAGAATACGTTACAAATATAATTGATAATATTAGTGAGGATGATATAAAAATTATAAAGACATCTGATATTTATTTTCTTAGATTTAGCAAAGAAGAAAGTCAAATAGATGAAAAATCATTAATAAACAAACTTTATAATATGCCTGATAAAAAGTTTTCATATAATTTTGATCATGTTCCACGCAAAGATGAGCTTGATCTTTTTTACAATGACAAATTTGATAATATTTCTATGCTTAATAAGTCTTTAGAAATTGCATTATTACATTTATGTAATTTTTTATTTTATGACGAGGAAAAAGAACAATATGATTTAGAACATTTGCAATTAGATAAGAATTCAGATATTTTAAAATTCTACAAAAAATACAATAAACCTTTTGACATTAATCATGTTGTTAAATTTGAATGGTTTAAAATGTTGCAATGTCTAGATGATATAAAAGTTTCTAAAGAAGTATATAACAGAAATATTGGTAAGATCATATATGTAGATAATGAATTAAAAATTGAACATGACGTTTTTATATACAATATTGCAACAATATTAACAAAACTATGTATGTCGCAAAGAAATGATATTGAAAAAGAATATATTGAGTTATTTTCCAAAGTAAATAAAACTCATAATATAATTTGTCAATTTCGAAATTTTCTTAGTCTAATAGCTAACAGAAAGATTACTGTAGAATGTATGAGAAAACATTTAGAAATTATTGATGGTAAAATTTACGGCACTTTGAAGATTGTTACTTCATTAAAGAAATGTTATAAAATTAAAGCAGAAATGTTGTTTTGTTTTAAACCAAAAAATATTAATGTAACATTTTTGTGTACTGAATTATTTTTACCTAATGAACTAGAAAAAATATCATTTGAGTATACAAATAATCAAGAATTAAAGTTTGTAAAATATCTAATAGTCAAATACGTTGAAGATTTAAAATACAAATTTATAAAAAATTATGAACCAATTAGAACCTATCAATTGTTTAATAAAACTTTAGTTCTCAAGAACTGCAGCATGGAAGAATATCTACACTACTTATTTGATACTTTGAATGATTCTATTAGAGATTCTAATATTTTTAAAATCGTTGAAATGGTAGTAAAATACATTTTAGAAGAAGTAGGTAATCGTTGTAAGGATTTATTACCTTTTACATTAGAATTAATGATTTAAAAATGAAATAAGTTCAGATGAATATTTTGAAATTTGGTTTAGCTTATTGAAAAATTTTGATTATTTTGTATCAAAAAAACTTATAAAACTTTGGGCTGACGAAATTTGGAAGGATAAATATTAAAATAAATAAATCAATTTGTATGCAAAATATATATTTGTAACTTTAAGTAAAATATATGTGTAAATATTTTATTTTACAAAACTTGCTTTTTGATAATCTACAATGAAAAAATTTTTTATTCAAATATCTGTTAAAATGAAAGAAAGATTCTAAAATTTATCAAACACGAGTTTTGAAAATATAACAGATTAATAGTATGAAACATCAAATTTAACAAATCTTTTGGTGCTAAAATGTAGTAAACGTGTTGAACAGAAAAAATCAAATTGCTTTTTACTCCCAGAACATTGATGTCATGAAAAAAATATTGGATTTTTCTAAAATTTTATTGTTTCAGATCAATTAAAATTGACCCTTTTACATTGTTATAAAAAGTAGATCGAGAACTGTTTCAGGAAATTTTGCCAAAAAAAATTATTAATTGATTTGTCAATTTCATTGTTAAGTTTTAAACATCTTCTGTGGGTGCAGATATAAATTTAAGTTGAAAAAATTATAATGTATGGTATTGTTAATACAAAGTTATAACATTTAAAGAATGTAGTAAAACTAAAAATAATTGTTTAACAAGTTTTATACGTTATAAGAAATGTGATCCATAGGTGTATTTATTGTGACAGTAAAAGAATGTAAATTGTTAAGTTTTAATGATAATGATACAAAAGAAATTGAAAATGTGATAATCAAACATTCAAACATTATACAAATGAGAGTTTAATAATTTACAACATTGTATTTTATAGTATATAATTGAGTTTTATCAAATATTAACATATAAAAATAAATGTTTATTGTCTAAGAAAAATTATTTGTAATATTAATTTATTGAAACACAGCTCTTCAATATAAAATAAAACCAATGTTAGAATTTACAGATTTAAATTCAATTTAGATCAATATTTAATATACCTAATTATAAGTTAATTCAAAATTTTTTATATCTCTAAAAATATATTTAATTGGTTTAAAATGTAGTTATTCTCATAAAGTATGCTTTAATATTTTTAACGTTTAACTTCATCAATTTACAAAAAAAGATAAGCATTATAATACTAAATAAATGTATTAAAATCAACAATTAAATGCGATATATTAATATTTATTTTGTTGATTTGATGATTTTTATCAAATTTCATATCCTAAAAATTTATCAAAACAATTTAAAAGATACATAAAACTAGTGATTTGTAATTTAAAAAACAGGTTAATTTTTAGTATGTTGATTAATTATACTAATAATTATTAACTATTCTTTAATTAATATAGAAAATTCATAAATACTTACCATTCCTTCTAAACTATTGATATAGTAACTATATCCGCATTGTATAGTAATAATTTTATCTTTTATCTTACGAAGTGAAATCAATATTTGTTTGATTGGTAAAAAGTTTGATAATTCATTGAGTTCAAGTTCTAAAATAAGATTTTTTAATAGCTTTAGAATAATTTTTTTTTGTAACCCTTTTACAAGTTCAATCTTATGATTTGTTAGTTCAATTAAATCGTACACATTATATATACATGAATATTTCGGTTCATAAAATATTTTATATTGCAACATAAATAAATTTAAAAATTCATAAACTTCACTTATTATTTTGTAAGTATAGCTATTTTCCAAAAATTCTATTCTTTTAATTTTTTTATGTAACAGAGGTAACATAACTGTACATAAATCTTTCAAATGACGTAAAATTAGATAATTTTTTCTTTGATGTTTTCGGTGTAAAGTTCTTTTTTCTTTGTCTAAAAATCTTACATTAAATTCTTTATATTGGTTAGTTGTAGTATCCAATGAAAAATTTTTATGATTTTCTAAAAAATATTGTCTACACATTTCTAAACTATTTACAGATAAATTAAAACTAAATTTCTCACATTTTTCTAATTCTAAAATTCTGTTTTTTAAGTCTACGTTTTTTAACCTAAAATATTGTAATTTAGTTTTCTTATTTGTGCTTTGAGAAGCCTGATCATTTAGATCATGATCTAAATCTTCTTGATTATTATCTCCAAATATTACACTTTTTATAAACATATCGTCACTTGTGATTAATTGATCATTAAATACTTCAGTCTGATCTTTAAGTTTTGCTATTAACGTTTCGATTTTTTCACTAACAATAAAATCCAAATTTGAACATAAAAAATAATAAAAATGTAAAAACATAAAATACAAAATTTTGTTTAGTTTTATAGCACTTTAATTAAAACTTGAATTTTTACTAAAAATACAATATTACTTACAAATAAGAAATATAGAGTATCAAATCATTTTAACTAATAAAGCCTAGCAAGTTCCTTAATAATATTTTTATTAATCTTTTGTAAAATCTGTTAATATCAATTATGTAAGTACAGATATACAAAAATAAAAGAAATTTCATGATTTTCAAAAATCATGTATAAAAAATAATTTAAATAAATTTTTATCAATTATTAAATTAAATTAAATTTATAAAAAAACAGATTTTAAGATTAGTGGCATTTTTTTGCAATATGTTAATGGTATTTGTGTGTATAAATAAAAATGCTATAAGACTATATCTAATATTTTGTAAAGATTTAATAAACAGTCTATTAACATGTTTTCGAATTTATATAAAGTTAAAAATGTAATAATTTAATTTACATACTTTAGTATCATTAAAAATATGAAAAACTTTAGTTACACATCTTATTTGTATCTGTAATAAATTTTTATATAAATTGATATTATTCTTAAAAAATACTAGTCTGATGGTTTATAGAGATTTAATATAAAGATTTTATCATTAGTAATTTGTATCTTTTTGCCCCCACCCTAGAAAAAATACAAAAAAGTACAAAATATCGTTTTTTTTTCGAGGGGCAAAAAAATGAAGTTACGGTATTTTTGACGACTTTAGATTTTAATTATTGAATCTTGAGAAACGATTAGGGAGCTCAGCATTTGTTATGATGAGTGCTTTAGTAACAATAAAGCAAGAATTGATTTCTTTTAAGATAATGGTCTTTTAAAATGATCAATTGTTTGCAAACACTGTTCGACATCTACACGAACTATTCTTATGAACATTAGTAGATATTCGGCTTTATTGACGATAAAGCATACCCCGTTGCATAAACAAAAAGTGTAGTTCAAAAAGCTCACTTAAAATGGTACAATGTTTTAGGTTGCACAACCTGTTTAACAAAATCCTAAGAGCAGTCAATTGCTGAGTATATAATTATACCACCTTTCAAGAAATAGATCTATGCAAAATATGTAAAAATTAATATATTAAAATTAAGGATATTGTGATGGAAGTCATCGCTTATAATAGCTATTAAATTGGAGGACTTTTGGTTCGAGTTTAGTTTGATGAAACCGCCATATGAAATGAACTCATCATTGCTAATCCCTCTTCAACGTTGGATTCCGTGCCTGGAATTCTATGGATTATTGGCGGTATTATTGAAGGTAATTTGTTCTTGAACTTTTATCAAACAGACAATCGCCACACTTGAGGATTTTTTAGGAGGCTCAATAATAAAAATTAATGATTATCCATCGTATCCTTCCGCATGTAGAAATATAGGAAATGAACATTTGATTTAAACCATAGTACTGGGTTTATAAATAACGAGGGGAATCACACCAATTAATTAGAAAACTTGTGGTCCCATTTAAAACAGGAATATAGGTCGAGAAGAGGCCTAAATAAGCAAAGAATACCTTTGTTTAAAAGAATTTACTTGGAAAAAAAATATGGATCATTCTAATAATAATGATCACAGAATTGCTTTTGTAAAATTTTTAGAGTATTGTAAACTAATTTATATAAATTTTCTTTTTTTTAAATTTTTTTTGTTTTTTTTTCTAGGGTAACAAAAAGATGAAGTAGCATCCATAATCCTATATTAAACTTTGACAATAAACTTTTATAATTCCTATTAAGTTTTTTACAATTTTGAAAAATTTATAATGGATTATTTATTTAAAAAATTAGATTTGAAGCTAAACAAAATCACAACATATACAAGAATTTAGAACTAAAAATAATTACCATCTAAACTATAAAAAATATATCATTCATTTTTAAGAAAAATAAATGAAATTTTTACAATATAGGTTAGGTTTTAAATTAGAAATTACAGCACTTTAAAATTCGTTGTGACGTTTGCATGTCATTAGTTTTAGTAAATATTATATAATTAAATACCCTTGACTTTGATATGTCTAACATCAACAATCATGTAAAAGCCGTAAATAGATATGTTCTTACTAAAAATAAAAAGTGAGTTAGCTTCTCAAATAAAATTATTTTATATGTAATTAATATTTAAGTTAATTTAAAAATTAATTTACATACTTGATGTTAAGTAATGTCAAAATTATTTTATAAAATAGTCAAATTATCACAATAACTAAATGATGATTGTAATATTACAAAATAAATAGTATCTGTAGACTTTGTAAAATAAAGTTGACAAATAAAGGTCATTTTTTTTATATTGTTTGATGACGAACTAATTTATTTATCAAGTGTTAAATATAATGAAGTTTTATTGTTTTCTAATAATTTTGTTTTTCATAAGTTTAATACTATGTAACATAATATTGTGATCTAATTTAATCATTTAATGATATTAAAAAAATATCCTTATCTTCTTCACATATTTAATGTGCTTTTATTGTTACAACAATATAAGCCTATATAAAGAAAAAATTTAGTAGTACTGAATCAAATTTTAAAATGCTTTGAAACTAAGCTTTATACTCAATAAGAATAATACAATGGAAAATAATATGTTTACAACTGAAGTTAAAAACTTTCTAATAATTTAATCTATTTTTTTTTGGCAAATCTAAAAATAAGGAAAGATTTAATATTTAAATTATATGTGAAAATTCTTAGAACTAAAATGTATATAGTTTGTCAATTTATGTTCTCGTGCAAAACATTGTAATACTTTAAACCAATTTAAATTATTTCGCTTGTAAATAACTTTATATTTTGTTAAATATGCGTTTATTGTAAATTGTTAATGTAATTACATATTCTATCAATACTCTCATAAACGTAAATAGATATCAATTGCAGAAAAATGAATTTTCTATTATGAATGTTCTATTAATATATCAAGTTTAAACACATTTATCAACTATATACTGAAGCAAAAATGTAAGAGAATTCATTTCAAACTAGTCTATAAGTTTATGACATTTTATTTTTTATAATATTCATAAGTCAACTTAATTAATCGATAATGTCAATTTATCTTTCTACTTTACCTTTTAAGTAAAAAATCTCTTGATGGAAACAATTTTAAAAGATTTAATACATTGACATATTTTTACAACTAGAAATATGTTTCTTGTAAATATTCCTTTGTCATATAAAATTATCTTGTTTTGAATGAAATTACACTTTAAACAACAACTGTATATTAAAAACATTAATCTAACAACGATGAAACAAAAATAGTTTTACAATGATAAATCTAATTTTCCTATTCCTGGCAAAATTTTCGTAAGTGACGTCTCGTAATAACCACCTTCAATGTTGTCAGGTTTAGATAAATAGATTTTTAAGTCTTGAGTTGCATTAGCAAATTCTGCTAATGTCTGTCTACATACCCCACATGGAAATACGTAGGAATCTGGAAGATATGCAACAACTGCGCATTCTAATATTTCTCTATGTCCGGAACTAATAGCTTGAGCTATTGCAGAACGTTCAGCACATATTGATGGTGAAAAACATGAATTTTCAATATTGCAACCAGTAAAAATCTCCCCTGTGCTTGTTCTAATTGCTGCACCAACTGCAAACTTACTGTAAGGATAATATGCATTTTTCCTAACTTCTTTTGCTTTTTTAATCAATGTTTGTATATTTTGAGTTTTCAAGCATTCGACCATCTTTGTTTTAGGGTAAATTTTTTACAAAAGTTTCAAAAATTTACCGTTATATTTTACAAAAATTCATTTTGTAAACAACTCAATTTTCTTTGTTCAAGTAAATTTTAATTTTGTTGAAATACGTAACATTTAATAATCTTTTAAGTTTCTCAAAAACAATATTACAAAATTTTATATGAAGTGGTTTTAACATATAAAAATTAGATTTAGGTAATTTAATATAATAAGTGAAGTAGTATTAACTAGTTTAAAAATTTAAATATACACGTTTTTGTGTTATTATAAACAATGTCAATGTTTTATTGTTATTTGTATTAAATATTTTATAAGTTCTTTATACTTAATACAAAGATATCGATTTATAGTACTATAGACAATGATTTTGTAAATTATATAAAATGCCTCGATAATATTCTTATTAACAAAATTTATCATTATTTTGCCATTCATTTTACAGTTTTATATGGCTATGATATATTTACTAGTATTGTTATACGTAATGTTTTTTAATATTTAAATTACAAAAATACAAAACAATTTGTTTTAGTCAATAAAAATAAATAAATGTACAAAATTTATAGATTAAAACTATCGAATTATTATAAATATAAGATTTGTCTTCTGACATTTTTCTTTAGTATTAGATTGCATAATCGTTAATTGTTAAATAACTATATGTATATTTAGACTTGTTTTATATAGACGGTTGATGTTTTATGCGTCATTNTTAGACTTGTTTTATATAGACGAGTGATGTTTTTACGCGTCGTTGAAACAACATTATATTAACTTATAAAACTTGATCAATATTATTATAATAAATAAATGTTACAGACAAAAAGAAACACAAAACGTAAGTTATATAGAGTTAAGATCTTTCATAGTTTCTAGATAAAATTACTTTTTAGTAACTGTTACTAAGAATAAAATATAACACATCTTATTCATTACAAAGGCAAGTGTTAGTCTAACATACATCATATGTAATAGAAATAATTATCACAATAGTTACAATATTTTTGAATATTAATTTAGACAGATGTTTAATAATTTTGGAGATAATGCCATTTACAAAAAAGTTACAATTAATGACCAAATAAAAATGTTATAAAGTTGTTATAATACTATAAATATTAAAAATACATTTAAACCTCACTACAGCCAAAAAAACAAAATATAAATTAAACAACTACTACTTCTGTAAAAACTTTCAGTTATTATTTTTGTAGTAATTATAAAATTTGTAATTTGTTCCAATTTATTATTAATCAAATAAATTGTATGTATTATACAATTAATTATTATTTTTTAATTATATCAAAATCGTCTTCATCTATAGAACCTGTTTGAAGTTTACATTTTATGTTTATATTAAATCCCTCTTTAAAAAAGATTTTATACCACAACTCATTTGTACAAAACATTATAGCGAGAATACCACTATTTAAAAAATCTTTAATATGTTTTTTAGTAATTGTGTTCCCAAAAATGAGACTTCTAAATACAAAAATTTTTAAGTTATCATTAAACGTAATACAAAAACTATTACATTCTAAATCATTTATAATACTAAATATACTGCAAAAAATAGAAAGTCTGAAAAACATTTCCTCATTTTAAAGATTCTTTTTTATATGCACATTATCTTTATGTATTTCTACAATAGAGGGAATGTTTTCTAGCATATTAATTACTTTTTGTGTTTCTAATAAACTCATAATAGAATGTTGTAAATAAAAGTAACTAAATGAAGAATTGTATGTTTCTAAAAACCTATTAAGCCCTGATAAAACAAAATCTCTAAATTTTTCTCCTATTTCTGTATCTAAACAAAATGCATTATTAATATCTTTTACATTTTTACCTAAACTTATAGCATAAGCTTGATAATCGTACACAAGGATAAATTATTTTTTCTGATCTTTTAATTAATATAGGTGTTTCATTTGTATTTTGAAACATACAAAAAACAAAAACGATGTATGTTATTAATAAATCAATACCCATTTGGGGTAATTTATATTTTAATTAAAAAACAAAATTAAATGAAATTGTAATTGAGATAGTTAAAAGTAAAAACAAAATTGGATAAATTTGTAATGATTATAGTTATTAGTAAAAACAATTGCAAGAAAATTATATTTTATTTTATACTAAAATAAAATTATTTATGTTTTTTTGTAAAATCATCTTTCTAGTTTTTAATTAAAAAATAATTTGTAATAAGTTAAAATGTAATAATATTAGATTAAGTATTATTTTTCAAGTATTTAAAGTTTTACAAATTATGGAGTTGTAAATGTGCTTTGCAATTTTTTAATATTAAATTGTAATATATTAATGATGAATTTTACTAATACATAAATGACAAGATGAAGACTATTAATATCACAAACAAAAAAAAGAGATTGTATAAATGAAATATTTTGAAAACTTGATATTGCAGTTTATAGATCACTTAGATTGTAAATAATTTACTAACAATTTCTATACTTCAAATGTAAAAAGTACATAATCGACTAAAATATTCATAACATATTATTAGACGTTTTTTATAAATAAAAATTTTATGGTTACCTTTTAGTGGAAATTATCATAATCTTTTTTTTCTAAAAAAGTATTTCTAGAATGCGAATGAATCAAATGTCATAATGCTTGTTCAATGTAAAGAATTCTAGTTATATAATAAAATATAAGAAATCATTAACACTCCAATTTGCACAAAATATTATTAATACATTATTTCAACTTCTAAGTGTCGTTAAATTACAAACAAAAGAATGGCGTTCTTGTTTGTATTCGCGAAAATAATCACAGTTGCAAAAAAAGCAATTTTAAATACTATTTGTAAAACAATATTAATAAATTACATCTAAACTTCTACTTTAAAGTAAAAAGACATTTTATAAAGCTTTAATGTTTTTGATGTGATAAAAATAAAAACTGTTCTAATCTGATCAAAAATAATTTAATCAATTGCCTAATAGCGTGTAAAGTAATTATACTAAACAAAAGATCTTATTACATAAAAATATCCTAATAATTTCTAGTGGAAAATGCACAAAAGACAGTATTTGACAAAGATTACATAAAAGTTATGTATTAATTAGCAAGGTATATAATTAATATATGTAGATATTTCTTTGTTAAAACTAAATTGTACAATAATATATATAAAACTTTACAATGCACTTTTTTTCATAAGTGTAACTTTTAGTATGACGTCATTATTAATATAAAAATATAATAAAATAAATTTTTTAATTCTTAAACTTTTCGTTTCTTAAATATTTCATTGACAAAATCTTTTACATTTTTGTCAACTTCTTCTTCCAATTTTACTAGCTTGTTTTTTAACATTTCAATTTCTTCTTTAAAATCATAAAAATATGATTTTACTTTTTTAATAATTTCGTCATTAACTTCACCAGTTTTAAAATATTTATCTACAATTTCTGATTTTCTTCAGCCAATTTACAAGTAAAATATGTCAATTTTAATTCTTCTAAGTCATTACCTGTTTTTTTACTATCTTTAGGATAGAAATTTAACATATCGTCTTGCATTTGAAAAATAATACCAACTATTTTACAATATTCTTTAATATTTCTTGGTAATTTTTTATTTATAAAAATATACCCTGCTGATAATGGAAAATAAAATGTGTACCATGATGTTTTATATTCTGCTATTGTATTGTATAAACTAATATTGTACTCATCTCTCGATTTTTTTATAGCATCAAGTATTTGTCCTAGACAAGTACAAAACACTATGTTATAATATAGAGATCTAAGATCACTACCCCTTTTATTTTTACTTAAAATTTTTCCTAGTACACTTATTAAATATTGTGCATATTTCAAAGATATCATTCCTTTTTTCAAATAATAACATTTTACTCCTCTTCTCAAATCTGATTCATCCATGACATCATCTACTAAAATAAAAGCACTTTGTAATAATTCAAAGATACAACTCATATTATCAGAATATTTTTTTATTAATTACTAATTTAAAAAGACTTGCTCTGAATTCTTTCCCACCTGACGTATTATAAGTTATAAAGTCTTTGATTTTTAAAAAATTTGAGTCACCACTGATTTTTATAATATCATTGATAATACTTTGATATGACATATTAGGGATAAAAAATACACTTGATTTCAAGTTTATTAAAATAAGATTATAATTTGACATATTAAAAATAAAAAATAAATTTTATTTTCTCAACATCTTTCTAATTTTATAAATTTTATGTTTTTGCACAAAGTTAAAATCTACTAATAAACAGTCATAAATACAAAATTATAAATTTGATCTAAAATTGATTATAAGTCGTAAATGAAAAGTCAAATTTTTGATTTTTCAAAATGATATATCTACATTATTAAATGACTTATACAAATTATATAATGACTTATAAAATTGATAAGTGACACATGTAAATTATGTAATGTCATATACATTTTATAATTTTATTCTATTTAATTGTGTACATTTCTTCTTAAAATATTGACTATAAGTGTATAACACAGTACTAGTTGTTCCTAACAATAAAGAATATATTTTGATCTTTGTAATATCTTCTCTTATAAAAATAAATCCTGTAAATCCCAATAATATCTTATTCATTGCTCCTAACATACTATAAGTTGTAGAAGATAGGTATTTTAGAACTTTTGCAGTAGACAAAGCTGTGAGTAAGGCGGAACAAAAACTAGAAATTACAATTATAATAACTGTATTTATATGTAAGTATTGATATTTAGTAGATTCAAATATAAGTGAAAGTGGTCCTATTAGAAATATACTTACTAAGTTTGGGAAGAATATTGACTCACTTATAGTCCCTTTTAGATGTTTTAGTACATGTTTTAATATCATTATATAAGCAGTTGTACTAATTACATTTAGAGATATCCAAATAGTGCCATATAAGTTCATAGTAAGAAGACAGAATCATCTGTAAAAAAGATATCCTTCGTATAAATTTATCAGTCTATTAAATATTCAATATTCTAATATAGCAACTATAAAAATACTACTATTTTTAATAAGTGTGTATAAAGAAATGGTAAGGTATTGTAAAGATTCTGAACCCGAAAAGATCATAATAGACAGAAAAATGGAAGAAATAATCCATTTTGAAATGTTTTTGAATTGTATGTTAGTTACAATTAGAATACTACAAATAATGACTGATTGATATACAACAAGTAAGAAAGGAGTTTCCATTTCTAAGATTGTCAAAATGTATTTATTATGAATAGTAATAGACAAAGTATTGTCATGTAAGAAAAAGATAGTAAGATGATTAAAATAGAAGAAGACATTGAAAACAAAAATAAATAAAATAAAATGTTTTGAATTTGAAACATATAAATATTACAGAGATTATTTAATTTCTAAAAATGTATTTTTTAAATCTTCAATTGATGTTTCATCAATTTCATTAGCTTCTATAGAAACCAAAATATCTTTCATAATTTCAATAGCTTTTTCTGTTCTTTTAGTATTATTTATTAGAGGAGGGCAAAGTTGTTTCATTGATTCACAGAAGAAATAATTTTTAGTAAATCAAAAAAAAGACAAATTCCTAAAAGGGCTATAATAATTAGTTCTGATTATTCTAAAATTTTAAAATTGGGTCTTACACATTATTGGGCAAAAATAGTCTGCCTAATATTTCAATCCTAGTTGATCTCTATATTGAATTTATAACTTAATCTTAAATTCAATATTATTATTCTTTTTTGTTGTGTTTTGTATAGTTAGATATTTTAAATGCCAAATATCCAAGGTAACTTAATTGATAGTTTCACAAAGATAGCAATTCATATTATTTTTATAAGAGCAGTTCATTTAGAAAGAAACTTATATTTTCTATTATATGTAAGACTTACTGAATCTTTTATAGTTGTGTATATTCTTTAACTAGTAACAGTTCATATTCTTTTGCTTTTCTTATAATGAATAAATTTACTGGAATAAACAGAAGAATATAGTACTAGAGGGACTTGAATATTTAACGTCTATTTTGCTTCAATCTCAATATCTCATTTTATTAAGTTGAAAGTAAAACATGCAAAAAAGCAAATAAAATCTCATAAATTATGACTTTTTCTCAATTAAGCACCTCAACGAGTTTTATTATTGTTTAAAAACATTTCTTATACAACTGACGATGTGAATGTTATAACACTAATGTTCTTACTTATAAAACTCTGTTTATCATTTATTAATAAAATATAGTAATATACTCATTAACGATAAATTTTGAAAATTAGGTACAATACGTTAATAATAGTTACTACTGTTATGGATTAAAATCATATGACTTTGTAATTGAGATAATAAAGGGCTTAAAATATAGAAAGCTTGAAAAACTAAATTTTAATCTACGTCTTAAAAATTAAAAACTTCTCTCAAATTTACAAAATTTAGTTTTTTATACTAAACCATACCAACTCGTTAAAAGTATCAAATAACTAATTTACTCTCGTTAAATAATATCAAAATGCATTTTCCATAATAAGGCTATATAGATTAAGTACTTTTTGGTTTTTTGTACAAATGTATAATTTAAAGACTTTCATTTTTATCTTATGATCACGTGTTTTAATTATAACACCAATTAAGTTTTATAAAAATACCGGATTCTAAACTTCTAGCTGCAACAAAATAAGTATGATTTAAGTTAAGATAATAAATCATTTCGAGTTTTACTTC
The DNA here is from genome assembly GCA_018835575.1 of Cotesia chilonis. Taxonomy (NCBI): domain Eukaryota; kingdom Metazoa; phylum Arthropoda; class Insecta; order Hymenoptera; family Braconidae; genus Cotesia; species Cotesia chilonis. Next base: position 146,129 of record RJVT01000056.1, read on the forward strand.
TTTAACTAGAAAATAACCGAAGAACTCATTTTATATAATTATCCTATAATCTAATTGTACGTCTGGAATAGCCCATGTGTTCAGGAATAATTACAGATCATGAAATACGTTTAAAGTTTGTTTCATGTCCACAAAAAATGTATTTATACAAATTGCTGTCTTTTTAGAGTTTTAAAGCTGACAGTAATATTTCCATAATTTGTTAAGAAATTTATCAGGCTTTTATAATAGAACATGCGATATTGTTTTATACACATCAGTATATTACAAAAAGAAGTTTATGAAATGTAGGTTTAAAGTTACAACCTTAAAGCCATTTTACAATGTATTTTTATAGACTCATTTTATATTAATAGAACGACATGCTTTGTTAGCTTAATTTTTTTATATTGATCTTAACTCATCGTTGAGCTAAATTAATTGTGTTACAATCTCATTGTTATAAAAAATATTTTTTGCACAAATTCAATATTGCGCCTTATTGTAAAGATATCTACAATTTCAAATTTTAAATTAAGACTTATAGTAAACTTTAGACTAGCGTCAATAGCTTTAACACACACAATGATATAATTAATTAGCAAAAAATGGTATGAATTTTACAATTGCAAAAAACCACTATGTATTGTTAATTTGTCAATTACAAATTTACAGACAAATAATATCTAAATTTAACCATATGCCCATGTTTAAGCAAGCAAGCATTTAGATAAATAGTTACTAAAGATTTTAAAATAATTTCTTTTTATTAATACAAAGTAATATGACAAATACTAGGTTTTAAACTAAACTTTATGATGGTTTTATTTTTTATCATCTAAGTCTTTTAATTGTATAAGTATAATATTTTTCGTTTTTGCTATGATTAACAAAACAATGTTATACAAATTATTTATTAATATCTGTATGATGTTTATACATTGCTGACTATATTTTGAAATATTTGTATTAAAATTTAATTATTAATGTTTCTAACTTTTAGTATGTTCAGTTACTCTAATTAAAATTTTTACAAGTTTTAAAATATAGTCTTTTAATATATTTACTTTTATTAATTCGACTACTGAATTTTGTTTCTTTCAAAATTAGACTAATTTTCTTCAAGTATAAAAATTATAGTATTCGAATGAAGATAAGAAATTCGTAGAACTAACTTAAAAATTAAAAGTCATTTTAAAGTATTGTAAGTTTTATAGAAATAAAAATTTTTAAGTAATTAGGTATTTAATGAAATTACCCAAAATGGCATTTTAAAACTTAAAAATTTTAAGTACATTTTACCTTTTATAGTTAACGGCTTTTGTTACAAATTTACTTTCATAATTATAACAACTGTGTTTTTTGATCAAATTTTTAATTTAAATATTTTCAAATTATTACTAACTGGTTACTTTTCATTTTTATAAAATGTAAAAAAACAAAGATTTTATACTAAAACTTAAAGTTGAGAAACTTTAGGAATTTAAAGCAAAATATTTAAATTACCAAAAATGAAAATAGGATAGTAAAAATAAATATTTATACTGTTTATGATTTTTAAAGTTTTTTGTTGTTTAAATTACATTGACAAAAATGGTAAATTAATCTTTAATTTAGTATAAAAATAATTTTTTGTGTTAACCCCATTATGAGGTTTCTAGTTCTATTCATGTGCATTCTGAATTATGTATTTGGTAAAATCACCAAGCAAATGATTCGCAATGCAAACAAAAAAATTTTTAAAAATAATGATTTGGAAATGACTATTTTAAATCCGTTTTTTGGATATGCTTACAAAAGTACTAATACGCTGTTAGATTTAAGACAATTTTACCATGGAATAGATCCAATTTATGAAGATAATATTAAAAGAGATTATACAAAAGACAATCAACTGATATTTTTTCAAAAGTTCTAATAAAACTTTTCCCATCATCGGATGAAAATCTTAGTGTAAATGATAGGATTGCAAAGCAGTATTTTTCTAAACAAGAATCTAAATCGAAAAATATTAAAGTTGTTTCGCACTTATTTATTTATCTCCTAAAAAAAGATAAGATATCTTTTCCAGAAAAACAAAAAGGATTAACTCGATCAGATATGCTACTTAGATTACATCATATGTTAAATGCTATAAACATTAAACATAAAATTACTAATAAACAAATCCTTGGATCTTTACAAGATGAATTTGATAGTATTTATGATGAAAACACTACTGATATAAAAGAAACTCGATCGGATATTTTACTAACACTGCATGCTTTTATGTTAGAAGTTCTTGATACTGAAGAAGAATTTATTAAATATGTTAAAAATATACAAAACGAATTTAATAATGAGGAAAAAAAAATTTTAATAAATTCAGATATATATGCTATAAATTTAAAAGCAAAAAAAGGTGACCTCGATAATAGATCTTTGCTAAGTAAACTTTATTGTATTCCTGATAAACTTTGTCTACGAAGATTCTATGATGCTCCGTCAGAAGGTAATTTCATTCCTTATTACATCAGATCAGAAGACAGATTTAATGAAAAAAATATAAATTCGAAGATTCTGTGGAAACTGCATTATTATATTTATGTAATTATTTGTTCTATAATGAAGAAAAAGAGCAGTACGATGTAGAACACTTAAAATTAGATGAAGATTCGAATTTATTGAAATTTTACACCAAGTACAAAACACCGTTCTATATTAATACTGTTACTAGAAATGAATGGTCTAAAGTTGTTCAATGCCTAGACAATATAGATTGCAGTGGACATTACAATAAAAATCTTGGTAATATTTGTTATATAAATAAATTTGCAAGAAATAAGTTAGATCCTTTTATTTTTAATATTATAACGGTTTTAACAAGAATTTGTTTATCAAGTAAAAATGAAATTAAAAAAAGATACATTGAACTTTTTGATACACCCTATAATTTTGATGAAATTGATGGTCTTTTTGAAAAATTTATACAACTTTTAGTAAATAAAGATATAAATATTAGATGTCGACGATTTAGTAACGAAGTAATCGAAAAAAATGAACTATACGCTAGCTTTTACATTACATCTTCACCAAAAAAAGATAAATTATTTAGAAAAGGTATAGGTATTAAAGTTTATATACAACCACAACTATATAAAAACCGTTTTTATAATTCAGGATATTCATATGCAGAGTTTCAATATGATGATGTACCATTTATTTTCGACGATTTACTTAAACTTCCGTATGCAATAAATAGATGTGACAAATTGACCTCTTTAAAATGTTTAATATGTAGATACATTGATTATTCAAAACACAAGTTTTTATACTCATTTATTAAAAATAGGAATTATGGGTTATTTGACAAAAATGTACGTATCAATTATTATAGCAAAAAAGATTATTTACACTATTTAAACTATCTATTTAAAAGTTTAGATGGCACAGAACGGGCTTCTAAAATTTTTAATATCGTGAAAATGATTGTAAAATCTGCTTTAAAAGATCAAAATGAAAGATATAGCGATTTACGACCATTTTATATAAAAATTAGTGACTTAAAAAATGATTTAAGTCCAAAGGAAATATTTGAAATTTGGATTGATCTATTATGTGAATCTAAATTATTTAAATCAAACTATCTTTTAGAGCTTTGGACTGAAGAAGTAAAAAAGACAACGGTATTAAAAGAATGCAATTTTCCTTCTCTTCAAAATGAAGGAAAAATATATTTTGCACTAGAAACATTGAAAATAAAAACGTGGAAAAATTAGAAATTGCCTCAGAATATCTGAGTATAAAAATAAATTTGAACATTATCCTTTCGACATTAAAGGACTATCATTATTTAAAAGAACTAAGTTTTAAAAGTATTTATTTTGACGATTCTCAAATAGAAGAACTCTGTAAGTTTTTGCTTACAAAAAAAATTATTTCTCTTGAACTATCAAATTGTGATTTGACTGATAATTCAGTTGAAATGATAGCAGAAACAATATCTAATGAAAATAATAATTTGAGATATTTAAATATCTCAAAAAATTTGATAACTTCCGAAGGCGCCAAATTTATAGCTGAAGCTTTGGAAAGCAAAAATAACAAACTTGTTTCTTTAAACATAAGTAAAAATAAATTAAGAACCAATGGAGCGAATTATATTATTGATGCTCTTAAACGTCATAGTTATGATATGTCATCATTAAATATCGGAGAAAATCATTTTACATTCGAAAATATATCAAGTAATTTGAATGAGTTTCTATTTAAAAGAAGTAGGAATTTGCAACATTTGGATTTATCAAATACCGATTTTAATGAAAAAGATCTACGAATCATGCCGGAATATTTTAAAAATTATAGAAATGATTTACGTTCTTTAAAAATGTATAGTTATTATAAAACATTTTGTTTTGAATCCAGTACCTGGTTATCTCGTGAAAAAGCTTTACAATATTTATGTAATGCCATAAAACTTAAGAAAAATAAATTACAAAATCTCGATTTATCAAATTTTAACTTTACTTTCAAAGAAATTAACTTTATTGCAGCAGCATTGAAAAGTAGGTATAACAGATTAAAATCGTTAAATTTAAGTACGAATATTTTTGATAAAGAAAGTGCTAATTTAATTGCTGATTCTATAGCAAATAGAAACTGTAAGCTTGAAACGTTGGATTTATCTTATTGTGAAACTTTTGTTGAAGATTTTAAAAAAGTTTTTGAGGTTATCTTTAAAGGTAAAACAAATATAAAAGTATTGAAGATAAAACAAAGTGACACTAATACGAGATCGTATGATTATCTCATTGAACTAATACAAAAGTTTGGTAAAAAAGTCGTGAGTATTAGTCATGATAAAACATCTAAATATGAAGATAATATAAGAATATGTTGCCTTATTTCTCAGGATCAAAAAATAACTTTTTTCGTTTAATAAAGTTTTAAAATTTTTGTTACTTTTGTTTTCAATAATACTTTTTATATTTATGCGTCTTTAAAATGTGGATTTAAAATACCTTTAGATACTTATAACGAATATTAAAAAAAAGCAAGATTTTTCTTGTTTTTTGATTTGTTTATCTTGTTTAACATAACATGTATAATATACAACACTATTATACAAACTAATAAATTAACATATAAGAGATGAAAATCCATTGTTTAAATTAAATTGATTATTGAAAACAAAATGACTATGAATAAATCTGGTTGTATTAGATTAGTAAAAAGATTTTACAACTTAAGGTTATCGTTGAGACTTAGTTTTGAAGAATTATATGAGTCAACAAAATACAAATATTTAGACTCATTTATTTATTAAAAAGTACTACTTTGCAAAAAACTAAAAATATAAACCATTATTAAAAAAAGTAAATGTTTTTTTAACAAATAAATAAATCTTATTTTTGCTGTTTATATTAAACTTGTACCTAGCCACATGGATGAAAATGAACTTTAGCATTTGTATAGCACGACAAGGTCGGGCATCGATATAATCCTTACTAAAGCACTCAGCTTGATATTTAGGAATATAACAGTTTTATTTAATTTTGTCATTTTTTTAAATAAAAATTATAAAGTAGTAAGAAGATTACAAATTTATTAAAGTAGAAACGCAATACATTGTTTATCCTAAGGATTCGAAATTTTTTTATTTTAACAGAAGATTTGGTTCTGATAAATAAGATATATAAGTCACTTGTAGGTAAACATAACACATGTTGTTAGTAATAAAAAAACATATAAAAGAACAACTTTCTTGTATAAATTTCAAAAGCTATTAAAAGATCGATAAAATATTTGTGACACACATATTGCAGGTATATCGTTAAAGTAAATAAGTTACGATTAAAATAGCCATATATTTTAGCTAATTATAAAAATACTATATGTAGTTACATAAATGAATTTTGATAACGACAAATTAGACAAAGTAAAGCTGAAAAGGATACTAACATATTTAGATATAAAAATGCTAATGATACTTTAGCATCTGCGTAAATTATAAAAAAAATAATCAATGATTTCATTGCACAATATCGAAAACAATTTAAGAAATGAGATTTTAGAGTAAACAAAAAAATTTTAAATCTGAACAAATTTTAAAATTTATCAAATATATTTAACGAAAAATGAATTTAAATCTTTTGCATGTATGTTTTTATCACAAGATTCTACATTTTAGATTGACAAGAAAATGTTTTTATAGTTCCATTTTTTGAACCGACCTTAATTCTTCTATTCTCTGAGTATGTGCATCAAGTAAATTACCTACAAAAATTTGATTATGGTTCACAGACAAATGTAGATAGTTAAGTCTTTTGTATATCGGGAAAATATAGATTTAACCACGCCAGCAATCTATGATTATGGTGTAATTCTAGAACATTTTTCTTTTAATTAGTTAAACACGGGTGTCTTTTTCTGTTTTGGGAGTTTTAAGACTATAAATCTAAATCGCAAGAAACAACGCTTCCATGTGCCATAATCAATTTTAAAGAATCTTTTTTGCATGATTTTTACTTTTACAAGCAACGTATCGTCAATAAAAATAATAAAATCGACGTCGCTAATAATTTTAATCCATATATATGATGAAAAGGTGACGTAAACAGCGTTATCAAAATGCGAAATATTTAAAATATAATACTTTTCTATTTAAAATTCTAACTCAACGACCAAATTACTTAAATCCTTTATTAATTGCAAAGCAATATTTAAAAATCTTTAATAGGTAATTTTGCATCATAATATGCTTCGTTTCGTATTAGTTATTGTATTGAAACTTTTTTACCTTATGTCTTAAAACCACATCCGGGTTATGCTACATCAATTTCGAGTCATTGGTAACTTTATTTTTACACAAAAAAGCCCTCAAACTTATTTTCGCATTTTTAAATTTCAATAACATCTCTTATGGTTCATGTCGAAAACACGCCGTTTTTAAAAAAAAAATATTTAACCCTTAAAATGTCAAGAAAATCTGCATTTGAAATAATCAGTTCAGAGCAAATTTATTCAGACGATGAATTAATGGACTTATTAATAAATGAAAATTTTATTAATAGAATGTTTGAAACGCCATGGTTAGGAATGGTTGGCTTATGTAAGCTTGGACTCTTCAAAAATAATATATTATGTAATATATGTGAAGATGTCCCAAGAATGTGTCTTACAAAGCGAAAATCGTCTCCAGATGGGTATGTATGGTCATGTCGACGTCCTTGTACACATTCCTGTACAATTAGAACCGACAGTTTTTTCTACGACTATAAAATAAGTATGAAAAAGATTATACAAATATTGTATAAATACCTATCTGGAGATCTTTTTTTAGACATCTCTTACAACTTAGACGTCAACAGGGTGACTGTAAGCAACATTGTTTCATTATGTAGGGAAGTAATATGTGATTACATATTTCAAAATAATGAAAAATTGGGAGGAATAGACGAACAAGGAAATCCCAAAGTTGTTGAAGTTGATGAGAGTATGTTCTTCAAAAGAAAGTACAATAGAGGGCGGCTAAGAAATGGACAGTGGTTTGTAGGTGGTATCGAACGTGGAACAAAAAAATGTTTCATCGTGCCAGTCGAAAATAGAAATTCAGCCACTATAGCTGAAATTTTAAATGAAAATATACTTCCGGGATCTAAAATAATCACCGATGAATGGCGCGCATATGGTGCAGCTATAAGAAATCTTAATGATCAGAGCGATGCAAGGTTGAGCATCAGACAATAACCATTCTTTACATTTTGTGGATCCTGAAAATGCAGACGTTCACACACAAGGGATAGAAGGATTATGGTCTAGGACTAAAGCCTTTTTAAGAAAAAAACAGGAATTTCCCAAGAACAACATTACGACTACCTCATTCAATATATATGGGAGTATAAAACTGAAAAAAGAAAGCGTATAAACAAGTTATTTTTATTATTAAAGCATTTTAAGGGTTAAATATTTTTTTTTTAAAAACGGCGTGTTTTCGACATGAACCTCTCTTATTTATAAACAGTTGTCCTGGACAAGAAAAACAAAAGAATAATACTTATCGAAGTAGGACTTACATGCCAGGATAACTTACAAAAAGTAGAACAGGAAAAACTTATAGAAGTACGATATCTTAGCAAATGAACTAGGCTTAATGTACAAATGCAAGGTTCAAATAATCCCATACGTCATGACATAGGACGGGATTGTGACAACATATCACAACAACTATGTTTATGCCATCGGCTTATCAACCAGTAGCGAAGCATACATCCAATGAGGATGATAAAGAAGACACTAGAAAGCATCTCTTTTGAGCACTTGCGGGGACTCGTCGAGGGAGGATCTGGAACCAAGAATATAGTAGAAGTGGCCAGAAAGTGGTGCGGCTCGATAGAGGATGCAGCAGCGGAGGCAAAGTGAAGAAACTAACAAAAATAGCTTTAATAAAAAATTTATAATAAGCATTTTTTTTTATTTTACAGCTATAATACCAATAATTATTTTTTATCATTTCATTAAGAAGAAGAAATCCAAAATTTAACCACCACAAGGTCATAAACGTTTTTAAAAAAGCGGAAAATTCAAACAAAGCTAATCTTGTTTGACAAGAGGTGTATTGAGATATATTTAAGGATAAACCAGTAAACCCTTATTGTTCCACTCCGAAGTTAAACATGTATAGCCAAGCAAGATAATATACAATGAAGATATAAGGCTTCGTGAACCTATTCTACAAGATTATGTGACGAGCTGTTTGAACACTGTGGGAGAAAATGGTTAACACAGTGCTTTTTTATGAGGACAGGTGTTGTTTTGGTGTAAATAACTGCACAAAAATAATAATGATTTAAAGCCTTTAAAATGTTTGAAAAAATGTCTTTTCTCGGGTCATTTAATCTTTGCTCTATAACTGCATCTTCTGTAGACCTTTTATTTTGAACGGCATTTAAATGTAAACTGTAACACATCAACTTGTTGTTTAAGTCAACATAACACGACAGAGATTTGTTGTAACGGCAAATAAAAATCTGAATGTTTCATTTATTAACAATATTACAGTTTCAGTCGAATAAAATTGCAATCTCTCTTTTGCTAGTTTTTATGCAAAATTATTTCCTTATTATTGTAAAAACAAACGATTTAGTATTTTGCGACATTAAATACTGAAACGTTTCTTATTTATAATAATGTACTACAATTTTTTTAGCCCAAATTGTTAAGATATTGCTAAAAAATATACATATTATAAGTTTTTTTTGTTAACAGATTTTAAATGCTAAAATCATATTTTAAAATAATACTACTGGTTGAATTATCTTTATAATTATATAAGTCAAATGTAAATAAGACAAAGATAGATAAAGTTTTACAAGTATTTTACAAAATTATGTACTTTTATGTCAAAATAAAAATTTACTAATACTGCAATTAGATGCGTAATAATATTTTAATAATTAAATGGTGAAAAATTAAAAATAGGAGTTTTGATATGAGTCATTTTTCTGGCCAGTATTTTTTTATATAATCATAAAAGTTACAATATATTCCATCATTAATTAAATTTTGCAAGAATTTAACAGTTTTCTTAGTACTTTTATTCGAAATTGAACTTTCATAATAGAAATGTATATTATCCCAACTAATGTCTCTCGGAATTCCTGAATTTATCATTACAAAAAAATACTCTTCAATTTTTTTATATGATTTTATTATGTTTTTAGATAAAACGACTCTCGGAAATCCAAGTTTTATAAAGGTACTAATTTTGTCATTTTCAATTATATAAGATTTTAAGGCCTTACTATTGTCTACTATAATGTCTACATAATTATAATTATAGTATCTAATACTATCTTTTTTATCAAATTTTCTAAAAATTTCATTAAATGTTATTTTTAATCTTTTTATATCTTCTTGATCTACTAGATTATTATCTTTAATATTTACTAGTACATTTTGATCATATTCATCTATTTCTTCAACATCGGTTAAACATGAAATATAAGAGTCTATTTTCATCTTATTTATGCAACATTCAAGAATATAACATCCAAAATAATCTCCTGCACAATAAAAAAAATCATTTAATTGATTCAAAATCAATACTTTATAATCATCTCCAAGAGATAGGGTCAAAACATAGAAACTTTCTAAGGTCTTCTATTTCTATACTGGTTTTTTTAATAGTTAAAAAAAGAGCATTAAATAAAAAAACGTACTCCTTTAATTCTAAAATACATTCCTGGCTTTTTCTTAATATTTTAACATCAGGATCTTCTTTTTCTAGATTAATAAATTTAAAATGTCTTTTTTTGTTATTTAAAGAACAAATTGTCAAGTCTAAATAAAAAAATATGCCTACCATAAAAAAATTTTTAGAAATTTTTTATTTATACAATTTTTAAAAAATCTTTATTTGACAGTTCTACTTCTATTTTATTTTATATCAATTGTTTCTATTTTATTTAACGAATACTATTTCTATTTTATTTTTATTGAATAAATTTTTATTTTAGAATTTTAGTATTACAATTTAAATAAAATATTTAAGATTAAAAATCAAATTTTAATCATAACTAGAGGATACATTTTTATTATTTATTGCTTGAAATTGATTGTCAATGATTTGTTAATTAAATATGTAAAGCCTTTTTTAATGTATTAAAATGTATTTGTAATAATAAAATTATAAATTTTATTCATATTGAGTTTATCTTAGAGTATAAAATTTTTCAAATTGAAATTTATGTTTTTCAAAGATTTCATCACAAAAAAAAAGATGCTTTGGTTTAAGTCTGTAGTGTGCTTTATCTACAACGTCATACACTTTTGTTCTGTCATCGAATTTGAACTTTTCATATTGATTGTAAGCGTGAGTACAATCATAACCTCTTTTATGAACAGTAAACATAATATGAAGCTCATGAATCTTCGAAAAATCAATTGATACTTTAGTTTTAAGAAATGTTTTACTGTTATAAAACTAGACTTGTTATAAATTTCCTCTTTAGAAGGTGTCATATAATTTTTAACATCATCCTTGAGTTCCTCAGTTCTTCTAGTTTCAATGGATAAAAAAAGCTTCTCCAGGATGGAATAACATTAGAAAGTTTATAATAGTCGTCATTATTATTTATACCATCAATATTTGGATCATGCTCCTCTGTCAAGAAATAACATAAAAATGGAGTTGTCTCTATCTGAGTTTCTGCACCAATATAAATTGTTTGAGAGCTGTCATCTTTTTTTACTACAAATAACTTCATTTGTAAACTTAAATGGATAAAAAAGAATAATCTTGTAACACAAACATTAAGGGTTGATTTAAAAGATTCTATAAGGGAAAATTTAATTTTAATATAAATTAAACATATGTTATATTTTTATAATGTTAACATATTTATTTTATTTAAAAATAAATTAACATAATTGAGTTTTGACATTTTAATAATTCATTTTCTTTTAACAAAACATTTGTTAAATTAAAAATTAATGACAGTTGCAAATTTAAAATCAAATTGTACAATTGCTTTTTTTTATTAAATAATTAATTTTTTAAATTCTTGAATAATTATAAGAATTAAAAAAACAAAATAAATTACAATAATATTTTTCAGTAAAATAAATTATTATTATACCATACATTATATAAAATTATTATAATACCATACATTATATAAAATTACAATAATACCATACATTTTATTAAATTACAATAATATTTCTACAGTAAAATATATTATTATTATACCATACATTATATTAAATTATTAAAATATAATACATTTAATTATAATTTGTAAATGTGCATAAATCCATGAAAACATTTTAAAAAGTTGAAAAGAATAATACTAACAGCTCATTAACTATTAAAAACATTTATAATCATAGATTAAATAAAAACAAATGGTTAACTGAGTAAATAATTAGAAAATTTAGTAGTACGTATCTCGTTAGTTTATGTGTTTAAATATTACCATGTTCATTTCTTTTCTAACTACATAAAAATCCCTAAAGGAAAGTAAGTGAACAATTATTGCTTGTTTAATTACAATGATGAAATAATTTAAGTTATAAAAAACGGTAATAGAAGATTAAAGTAATTCCGAAATACTACAAGTAGACTAAAAATGTCCTTACGATTTTTATACAAGTCTGCTTTATTGTGCAGTCATCAGCAATTTATAAACAAACATTACTGAAATGTATTTAACTATTTATTTATCAAGCAACAGTGTAATAATACTTTATAAAATTCTTTTTTAAAGTTATTTGCTTGTATTTAGTGTGTATGGAAAAATAATGATTAGTAAGATATATTACTTCTACTTTTAAATAATAACTCAATTTTGATTTTGCTATTATAAGTGATAACATCCCAATTAAAACACAAAGAGTATTTAACAACATTTAAAGTGTCTAATAATACTTTTTTAGATAAAGCATACTAAAATTATCTTTAGTTATATTTTCTATAATTTAATGAATAAATTTACACTAGATTGATTAAAGTTTTAAATTAATTATGTTTAATGAAATTTATAGACTAAATTTACACGTGATAATTAAAATTATACTTTAGTTATATTTCTATAATTTAATAAATAAATTTATACTAGAATAATTAAAATAATACTTCAATTATGTTTACATGTAATTGATCTATTATTATAGTTAGAACATAGAAATTGAAATACATGCTTGACTAAAAGATGCCTAAGATTAACACAAACTTGTAAATTAAAGAATTATAGCTAATATTTCTTTAAATTGAATTCACATTCTTAAGTCATAAAATTTCTTTTTAATTAATTTAATGACAGGCGTTTGAATTACAACTTTTAATCAAATTATATTTCAAAAATTTTAAACCCATATCATGAAATTATATTTAAAATTTTTTGCAGTTATCGCTAATATTTTTTATTTAGGACTATTTTCCTTCTTTACTTTTCACAGAAAATTTCTATTTTCTTGTTTAAAACCTGATTCATTACCAATATATGATAATTATAATGGTATTGATATTTTTTTTTATGATAAACAGTCTAATAATGATATAATTTATTGTCATGGGTCTAAAATATCAGGAAAAGTATTCAATCTACTCTTAAAAGACATGTCTCTACACACAAATTGTAATGTAATAAGTTTTAATATAAGAGGAATGTTTAATAATAGGGGAGTTTCATCAGAAAAAGGTATTAGAAAAGAAATTGATTGTTTTCTTGAATGTTATAAAAAAAAGCGCAACAAAAAAGTAATTGTTTTTGGTCAATCGCTAGGTTGTTGTCTAGCAATACAAATTGGTAGGCGGTTTCCGGTTGAAAAAGTTATATTAGAAAATCCATTTATTAATTATAAATCTTTAATTAAATCAAAATTTAAATTTGAAATATTGTCACATTTCGTAGTTGATATTTGGACAATAGTAAAATTTCCGAACTAAACACAGTACTTTTTTTATTAAGTGAAAAAGATAAATTAATTCCCAATGATGATGGGAAGACTTTACAAAAACTAGTTAAGAAAAGTAAAGTCATTATTTTAAAAGGTAGTGATCATTTTAAAGCTAATAAGAATAAAATGTATTACAAACATATTGTTGAATTCATTAACAGCTAAAAATAAATCTATACTTTTTTTAGAAAATTTACACTAGTAAAATTGAGAGGACAATAGCCTGTCATTGATCTTTATTGTACTTGTAAAAACATGTCAAATTTTTCTAAAAAAAAGATTTTTATAAAATTTTTTAATTTTAAACTATCATATTTTTAACTTTACAATATAACTTATACAAAATCAAAGGGTTAAGTTCTACTTTTAAAGTTCTTTTGTTTATCTTTTCCTCATTTATAATAGAAATCTTTTCACTTTGTCTTTCATTTTGAAACCATACATTTATAGTCTTTAGCTTTAAATTTAACATAATACTCAGATCCATCTTAGTCTGTGAGGAAGGATACATTGTTAAGGAGAATACCTCTTTAAGAGTAAGACATTGTATTTTTGACTTTTTACTTCTACTAATATTTCCTCCTTCTGATCCATTTTTCAATAGACATAATCCAAGTGCTGCCTGTATTTTGTGTTCTCTTTCAATTAAATTTTTCATCCCCTAAATTATAAAATACGTGTTATTTATAGTATATTAATATTTTGATGTCATAACTATCAATCTTAAAGAAATTTTATTGAAAGATGTCTAATTTGTAAACAAATTTTAATTTATTTTATATTAAAATCTTATCAAAAAAAATTATTTAATTATATTATATTTGTATATATCTTATTTATTATATTTGTATATATTTTATATTGTTATATTATAATTGTAATATTGTTATAATATTGTTATATCTAAATTGTTATAATTGATGTATATATATATATATTTAATATGTTGTATATATTTTATATTTTATATCTAAATTATTATAATTGATTTATATACAATTTATAATATTACAATTATATTACAATCATATTATAACAATATTACAATTACATTGCTATTATTACAATCATATTATAACAATATTACAATTATAATATATCAATATAAAATATATACAACATTATAATATAACAATATTATAATTTTAAAAATGTCATTTATTTAATTTATTTTTCTAACAACCCTCTCAATATTGAATTATAAGACTTTTTCTCTGCACACAACCATATTCTTATTTTAAACAATTTGAATAAATCTTTTAGTAAATCTCTAAAATCAACCCTTTTAGAACTCTTAAAATAAAAAGTAATCTTTTTTTTATCCCACTGATATTCACAACTTATTATTTCCATAATAAATTTACTAGAAAGGACTAATTCTTTACATTTCTCTAAACTTTCTTTTTCATCAATTTCTCTTTTTTTTAACTCTTCTAAATCATAATCAGTTGCATATCTTAATATCCTTTTAGTTTCTATTTCATTTAAAACTTCTTTGTATTTTTCAAATATTGTATTAATTTTATACTCATTTGTTGTTCCTAATATTTTACCACAATCTTCTCCCCTATCTGCTTCTAATATAACATATAAATTATCAGAGTAAGGTATATAATCATAACAAATATCTAACCTACCACTTTTATATTCAACTATGTGATAGATAGCCCTGGTTACTATAAAATTATCAGGTACGAAGTTTAAAAGTAAATTTCTTAATTTGTCACTTATAAATAATTTATTATTAGTTTTTTTAATAAGATGATTTCCTATAGTCTTCCATTTTATATCTCTATCATTCCAATTGTTATTATTTTCTCTCCATACAATGGGGTTATCATAAAGTCTCATAATTAATATTCAAATTATTAATTTATAATAAACATGATGCATGTTTTAATACAAATCAATTGTTTTAATAGCCTTAAAACAAAAATATTTCTTTTAATTAAAAAAGTGATAAAAAATTTTTACTAATCAATTAAATATTTTTAAAAATATATTTGTGATATTTAAAATATATTTGTAGGTTTATGAAATTAGAATTGTAGTATTAAAAAATGTAATGTATATTTACAAAATATATTTGTAATATTTAAAAATATATTTGTTGTATTTTCAAACATTAATTTGTAGAATTTAACATTTGATACACAAAAATAAATGTTTTAAAAAATTAATATTATTAAATTAATATTTATATTGTTATATTATATTATTATTTATTTTATACGTTGTTTAAGATTTAGTTATATAATTTGATTATTATTGGGTTATCATTTATTTTATACATTGTTTTTTATATATAGTTATATTATTATTAAGTTATTATTTAATTAATATTATTTTATTAGTACTAAGTTATTATTAATACAATTTTAGATAATTATAATGCTTAATATTTGAAAAAGATATGTCTATAGAAAATTGTATTTTTAACTTCAATCTTTTCAAAAAAATAAAACATTACCATTTTTGTAATTCTTAATTAAAAAATGGTATGTTTTCTCGACTATGTTCCTTATAATTTTAATTAGATCTTTTACCAAAAAAAACTTCATAATCCTCAGTAGTTCTTACATTATTAAAATCTTCCACATATTTTAATTTAAGCCTAAGTCTCTCATTTCGTATACTCCTAATAATTTTATTTTCAATTCTATCTTCTTCATAATAGTACAAATAATAGTCATATTGTATAAAGTTCAGATAAATATTATTTTCAAAAATTGATCTGAGCTTTGATCGATTAAAGCATTTAAACACATACTCATAATCTTCTATCTTAAATTGAGCATCAGAATATGGAACATCAATTATAGATAAAATTTCAGTATCTTCTAAATCATCTATATTACAAATTTCTATTTTTTCTTCTCCTTTTAATTTATAAAGTTTTATATTATGGACAAATTTATGGCTTTCTTCGCTATTTTCAATTGTAAGATCTCGCGTTATTATTCCGTAAGGAATGAAATCGTATGACAATACTTCGAAAGACAACATTCCATTTTCGTGATATATTTTTACTTTAACACTATCCTTGGGCAGTTTTTCAAAAATCAAATTGTTTTCTCCACCTTCATGGTCTAGAGCTACACGTATTTCTAAAGTCCTAGGTGTATCATTTTGAGATTCATTACTACTGCTCTCAAATTCACTCATAATTAAGGGGAAAAAATTAAAGTTTTTATTTGTAAAAAATTTAACTGTCAAATCTTAAAATGTTTATTTTTAACGTCAAAAAAGGAATCGAAATTTTAAAATGTCTTTTTATCAAAAATTGAAATAGGTTCTTGTTAATATGATAAAAATTGTATTAAAAATTTTAAGATATAATTATTCAATGTATTAATAGCCTAAAATCTAGTTACATCCCACATGCGTCTAGATTTAACAAATAAGTTTAATAAGTTGATGTTTGACCCACTTTAATTTTCTTCCACACTTAGGTTATTAGCTTCGCATTTAGGTTTAAGCTCTTCACAAATTTTAGAGATTGTGGTATTGTTTTTGCTTATTATCATCTTCAGATTATTTATAGCTTCATCATCTTTAAGCACAAATTTACGAGCAGTTGTTTTTTCTACCAGCATACTTACAGCTCTTCTTTTCCCCTATCAGCTTGATCATATCTTCATCTTCGGTCTAGAGAAATAGACTCTAGGGTCTTTTTCAGTACTGTAGACTGGATGTATGCTTCCAAGAAAGGTTGAATTTCAAGCTCCTTTATGTACCTTTTGTGATATTTGGTTAACACACCATCCCATGTCACAACATATGGAACAATTCTTGTCCGAGATTTATGATGTATTCCAGTTCATTCGCAAGAAGATCATATGGACGTAGCTTTTCATTTTCGACTATAAAGAGTCGGTCTTGGTTGGTAATATTAATTTCTACTGTCAGAATTTCTTTCTTCTTCATATCTATACAAGAATATCAGGCTTATTTTAATATTTGTTGACATTAGCGTGACAGCGTATCTTATTAGTTCTTTAAAGCTATTTTTAGTAATAACAAAAAAATTCAGTTTAATATAAAAAATATGAATTTCTGTATTTATTGTACAATAAAAAGAAATTTTCGAATTTAAACATTTTGTTCAATTTTCTTGAAAAAGTAATTCTCTTTTTATTCCTTCTACCAATTTTATATTTGTTTTTTAATTTGTTAGTAATTTTATTGTTTTTAATAAACCAATAAAAAGAATTATTAGTTTTTTATAATCAACTAGATATGTAATTTGCTATTATAATTTTTTATATTTAGAAAATGCAATATTATGAACTCCGACATGTTTCTTCACATACTACCTAGATTGTCTAAAAATACACTCTTAAAATTATATTTTCAGGATAAAAATATTTTAACTGAAACAAATAAAACTACTTTAATAAATTTGTATAAGAAAAAACTTAATAGTAAAAGCAGTAGTAAAATTTTATCATTTTTGTGTTTTCTAGAAAAATCAAATTTTCCAAAACAAATAGATGAATGTTTAAATGAGCTTCCTGAACATAAAAAAATTAATCTGAATTTTTATTGGATTGCTAACAATAATAAAAAGATTAATCTATTAGAACATTTAAATAACATTAAAATTCGTAAAGAAGATAACCAGAGATTTGATTTTGTATTTTATAATGTAAAAAAATTAAACTCGATTTTTTAATTTTAAATATTTGAATTTCGTTTTGTAGTCTGATTGCAATTATAAATATTTAAAAATTGTTTTGTGTTCGATTTTTCAATTATAAATACTTAATATTCGTTGTAAAATAAAACTTCACTTATAAAGCTTGTTATTCGTTGTAAAATAAAACTTCAATTATAAAGCTTGTTATTCGTTGTAAAATAAAACTTCAATTATAAAGCTTGTTATTCGTTGTTAAATAAATTTTTTATTAATAACAGTGAATTATTTTTTACCCTTTATGTTTAGTTCAGTTATTTTAATAGGTCCCAGTACAAATTTGTTTCCTTTAGTAAATAAATTTTCAAATATAACAAATATCCCTGTCATAAATGAAGAACTTCTTCTTTTAAATCTTAGATTTCTTCAACCTATTAGTAAAATTATTTATATTATCATTCTCAAACAAGATGTTGATCATATTTCTAATATTTGTAAACTTATAGATATTCCCATAAAAATTATAGATATAGATTTTTATGATGGATCTGTACAACAACTAGTTAATTTAGAGAAAATAATAACTACTGAATACATAATAGTAACTAAAGGTGATTTAATTACTAATATAGATATAATAACTATTAGTAGAGAATTTTTAGAAGAAAAAAATTCGTTCTTAACTGTTTTATCGGCAGGTTATAATGAAGCTATTTGCGGTATAGTAAACGACAAATTGATTTATTATAACCGTAACGAGAATTACGTAATTCCTAATGATATTTTATTTGATTATAAAATTACTGTAACAAAGGAATCTGATACAGTACACTTTTTTATGTTTAAAAAGGACATGTTGCGGTTTGCAACGCAAAGAATGTTTAGTTTCAAAAAGAACTTTTTTCCGTTTATAGTTGAAAAGTTACGCCATTTTTCACCTGTAAAAATTTTTAATCCTATGGATAATTATATATATCAGTTAAGAGACATACCATCATATAAAAATATTACTAAGCTTCTTAAAATGAAGATACACACAACTTGTAATACACTAATTTATTCTAATGACATGTATAACCAAATGAAGCAATTTATAAAAAAAAATAAATTGAAAGATTCAAAAAACATCACAGGTACAAATTTATTTATAGAAAGTGGGTTTATTGTAGACAGTGTAATAGGAAATAATGTAAAAATACATAGTAACACAAAGGTATTGTCTTCTATTTTAATGAATAATATTATAATAGGAAATAATTGTCATATAGAAGAATGTGTAATTGGAAGTGATGTTATAATTCCAGATGACACTACACTTATAGAATGTTCGGTAAGTCCATCGTATGTTTTTACTGAAAGTTGCAACAAGAAAATGCGAATCTTTGCTAATAATTTGTAAAAGATAAATTAATTTTTTAATATTTGCAATATAGTTCATCAATATTTGTATGTAAAACTTCTACTACCTCTCCATTTGTATTGTTTGTTATATCTTTTTTATTTATCATAGCAATACCTACTCCTATAATTCCTTCATTTATAATTTTTATACACAAAACATCGTTTTTATTAAAATTTCCTTCAGACAAATTTATGTATTTAAATACTCCAGGTGCCATTACATTTGCTCCTCTTTGTATTGGACCTATAGCGCCGCTATCTAAAAAAACTGTAGGTAATGATAACAATTTGTTTTCTAAAGATTTAATAGTAGGAATGTATTTACCGTTAAAATAAAACAATAACGCTTTATTTAAATGCGTAATCAAAATAGCTCTATTTTTTAATTTCGTCATACAGTAATCTTCATTTTTTTGTAAAATTTCACTGTTGAACGTTTTATTAATTAGCTTTTTATCTTTTTTACTAATTTGTGAGGAAGACACGATTTCTATTTTACTAAATAAGTTTTTCATTTACAGGGTAAAGAATTTATAAAAACTTATATATTGGCAATGTTTTTCGTTCTACTTTATACAAAATTAAGGAGTTTTTGTAATAAAATAAGTTTTATTAATTGATAGTACTGTGTATCATTAGCAAATCAAAGTAGAGACTTAAAGTGCGCAAACTTCTTATCATTATTATCTGCTGTCTAAAATATCCTTAAAAGGTTACATAGATTTTGTATAAATATATAATTTACTAATATAACTTAAAACATTGTAAAATATTTACTGTATATAATTTACTAACAAATTATTATACTTATACAATTAATATATTATCATACTTATACAATTAATATATTATCATACTTATACAATATATATCTAAAACTTACAATAGACAGTAGAAATAAAATTTTTCGTTTAATCATAATTTTATAACTTTACCAATCAAATTCTAAATTTTTTAATTTGTTATATTATAAACAAATTATATTAAAATTAATATAAAATTTTAAAATTTCTTTAAATATGAAAAATAGTATCAAAGGCATATTTCTATTGGCTTTTATAAGTACTATTATAGTTCTTCTATACGAAGGAATGTCATTGATGTTATTTTCTATAGACCTTGAAAATGGAGATTATGGTGTACCAAAAGATTCTTTTACCTATGAATTGGCTGTTGATACAAAATCCTATAATAAAAGTATGGCCTTAGCTGTATTATCTAGATTAACAATATTAAAAGATAAACTCTTAATGTCTTTTATATATACATTCTTAGGATGTTGTATTTTATTAGATATTCCTAGATTATACTTATACAAAATATGTGAAAATCCTATTAATTGCTATACTGTCACAATGTTTAACATAAACCATGTCCAGGTGGCTATAACAAATATTTTTGTATTTTTATTTTCTACAATTTACTTATCTGAGTATATTGAAAAATTCTTGCAAATAAGTGAGTATAATTGGTTTATTACAGTATTAATTTATCTATTAATATATTCTGTATTATGTCCTGCACTTGTTTTTAGTATTATTTTATTATTACAAATTTTTGGTAATCAACTAATATTAACAATTTATATTTCTATAATATTAAAAGACTTATATGACATTTTAAAGGTTGATAAGATGCCTTCTACGATGCATAAGGTATCTCCAAAATATTTTTCAAAACCAGTTGAGAAATCAATATTAGATTCAAATTTACAAAATAATATTTTTATAGACGATGACAAAAGTAAAGAAACTAACGCCGCACTGGTGGGATTAGAAAATAAGGCAAGAATAGAAATTTATGGAAAATTCGAAGAAATGCCTGAAAGAAATCAAGACTCGATTTTACTACATGAAATAGGTCATGCAAAAGATCACAGTCTTACAAAAAAGTTAATTGTATATTTTATAACTTATTATTTAGAAATTTGTATTTTAATTTTTTTAAATTCGCACGCTTCAAAATTTTTTACATGTGAAAAAATTTCTCGCCAAACATCTTTTGTTTTGCTTTCCATTGTCTATTTTTTATCAATGCGGGATTGGATGAACATGTTTTACAAACTTTCATCACAGCGTGCAGAAATTGCTGCTGATATGATTGCCAAAAGTTATGGATTCGGGAATGACTTAGCTAAATCACTTTTTACAATTTCTGTTTCAGAAATTTCTTATATAAGACCTACATGGTTTTACAACGCTTTGTACGCCATGCATCCATCTATTTACGATAGAATAGAATATTTGTACAAATAAAATTACTTTACAATTTAGAAATATTTTTTACCCCTTATGTCTACAGTTTCAAGACAAAACGCTAATACATACAGTGCAGAAGGTAGATTATATCAAGTTGAATACGCCATGCAAGCTATGAATTTAGGGACTTCTAGTATAGGACTTAAAACTAAAAATTTTGTTATATTAGCATCAGAAAAAAAGATTATATCAAAGCTACAAAATCCTGATAGTGTAAAAAAACACTACAAGCTTTATGATCATATCACTTTAGGTTTCTCTGGAATCTCAGCTGATGTTAAAACTATTGTTGATAAAAGTAGAAATTTTGCAATAAACCACGAGTATCTTTTTGATGAAAATTGTGCAGTAGAAAGGTTACTTGAACATTTGGCTGATCTTAGTCTTAATTTTGATAAAAAAGAAGATGATAAAAAAATATTTAGTAGACCATTTGGAGCATCTTTATTAATTATTGGATACGATACAGAACCAAGATTATTTAGTCTTGATCCATCAGGTTCATATTTGGAATATCATGCTAAAGCTATTGGCTCGGGCTGTGAAGTTATTGAAAATATGTTAGATCAGGAATTTGATCCTAATTCTGATTTAAATACAAGTATAAGAAGTATATTAAATATTCTATCAAGAGTTATGAAAGACAAGATTTCGAATTCTAACGTAGAAGTGACAATAATTACAAAAGAAGGAACTAAAAATTTGACTTTAGAAGAAATCAATCAATTTTTATAATAAATTTTTATTTGTAATAGGTTTTTAATTTCTAATTGGTTTTTTAGAAAATAAGGGATTTCCAGTATTTTAGTATTAATTTAAAAGGGGTATATGAAAGACACCTCTTTTAAAATAATATTAGACAAAAACATATTTGAACACGATGAATTTATTACTGGTAAAATATCTTTGAAAACAAGAATACCTCTTCTAATAAAAAATATACAAATAAATTTATCAAAAACAAGACTAATGGAAGTTTGCAAAATTAAAACATCGGCAAGTGAAGCTATAAAATTTAGTAAAAACACAACGGAGTATTCCTACAATTTTGATATTCTTTCTTCTACTTCAGATTGTACTGAAATATCAAGCGGTGCGCATCTTTTTCCATTTAAATTTTGTTTAAAAAATTCTGACAGTTCAACTACGGAAATAAAAGGAATTTACTTCGACTACCTCGTAAATATACAAAATTTGTATACTCTGTCTGCTTTTTTATTAGTAGAAAATGTATTAGAACCACTTTATAAAACAAAAAAAAATTTGCAAATTATAGAAATAACGGATAAAGCTGAACACTTTCAAACTAAAATAGAATTATCGACTATATTGTGTCTTTTATACAAAACTTACACTATAAACTTCTTTCTCGATAAATCGCTTTACTACTCCGGGATACAATGTCTTTAACAATACAAATGAATCGCTCTCTCAATAAACTTATAAAAAACATAGAATGCAATTTATATGAAGTTATAAATATTCATTCTTCTGATTTTGATATACTTAGAACTAGATATATAGTAGGTGGGAATGCTTTACTAGAAAAAAAAAATTTTTTTTTAAGTCTTAGAATACCTTCTTGTACACCAACTTCAGTAAATGAAAACACTTTTGGTCTTAGAATTCTTATGTTTATAAATATAACTTTTAAAAATGGAGGACCAATTAGAATTAAAAAATATTTGCAGGTAGTAAAAAGACATAATGAAATTCCCGAAATAGAAAATTTAAATGTTTTAGAAGGCGAAGTTTTTGATGAAAAAATTTTTGTATTAACTTAAATTAAAACATTGTAAAATTTAATTATTATACTTATTAATGACATCTTTCAACAAGTTATATTCATTTTTATATCTATATTCATTTCGAAAAATTGTTTTAGAACAAATTTTTCTCAATAAACTACTTCTTTCCAATATAACTTTCATTGAATCTCGGGATAAATTTGAAATGATTTCTACAGCTGAAGAATCTAAAATTTCTAAACATTTTATAATGCCTGTTTTAAATTTCGGATCACTAAGAGCATTTTTATGAATTAATTTAAAAAGGTAGCTTACTGTATAATTTTTTAAATGAGTAAATTTTTTATATGTTAAAATTAATGTTCTTATAATTAGAGGAGGCATGTCTTTTTCAATAATATTAAGTGTAAAAATAAAATCATTTTCATTAAACCCGGTAGAATTATAACAAAGATCTATTATTTTCATAGCTTTTGACACGTCAGACATTTCATGTGCATAAACTAATATATCAGTAGGTTTTAGTACTAATAAAAAATATTCTAAAGTTTGTTTATCTATTAGTAAATTATCTATAAATTGTAAAACCTCCGATTTATCGAGGTATATAAACAATTTATAAATTATCCTGTCATTATTCTTATAATTTTTAATAATAAAATTTTTTAATTCCCCTTTTAACTGTCTATTTGTCAAAATATAAAAAACTAATTCGCTATCTTCATTTACTTTTAAGAATTGCAGAATAAAATCCTCATCTAAATTTTTAAACATTGTATAAAAAGCAAGTTTTTGTTTTTCGTTTAAATTTAATTTATACACGTCATATAAAAAACAAGGCCTTTCGGAAGATATTGCAATATAGTCGTCAAAGGTAAATTCGAATTTTAAGCTTTTTAAAACATCAAAATGTTCAATAAAAATGCCTAATAAATGTTTTTTACTTATCTTTGAATTTAAAACATCGAATAAATCGGTAATAAACAAAGGCCTATTTGTAATGAAATATTTTATTATTTCAATATTTTCATCTTTAAGGTCCAATTTTTCAATGTCTAATTCTACGAACATTTGAAGGAGTTCCAAACGAATGTATTTTCTATGTTCATAGATAGTTGATAATAATTCATTATAAAGATGTTTATTAGTTATAAAAATACATTCCACCAAAAAGATAGATTCTTCATCAGTAAGATTATAAAATAGATAATCTAGTATTTCTTTAGGATTACTAATATTAGAAGAAATATATTTAATATACAATTTTCTTTCAGATAAATTAATTTGTTTTATATTGATTAACAATTTTTTAGTAAAATCAAAATCTAAGGTATCCAAAAGCCCAAAGTTAAAGTAGCTTTCTATAGAATTAGAAATTTCTATAGTGGAAGTTTTAATTAATAAATCGTATAATAAATTTATTAAATATAATTTACCATCAAATTTTATTTCCTTCGTTTCCACCGATTTAGCTTCTTTTGCAAATTTAAAAAGTTTCAAATTTTTAATGTAAAAAGAAAAAGCCTTAGGAAGAAGTTTTGCAATTTTTTTATTAACTTGGTGAATGTGGAAGTTTAGTGATTTTTGAGCATATCTAGGAAAAATAAGGAAATTATCTTGTAAGTCTAAAATAAATCCTAGTATTTGTAAAACATTAGATTCGTTTAGTATTTTCAAGATATTATTCCAAAAATACATAACTTCCATTGGATTCATTTGATGATAATAGAAAAATAATATAGAGAGGTTTTTGTCTGAATAAGTTTCCAATAGATTGTTTTTAATTTCTTCCATGAAGGGGTAAAAAAAACGAGGATTTTTTATTTTCTTGCAATTGTAAAAGTAAACAAATTTATGTTAAGTGGAAATATAACATTTGCAAATATTTAGTTAACATGTAGCTTAATACTATTTATATATAACTTTTATTTCAAATACATTTTTATTTAAGAGATTCATACTCAAATATTTAAAATATAACTCTCATTAAAATTACATTTCTATTTAAAAGGTAACATTCGCAAATATTAAAAGTAAACATTTGAAAAATAACATTCGCGAATATTAAAAATGAATATTTTACAAATAAAAGAACTCCTTTAAATTTACCCCATCAATAAGTATATATTCATTTAAACTATATAACATATAAGTATTGTTACTCATTACATATTAATTGTTATAACACAGACTTCATAAAGATTAATAAAATATTTGTTTATCAACGTAGGGGTCATTTTGTATGTTTTTTACCCCTGCATGAATGATTTGTATAGTACAAATATAGATGATATTTCTGAAGAAATTAAAACTACAAGAGAATCTGAAGACACTGAACTACTAAATATTAAACTTGAATTATTACAAATGTATTATATGTGTTATTGTTTGTATAAAGATACAAAAAATGAGGATATATTAAAAAAACTTAGTGAAATAACAGATCTGTTAAATAAATATAAAATTATAGAAAATCATGTAGAGAAAGTCAGAGAGCCAAATAAAAGAATTTTAGATGATTTGAATAAAAAAAGATATAAAAAAGTAAAAGGTAATAATCCTAGAAAAAAATATAAAGAAAGAAATGAGAAATTTAAAGAAAAATCAAAGAAACATTTGATGGTAATATTCAATAAATTTTATAATATTAATCCCTTTTTTGTAAATGCAATAACTAGAATATCAAATTAAGATCATTAATTTAACTTTGCTCTGTTCTGATAAGAATAAAGATAACATTTAGAATACACATACTCCTTATGAAAAATAAAAAAAATATATTAAAAATTTGCCTGTTAAGTTTTAAAACAATCCAAGGCTTATTTAATCATATACAAGCAGTAAAGAATATCTTTATAAGTTATTTAATAATATATATAACAAACAAATTGTTAATTTAATAGACCTTTAAAATGTCTTATATATTGTTAAATATAATTATAAAAAAAAATTATTGGAATAAAAACAATAATGTTTATATAAAAATTTAAAAAATATAAGTGCATAAATCAATTAATTAAAAATGACGTCATAACCACAACTAATAAAAATTTAGTATATTTATGTGTTCAGTATAATTAAAAATCAAAATATTACTATCTTAATAAGTCATTCACAATAAATTTAATACCTTTATATACTTAAAGTAAAAATCCAAATTGTTTACTTAAAAGTTGAATACTATTCCTCTGTTCATCATTTAAATCGGGTATGTCTTGTTTTACAATATTACTTACAAAATATAAAATTACAATATCTTTTTTTATTATTGGAATTATACCTTTCAAAATAATCTCGTAATACTCAGGCATTTTATCAATTGTCCTTATAATTTCCATTAGTTTTTTACAATCATTCTTATTTTGTAAAATAAAAG
The DNA here is from genome assembly GCA_018835575.1 of Cotesia chilonis. Taxonomy (NCBI): domain Eukaryota; kingdom Metazoa; phylum Arthropoda; class Insecta; order Hymenoptera; family Braconidae; genus Cotesia; species Cotesia chilonis. The sequence continues at coordinate 172,967 of RJVT01000056.1, forward strand.
ATCCTAGACTCTTTATTTTTTCTTTCAACCCTTTACTTAAAATTTGTCTTTTTAAGTCTTTAAAATCATTCTCCCAAAAAATTGTCAAATTTATTTAAATCTTTAAAATACTTTTCAATTTCTTCAGATTTTTCAAAATGCATTTCTTTTGAATTTTCTTGAATTATTTTCAAAACCTTTTGGTTTAAAAAGTCCTGTTCATTATTTTCTAAAATATTACTTATTTTACAAAATGAGTCAAATAAGTTTTTACTATCTAAAAAATTATCTATCATAGATATTTTTAGATTTTTCAAATTGTATTCATAGACACTTTTAACTTCTAAGTCTATTTTATTAGGTAGTAAGTTTTTATATTTAAAAATCCAAATCTTTACAAATTCAAAATTCGACATCTTAAAAATTAATTTAACTTTTTCAAAAATATAAAAAATTAGTTCTTTTTGTAAATCTTTTTCAAGATGGTAAATTGTCTTTAAAAAGTAATAGTTTATATCTTTTAGATATAAACCTTTATTATTAAAAGACACATTAAGACATTTCTCCTTAAAATTTACCATTAGAGTGTTCATAATTTTTCTATCAGATTTGTCTTCTGAAACTTCAAAATATAAATTAAAAAAATACAAAATTTCCATATAATTGTTTTTTTCATTTGTTATTTCAAAATACAATTTTTCTAAAAATTGTAATTTTATTTCTTTTACAGACTCCCAAATTTGAGTCATAAATTTTGATTTTTGAATTTCTTTATATTCATTTCTTCCTTCTTTGTAAATATAAACAAATCTTTCTAAATTATTAAAATTTGTATATAAAAGATTTTTTATATTAAACAATGTTTTATATTTGTTCATTATCATTAGTTTTCTTTCTCTATTGACATCATCTTCTTTACTAATAGTTTATAATTATTTTTTATATATTTTATATTTTTAAAAATTTCTGTTGAGAATTCTTTGTCTAGTCCTTTCAATTTGACATCTTCTAAAATTTCTTCTAAAACAATTCTACATTCTACAAATTTACTAAAATTTGATTTTACTAATTCTTTATTTTTTAATTTTGTTTGTGTCAAAACTTTGCTTAGGTAAATCAGCGTGTCATTAAGATCGTATTCCGAACTTTCAGCATAATTTTTATTTATGACATTAAAAACATCAAAATCTTTATTCAGTACATTTTTCTCTTGTGTATTCATAGGAAGGTATAAAAAAAATAAATCTATAAATAAATCTATAAATATATTTATTATTATTATTAATATTAAATTTGTTACACTTATAATATATTTGTTAATATTGAAATGTATTTATGCTATTTAATTGATATTACATATGTATATTATAGTTATATTATAGTTATATTATAGTTATATTATAGTTATATTATAGTTATATTATAGTTATATTATAGTTATACATTATAAATATTATAGTTATATTATAATACATTAATAATAGATACTTTTTTATTTGTTTATAAAATTTCAAGTTTTATACAAAATTAAGGGTTGATGATTTTAACATATCAAAATACATTTCTGAATCTGAGATTAGGTTTCTTATTTCTATTATACTTACATTAATATTAAGTCTAACACTTTCTAAACGTAAAGGAATAAGTCAAAATATTTGTGCTCTAATACTACTTTACATTACATTTGGATACATACAAATGATTTATGTCTTAACAGCTATAATAATTAATATGAGTCTACTTTATATATTTAGATTTAAAGAATATCCTCTAACAGTTATAAATTTTATAATTTTATATATTTATTATAGTTATATTATAGTTATATTATAGTTATATCATTATAAATATTATAGTTATATTATAATACATTAATAATAGATACTTTTTTATTTGTTTATAAAATTTCAAGTTTTATACAAAATTAAGGGTTGATGATTTTAGAACATATCAAAATACATTTCTGAATCTGAGATTAGGTTTCTTATTTCTATATTACTTACATTAATATTAATATTAAGTCTAACACTTTCTAAACGTAAAGGAATAAGTCAAAATATTTGTGCTCTAATACTACTTTACATTACATTTGGATACATACAAATGATTTATGTCTTAACAGCTATAATAATTAATATGAGTCTACTTTATATATTTAGATTTAAAGAATATCCTCTAACAGTTATAAATTTTATAATTTTATATATTTTTAAAATTAAAGGTAAAGAATTAGACCCATTTGTTAAAGGAACCTGTGATATCTCGGGAATTCTAATGCTTTTGACTATAAAAATGTCGTATTTGGGAAGAGATTTTGATAAAAAAAAACATAATTTTTCAGATGCTGTGGGGTACTTATCTTTTACTCCAGGGTTAATTTTAGGCCCTACTACAACATTTTTGGAATTTATTGAACCATCAAAAAATGAAAGAATATCCAGTATTCCTACATTTTTAATTTCGTTAGTTTTTTTAGTACTAGTGAAAATCTTTGAATCAGCTTTTCCTGTTTCAATTCTGTTTGATAATAATATTCCATTTTTTAAAAGACTAGTAAATCTTTATTTTTACAATTTTGGTCAGAGATGTAGATTTTACTTTGCTTGGCACTACTCAAATGCTTGTTTTATAAACCAAGGTTTTAATGACATGCTAAATACCAAATTTATACCCGTAGAAACTGCTACATCTATCAAAGATTTATCATCTGGATGGAATGTAAAAACAAATAAGTGGCTTAAAGAATGTTATTTTGATAAATTGAAACATAAAAATATATTTTTAGCATCGTTTGTGACTTTTACTGTTTCTGCCTTGTGGCATGGGGTAAAACCAGGTTATCTTATTATGTTTTTATCTTTTTGTTTTTCTATACCAGTAATAAAAGAAGTTAATAAGATCATCTCAAGGTATTTACCAAGATTATATCCAATTTTATCAAGAATCCAAATGGTATTCTTTGTAATGTATTTTTCAATACCATTTTTCTTACTAGATGTCTCGAAAATTGTAAAAGTATGGTCAAGTGTGTATTTTTATGGACATTTATATTGTATTTTTGCTTTTTTAATGTACACAATTCATTCTCTTTGGAATTAAAAAATTGATTTATATATTTTTTTTACATTATATTGATTTTAAATAAAATAATATTGTTAATAACAATATTCGTTAATAGGATCTGCTACAAATATGTATATTAACATTCTAAATATCTTCAATTATTCCTTGACCATAAATGAAGTGTTAATATTGTAAAGCTTACTAAATAGTTCATTTTTAATTAGTACTTTTGAGCACACAAATATTATTAAATTTACCTGTTGATCAAATATTTGACTTTTGATTTGTAAAACTTTCTTAGATCTTACCTTTAACAAAGTACTAGGCTTTTTGTACAGAATATTTGAATATTCATATGGCACTTTACAAAACTAAGAAATTTGTACTAGTATATAAGACCATTAATTAGCAAATACTTTGCAAAATAAAGAAAAAAACATCTTTATTAGCTTTATTTACCTTTTCAATAATATTAAGTATACTTTTTAACACGAGTTTCAAAATAAACTAAAAATGCTTGAATAAACAAAAAGCATGTGACTGTTCCTTGCTTATTAAAATTTAGTTATCAACGCTTTTGTAAAAGAAATTGCACTAGTGAGATTAAATTTTTGAACTAAGTGTAACAAAAAAATCTATAAGATAAATTTATATAATAAAATTGCCATTGTATATTTTAATATACTCTTTTTATAATAATAGCTATAGAAAAATAGAAAAGTTGTATTTATAACTTTATAGATTAACTTAGTTTATTGTTTAGGTTGTAAGAACAACACGAAAAATTAATAGTTTGTGTCAAGATCGAGTTTTTTATATTAAATTACTTTTCTTTTATACTAGCTCTGGATTATTACAATTTATATTTGCTTTCAAATTCAGATATCTAAAGTTAAAACTTATAATTGTAATAACCTGAATAATTTTGTACTTTTTAAATCATCTATTTTAGTAATCATAAAATTAATCTTTTTTATCAATTTAGTGAGATTTGTATAGCAGATAATTAATATGGTAGATGTTATAAAGAAATATTATAGGTTTATTTATTAACGAGGACTTAAATGCTATTTAGCAAAATTGTGTTTAAATCTCAATTTCTATCGTTTTAATTTACAATGCTGCAAGAAAGTGTTTCAAAAATCAAACAAATACTTTTATTCGACAAAAAATTTAGTAGTGCCAAAATTATTTTTTGATTTATAAAAATTTGTATTTATCTACTAATTTTAAGCAAACTCACTAAAAGTTTTATTTTTAGTTTTAAAACAATATGAAAAAGTATTATATCTTAAGAGTTGTTATAAATATTTTCAAGTCAATTGTTTAAAATAAGAATCATAGTTATTATATATATTTCTAATTACAAATCAATTTATTGTGTTGTATTAATATATTTTTGAAGCAAAGATTGATTCTGTAGCAATTACTTGTTGCATCGTAACAAAAATGTAATCTAACTAACATTTAAATAAATTAAATCATTGCTTTAAAGAATGCAAAAAGTTTTAGAATGTAAATGTGATATAAAAATATTTGATAACAAATTAACAGTATCAAGTAGCTTTCTATTATTTATAATTATTTTGTTTTATGATATTTGATTAAAGACATTGTTTTATGTATATTGATTAAAAGTTACTAAATAAATATCAAATTAATTAATATAAAGTTCTTAGCAATGTTTAATGAATCATAGAGAACTTAAATCAACAAAATACTAAGTATGTAACTTTTACAAATAAAATTCTAAGAAATTTTAATTGTAGAATTTATGCTAGTGTTTTAGCCATGATAATAATATGATAGATATAAAACATAAGATATAGCAGTTGATATTGAATATGTAAGCATTTTGGCTGGGGGAAAATTCCCCAAATTTTTAAATAATTTTTTAACCCTTGTGAAATTAAATGTGAGCGAAAAATATAGAAAATTTAATAAAAAAAAAATGTAAACTGAAAAATTTAATCTAACTTCCATGTATAAGTGAATATAATAAAGTTCAAAAAATCTTGTACATGCAAACTTGTAAATTTTTCACATGCAATTTTTAGCTTATTACTTGGTGTTTTTTTACCATAAATAAAATCCATCAGTAAATTTTTTCTTTTATTTTCACATATAAAATCATTTTTTCTAATTTCATTTATAAAATGAATAATACCTGGATTTTTTACTTTAAAAATTTGATTTAATGATCTATTTAGACCTTCACACATGTTGGTTGTTAAAGGTAAATCACGTATTATTGATAAAAAACATGACCAGTCTAATTTATTATCCTTTATTAAATTAGTTTTAAAATAATTTAAAAAATCTTTAACATTTTTTTCATCATAGTTAGTTAAAATTTCTTTTTTTATATTGTAAAATTCATTTACAATATTAAATTTAGGCAAAAAGGCCAATGTAAGTAATTTTTTTATAAAATATCTAAATTTGGTATCTGACTTATATAAACTCGCTAAACTTTTCTGTTGAATATGCCTGTAAATCATTTGGCCAAAATGAAACAAACAATTAGTAATTTGCAGTCCAATAAATTTTGAGGAAAAGCTTATTTTTATAGCAGCTTCATTATCACAAACTAAATTTTTAAGTTTAATTTGATAATCTAATAATTTTTCCAATGTATTTAGCATAAGTGTATAATCACTAACACGTTTACCTGGTAGTAAAACATAAACTAAAGGAAGAAATCTATTATAGCAGGATATATGGATGATAAATAATTGCGAAAATTGTGTAGGTGCAGACCTAAAGGTACCATCACAAACCCAAGTTGTAGAATTTTGAATTAAATACTTTGAGTCTTCATTAAATAATATAATCATTCTCTCTGCAGAATTGTAACCGCTATCAAATTGTAAAAATTTTTTATTATCTAGCGTTACTTTAAACGCTTCTGGAATATCATCTTGTACATCATTTTTTAAAGTTAGGTTATTATCTCTACTTCTTATTTTATTTAAAGTTCTAGTTAGGTTTTTATATGAACCTAGTTGAGCTCTTTCGCCAACATCCAAATTTGTTACAGATTGGAAGTATACTTCTCGATTACTTAACGGTAAAGATGTTCTTAACTCTTTCATATTTGATTTTGTAATTATTAATTTAACTTGTTCTTCACTTAAAGCATCATGATTATAGAAATTTTTTTCATTGTATGTCACAGAATTAGAAACAATAAGCCTGGCTTTGCAAAACTTTGTTGAACATCTGTAAATTTCATTTTCTTTGATATTTCTAGCCAGGTAATATTTATAATTTTTATAAAAGCAATTTTTGTTCCTTTTTGCGAGTTTAGAAAAATAAGGTCGGACATTTAAGGTTAAAAAATTATTTAAAAATTTGGGGGAAAATTCCCCTTTGGGGAAATTTTCCCCCAGCCAGAAATGGAATATTGCAATGTTTATTTGTAGAAAAAAAGAGTATTTGTATGTTTTCAAAATTGAAAAATTTAATTTATTTTTTTATAAATTCATTTTCAAAAATGACCTTATGAATTTTATTGCTCTGTTCATTTTTATTCTAAACTATATTTGGGGAAAAATTACAAAAGCAATGATTGATGATGTAAATGAAGAAGTTTTGAAAGGTGAAGGTTTGATGTCAAGTGCTTTAGATCCATATTTGTCATACATTTATTTTGATTCAATATTATCTCAGTTAGGGAAATCGTATTTTGATAAAACTCCACTTTTAAAGAATTTTATTGATAGGTATTTTGGTAAAGACAAGCCAGAAAATATTTTAGATGCTATTCTACATACTTTTTTTTTCTTTATCAAGGGGAGGTACTATTACACGTGATGTTATAAATTCTAGTATTATAGAAAGATATTTTATTAATGAAATATCCAGATCCAAAAGTATAAAAATGTTTTCAACGTTTTTTCTTAAGCTACTAAAGAAGGATGATGCATTTAAATTTAAAAGTAATTTTATTGATGAGCAAAATTTAATAATTGATCCTGAACTCTCAAAAATTCTCAATAATGATATTGAAGTAGATCAAAACACATTAGTACTATCTTTAATAACACTTAATACCTTTATGTTAAAAGTATTAGATACTAAAGACGAACTTAAAGAATATGTTACGAATATTTTAAATAATCTTACTGACGAGGATAAAGAATATATAAAGACATCTCCTTATTACTTTCTTAAATTTAACAAAGTAGAAAATAATAATGAAATAACGATTTTTAATACACTTTACAATATTCCTCATCCTAAATTTGTTTTTAATTTTTATAAGCTACGGGAATATGTTGTTCCAATACCAACTGGAAAAAAATTTAAGAATAAGAATTTTAAAGATTTAACATTTTTTGATTCTGTTGAATTCACTTTATTATATTTATGTAATTTTTTATTTTATGACGAAGAAAAAGAACAATTTGATTTGGAACATTTAAAATTACATGAGGATTCAGATCTTTTGAAATTTTACACTAAATACAAAAGACCATTTGATATTTTTGATGATGATATTAGAGAAGATTGGTCTAAAGTTCTAGAAAACTTACAGGGTATTGATATTGATGAAGAAGTAGAAAACGATAATCTTGACAGAATTTATTACAAGAATGAGGATACGGACACCGATTTGAAGTCATCTATCCATAATGTTATAGCTGTTTTGGCTGACATCTGTAGTTCAAAAAATAACGATGTTAAAGAAAAATACATTGAGTTATTTAACAGAAAGTTAGAAGCCAATAGTGTTATTACTCTCTTAGAATCATTTTTTAAACTTCTTGTTAAAAAAAGTGCAGACTTAAAATGCGAAAATAAGGGTATAGAAGTAATAAATTATTCAATTAACGGTAATATAAATTTGACTGCAATAGCAAATGATGAAAAAGAATCTACAAAACAACTAAGCTTTATTTTTACTAGCAATTATACCAACTTTTGTTATAATTTAGATGAAAATTTTCAATTTCTTGATGACTTAAAAAAAATTTCCTTTGAATTTAAAGACAACGAAAAATTTAATGCTCTCGAATTTATCATAGTAAGTTACGTTGATGAATTGCAAAAGAAACTATTTAACAAGCTTCCAGAAACTGACAATAAGAGATGTTATATTAGAACTTCTCCTTTAAGGTATTAAAATAAAATTTTATTTTTACAATTTTTCTAGCAAAGTCATCCGTTCTAAGAACAAGGTTATTTAAATAATCATTAGGCATTTGTAATAATTATTGTTTATAACTAATTGTAAGTGTTAAACACTACAACATGCTTGTTATTTAAATTTTTATGTTTTTACTGTATGGATAAAATAAAAATCTTTTATAATTACAATTAATTTATATTGTAATTTGTTATTAAATCTTCTTTGTATTTTATATTTGATACTTACAATTAATTTATATTGTAATTTGTTATTAAATCTTCTTTGTATTTTATATTTGATACTTACAATTAATTTATATTGTAATTTGTTATTAAATATTTAACTAATTTTTAAGCCTTTTATGATTAAAAAAGGGGAATATATTATTATTGATTTAATGTGTATTTCCACTTCTTTATTAAAACAGCTAAATACAGAGGATGAAGAAATAAATAACACTTATGGAGTTTATAAAGCTGTTTTACAATCTAAAAAAGAGAAGCTAGTAGCTTATTTTTTGAATAATATAGAAATTGGACAATCTTCAATTATTCAAATAAAAAAAGATTTGGATTTTCCTTTATTATATAAAGAAGATTATGATATTATTAAACAAACAAAATACACAGTAAACAAGATCTTAATAAAAAAATTGCAAAACAAAAAATTAATAAATTAAATTTTAAGAAGTTTTTACTCTCTTTTTATTGGCCCATTTTCTTTGTCTAAACATGTGCATAATCAAAAAAACCATACTGGGGATATAAAGACATAAAAATGATAAAAATAAATATGACAATAATCTGTCTAATTTTGTAAATACTAAATACATTGACCTAATTTCTATAAATATACTCACAGGATATAAAATAATAAACAAATTATATCTTACTATTTTTATATATCTATTTCTAGAAATATAATATAGATATCGGATACAATCTGTAAGATACCAAGAGGTCATGACTATATAAAAATATTTATCGCATGAATTATAAAGAAAAAAAACTATCCAAATATTAAACATTCTAAAAAATAATTGAATAACTGTAGGAAAATATCTAGAATTGCTTTTTTGTAATTTGATATTTAAAATCTCTAATAAAAAAAATGATTGAGAAATAGCTGACATCAACAAAAAGATTCTATTTTTTGTATATATAAATATGTAGCTAGTTGTTAAAGCAATAATGGCAAAGAAAATTCCTAAGATATTATAAAAGGTTATATATTTCATCGAAGTGAGGGATAAAATATTAACTTTGTAATTACAATAAATTGTCCCTTATCTTTTTATTATTGTAAAATTTATAGAACAAACAAAATTTGATTAAATTAAAAAACAACTTTTTTAATTAATAAACTGATTGTAAGATTCATTTTTTTATCTTATATCTCTAATCATTTTGATGAATTTAATGATTGTAAGATTCAGTTTTTTATCTTATTTCTAATCATTTGGATGAATTTAAATTGTATCATGTAGTTGATTTTAACTTATATAATATATAAATTAAAGATTTGTAAATAGTTGTCTATAAAACATACTTTAAATCTTACAAAAATAATCTATTCTATAAACTTCTTATTTTAAAAGTTATATTCACACTAAATAAGTTTTTTTAAACAATATTTCCATATAGCATAAAATAAATACAATATTTTTATTAAAAAATTGATCAATTATTAATATTTGACTTATAGTGACAGAAATTTTTTTATGGTTCTATACAATAGCTGAAATTACTCCAATAAGAATTACTTTTTAATCTATAAAATCTATATTTGTACTCGTTTTTTATGTTTATAAACAAAAAAATGAATATAATAGACATTTTAATTTATATGGTTAATTATAGCTATATAAGTATAAAAAGTATACTTAAGTCAATGTCAATTGTTTTGTTGCGTCAAATATCTTATTTTTAACTAATAAATACTTAAATCAATAAAATGTAGTTTTTTGCAAATTGTTATTTTAAACAATGTTTTATTGTGGCAAAGTCAGTAAAGAAGCATTTTAAAAAAGTAAGTCTAAGCAATCTGCTATAGCTTGTATGTTAAGTATTTCTATTTGATCAACAAAATTTACAAATACATAAAATCTTTGAACTATTTAAAAATCAATATTAACAATATTAAATGCATCAGCAAATGTCATATGAGATTGTAAAAGAATTATTAATAGATACACTTATGTGTCTTGTGATAATATTATTTTTATGATACTAAAAATTAGTTATATTGATTTTGAAAAATTAAAAAAATAAATAAATCTTTTGATTTGTATAATGCTAGAATAAAAGAAGAAGTCACTTCATAATAATTTTCATAAAATAGTTATATTTGATTTTTTTGAATATTAATAAAATACTTCTTTTTAAAAAATTTTTTACCCATAAATGCGTTGTGTTGATATTATAGAAATGTGTTTTCCAGCAACAATTTTTGACTATAGATTTGAAATGGATATCCACAAAATAGATGCAAGTTATTTTGATGTATCTGATCTTGACAATGATATTACAGATTTAACTTATAAGTATAATATGTTGTTTAAGTTATTATACGATGGAAAAGAAATAAAAGATACTGAAACCGTTTATGATCATTATAACAAAGATGAAAATGCTTTTACATACTCAACAAACTTTGAGATAGCTAAAAAAATGTTTGATGAAGGAGCGATAAATGCCACTGATGAATATGTCAAAAAAGGTGAAATAGTAGTAATATTAAAATTTTGCAGTTCATTAATAACTCCCACTAATATGGTCTTAGCTAAATTTTTTTGGATAGTTAATAGATGCATAAAAGATGATTGGTCAAATTTGCAACAAATTCATGATCTTATAGAATCCTATAAACAAATTAATCTTGAAGATACTCGTATTAAGGAATTAGAATTATTTTTAAGTTTTTTGAATTTGGCAAAAGAAAAAAAGAAATTAAAACGAATTGATCAAATTATTAGATATATTATTCTTAAGTATTTAGAACATTATAAATTTTTAGAAGAAGATTATAATAGTTTTAAAAAGCTCGATTTTTACGAAATTTTTGGGTGTTCGGAAGAAGTTTTGGATGTTTTAAGAGAACTCAATTTCGATGATCTAATAGGAAAACTTTTTGATGATCACGAACAAGCATTTTTTAAATTTTGCCAATAATCTTAAGAAATAAACTTTTTATTTTTATATAATCTAAAATATAAAAATTTTTTTTTTCGTATAATGTCTTACTATTGAGATAAAAACTATTTTTATTTGCATAAAAGTAAAGATGTAAATTTATTGAACGTTTATAATTAAACAATATTTTCAATATTGTAAAAGTTTATGCATTTTAGTAACAATTAATAAAATTATACAGAAGTAGTAAGAGGTTTTTCAGTTTTTAAAATGAAAATTTAAATCTTTTGATAACATGTGGTTGTTATAAGAAAAAAAGTGCTACCACTTAATTTAACTTTATAACTTGAACCCTAAGAATGAGTTATATATTGTAAAAGATATTTATTTTTCCAACTATTGTTGTAATATAAAAGTACTATACAAAATACTTAACTTTTTGTAATCAATAGATAAATATAACACAATTTTGACAACCAAAATCTTTAATTGTAAATTTATAAATTAAAACCTTTTAATATTGAAATTACAAACTGTAAATATACTTGCCTTATATCTTTTATAAAATATTATAAAAACTTTTAGACATTTCAATATTGAAATTTTGTTTACATGTTATAATTTGAAATATCTTGACAAATTTTATAAAACCCTTCAATGAAAATTTTTGTAGGAAGAATATCTCCTGATTTAGATGCAGACACTATTTTTAACCATTTTAAAACTTTTGGAGAAATAGAACACTATAATTTTAAAGGTCAATTTGCTTTTGTTGAATTTAAAAATGAACAAGATGCTATTAAAGTTTTAGATAGAAGAGAAATAGAAGTAAATGGTCATATTGTAATAGTAGAAGCTTCTACTACTAAAGGAAGACCAAGAGATACTTATAATGAACCAAGGTACAATGATAATTATAATGAACCAAGATACAATGATAATTATAATGAATCAAGATACAATGATAATTATAATGAGTCAAGGTACAATGAACCAAGAAGATATGATTATGATCGTCGACCATTATATGATGATTACAGACCTTCTAGGTACTCTTCTAATTACGACTATTCAGCCCAGGAACCTTATCCACCTAGATATGGTTATAATCCAAGAGAAGAATATAGGCAACCACAGAGATCAGATAGGGAAGATTGTTCTTACTGTTCAAGATGTGAAATACATGGTCACCCGAGATTTTCAAGGAGAGACAATTATGAGCCTAAAAAACCAAGAAGGGAACATCCTAATGATGTAAATAAAATTGTAATACAAGATTTACCAAATAATGTTGAATTGAGTGAAATTGACAACTTTGTAAAGCGAATGGATTTGAATTTATTTTTTCTAGATTGACTATGAAAAGAGATTCTGCTATTGTAGAACTAAGAAATATTGAAGCAAGAGATCAAGCTATATCTAAACTTAATGGATTAGAACTAAAAGGATCTGTTGTACACGTAAGGGAGTTTAGAGTTAGTGGTAACTTTCAAAATACTCAAGTTAATAATAATAGGAATAATGAGGAAAGTCAAGGTATTGACATATATTCTGGATTAGATAAGTAAAAATAAACTTTTAATTTTAGTGTTTTAACTTAAATTATAAAATAAACATACTTTGTATTGAACAAAATAATAGATTGTAAATATATAAGTAAAAACATAGCGTGTTCTATACAATAGCTAAAGTTTCTCCAATAAACTATAAATTATTATGATAGATTGTAAATATCTAAATGCTGTCTCATATTATTTGAGACATTTAAATTCGCAAATATTGAAGATCTTATACTTTGATAAATAGTAAGCTTTTACAAAGATCCAATTTCAAACATAAGCAATTTTTAGTTCTACATTATGCATAAAATATACAATTAATATTAGATTAAAAAAAGAAAATCGTAATGAAACAAAGTATATTTAAGAATTCAAAATTATCTTTTAAGATCTTTTTATGTGTTATACAAATAAGTAGGATGTCTAGCATTGCATTAAGATAGTTTAAAAATAAAATTACATTTATGTGTTTAAATTAAGAAATCATAATAAGATTCTTTTAATATCAAATAAGGCTCTGTTATGGAGATTTATATTTTACAAAAAGATCAAGAAATCTGTTGCTTAGCTAAAAATATTATTTAGAAATTTATAATATGGCAAATTATTTTTCATTGCATCAATAGATAATTTGCAACTACCGGTGAAATATTCAAAGATAATAGAAATAAACAATATTTTACTTTTATTAATTTATCTATAGCTGGTATTTTTAGAAAAAGTTAATTTCTTTTGTTTTTTATTCATCAAGTTAAAATTTAGAAACACAATTAAAAAAATGATCGGTTATCAAAAAGAAAATGAAAATTGAAACATGTCAAAATAAATTTTTGAATTTGTAAAAAAAGTTAGACCACTATAAATATTATCTTTTTTATACTGTAAGAAAGATTGTTAATCAGAAACTTTTAAATTTGTTTAAATCATCACAGGGTTCTTTTTTATATTTATTGTTGATTTTTAACTCTCAATTATTTTTATTTAAATTTTAAAGTGCTACATATAAACTTGACCTTAAAAAGTGGCTTCTATTGTCCGAATTTAATTTAAATGATCTTTCTTGTAAAATAAATAAAAATCAAACTAAAATGCTATTTCATAAAATATTAAGATTAGAAGAAAAATATGTTGAATTTTCAAAAAGTAATTGTTAAAGCTTGTGCATAAAATAACAAAAAACCAGATTTATTCTGCTTAATAAAATAAAGCTTTATGTAGTCTTAACTATTATATTTAATATATCAGAGCAAATTTAACATTTAATTAAATAATTAATAAATTTAACTAAAATGTTTATTTCTTTAACTGGAATGTTTACTTCTTCAAGTAATAAATTTAACTGAAATGTTTATTTATTTAATTAAATTTTATTAAACGTATAAAATAATCTTTAAATTCTTGTTTCTGATTTTAAAAAATTATATTAAAATTTAATTAGTTAAAATGTCAAATTTACAGTTTAATTATTAAATTTGCTTTTAATAAAATTTATTTGTTAATTTAAATTTCAACAAAAAAGGAGTTTTTTAAATTTATAATTTGTTGTTTTTTACTGACATTCTGTAACTTCTTTTATTTTAAAATATAAATTAAATTTTTATGCATAAATTTATGATTTTAGTAAACCCCAATGATTGAACCAGAAAATAATGAAATGTCAGGAAAGGTTTCTTTGAATATAGAAGGAAATCATCAGCCTATTGTAATTAGAAAAAGGAAAAGAAGATGGATTTATTATGGTCTTTGTGTTTTGATTTCTTTTATTATTTCAAGAATTGTTCTTATTATTTTTTCAATAGCAAATTTTGATCTTAAAGATTATGCAGTTAATCAGATTAATTATAGTACAGAAAAAGCAAAAGCTATTTACGTAGAGGCAATACATTGTAATGCATATAGTCCTTTAAATGCTCAAATATTAGAAGGAGTAGTTAGTTTTTATTCTAATTCGAAAGAGTATAATACAAGGGAATTGATGGCAGAGTTGCATATTCCACTTATTCATATTGAAAAATATAAGAATTTACAATTTAAAGGAAATGTAGTTTGGAAAAATGTTAGACCCAAAGTGATATGGAAATTTAGAAAATTTAAAAATGATTTAAGTGTTTTTTTTTCTGGAAATGTTTGGTTTAGATTTTGTTATATTAAGTTTTGGAAATCTCATTCAGATGAAGTAAATTTAAGCTATCCTTTTGGTGCAGCAGAAAATGATCAAAGTAACTTGCCAATTCATGTGAAAAGAGTAGACGCTTCGAGTTCCTTATATGCTATTCAAATTGATGTTGAACTTGAACTTTTTGATTTTAAAGTACCAACATATTTAAATGTTTTTTTAGACAATGTCCATTTTAATTTTTTAGGAGATTTTCCTTGTAAAATAACTTTATTTAATCAAGAAATTTCTAATGGGAAGATTTTAAATTCTATAGTTGTAAGAATTACTATTGAAAAAGAGTTTTTACGAATTTACAAAAATACTCTTTGGAAAGTTTTTAATCGTAGTGATTTCTTATGGATTCTTACATCTATTGATATTTCTAAAGATCGCATAAAAATTGATAATACGTATTCAATAAATATAAAAGATTATATAGCAAATAAAAGCTTTGATGAGACAACCCCAAGAAAAAGACCAAGAGTAATAATTAGAGATATTGAATTTGATAGGAATAAATTACTTGGCCAATTGGATATTGATTTGGATGCTTTCCCATATATATCGCGTAGAACTATTTTTACATTTAGGAATTTTACCAAGGTATTTTGTTTAAAAAATGATTATAAAGTTTTTTCTAATATCTGTATTAATTGTGTTGATGCAAATGAATTTCTAAGGATTAATTATGAAGTTGAAATAATTAATTTACAAGATTTAATTTCTAATATAAGATGTATGAGGTATCCTATGTATCTTACTGATACGGAACCAAAAGGGTTTTTTAAAGGAGTATATTTAAAATACGATGGAAAGTCTCTTATTGTTTTTACAGAAGATGACTATCATGTGATTTATCAGAAAAAAATGGAACAAAGCCTTTTCAACTTTTATGCTAATTTATCCCATTCTATTGATTCTTTTGACAATTTTGTACTAATTTGTTCTTCTTGGGATATTGGAGACAATAGGACGGAATTTATTTCTCCATTTGTTTATTTGAATTTACCGCGTTTGAATTTTAAAATTTCTAGTCACTTTTTTGAATGTAAAATTACAATTATCGAAAGTGACTATACTTATTATAATGAAGGGGGAGTGGAAGGAATATTTAGATCAGAAGTAGAAGTTAAATTTAACGGAGAATTATACAATTTAGATAATAAGGAAAAAAGGCCAAACCCTATTTATTATTTAATACACATTACAGATCAACTTGAATATACATTTTCTGTATCGAAAGGTTCAAAAAATGATATTTCTATATTTACCTTTAATTTTGACACTAAAAATTTAGAAATTTCTTTACTAGATATTTTAGATATAAATCCATTTAAATTTGGAGTGCATATCAGTCAGTCCTTGGGATATTCTATTACTAATGATTGCAAGTTATATATTCAAAACAAAATAATTATTTCTAAAGGTCTTTTTCTTAAATTAATATTTTCAGGTGCTGAATTTGTAGATGAAAAACATATTGTATTCTCTGAAGATTGTGAGATCTCTTTTGCTATCATTGATAAAAATATACATCTTACACTTTGTAATTGTAATTTAGAGATAAGTCTATTTTCAATACAGGAGTTAAGAATTTTAATTTCCGATTTTTTTAGATTTGGAAAATGTTCCAATGCACTTGGAACTGTATTGTCTTTTCTTTTAAATAGTTTATTTGACAAAGAGAGTGAAATGATTAAATTTAATGATTCTAAACTTTACGCGATTGCAAATGTTGATCACACTGGATTTGGAGATAAAGCAACCTCGAAAATATGCTTTGAATTGGGATTAAGTCAAAATGTTATAGATAGTTTAAAATATAGGAAGATAAATTTTAAGCCTATTAATATTTTTTATAAAACAGATAATTCAATAGATAATTTAGCTTCTCTTAGTATAAGTACTCGACGTCATAATGGTGTTGCTTATCTCACTTTTAATGCTCAGATATCCAAAAAATTATTTACTACTAAATCCCTTGTAATTTATTTGTAAGTTATAATACAACTATTTTAAAACCTGTGGAAAGAGAATTATTGTTAAAAACTATTAGATCCTTTTTTATATTGCTTTGGTTGAAAGATAAAAACAATAATGATGATATTTCAGTTTTAACTAATTTATCTCTTGATGCCTCAGATACCAAATTTGTGTTAAAGCCTGAATTAAAATCAAGTTTAATGAGTTTTACCTTAGAAAATTATGGATTAAGAGACTTCTTAAGGTATAAATTAGCAAATATAATTTCTAAACTATTTAATGATGTCCTGATAAATTACTAATTGATTTATGCGCACAAAACTTAGATGTTTTTGCTCTTGAGTTTTTAAAAGGTGGCAAGTACAAGAAACCAATTGAAGTTTCAATTGTAAATTTAACTTGTTATCAAATCTTTGATCTTGTTGATGAAAATACGAAAAATGATGAAATGACAGCTTTGAAAAGTTTTACAGATATAGATTATTTTAATGGAGAAATATACTCAAGACCAGACTTTACACCAGAATCAAATAGTATTTTTACTTTACTTTATGGTGTAAAAAATAATTATAGTCTCAAATTTAATTTTAGATTGAAACTTAATGATAATGGTATAAGAGAAATTCCTGGAAAAGATCTGAAATTTTATTATGATTTTTTCGAATCTATTTTTGAATTAATTAGAGATGATGTAACTCCGAAAGAGGCTAATATAAAAAGTTATCCTGTTCTTTACGAGATATCATCAATTAAAATATTTATAGGGGTCAATTATAATATTAAATTTCCTAAAAATATTAAATTAGTTGGAAATTGTAAAGAACTTGATTTTTGTGTTATTAATTTAAATAATCATAAAGGAATAGATGGATATGTTACACTGAATGTTAAAAATGTAATTAAGATATTACTAACAATATCAAATTTAAGGATAATACTTTTAGAAAAGGATGGATTTCTTGTTTATTAAAACAAGAAAATATAATAGTTCAGTATGGATTTGATTTAAGAGTACTTCTTTATAGATTATTTGGTAGAGTGAGTGATAATTTATATGAACATTGTCAAAAAGGAATAGATTCTGTAGTAAGTACATAGGAAAAGGATACAACTATTTTTATAAAAAAGAAAATAAAATATGTGACAATGAAAATTGTAATGAACATCAAATTATGATGTTAACTTAATTTAATAAATAAAAGTTTGTTTATAATTTTGAATGTATTCATAATTGTAAGTAATTTATTTTAAATAGAATATATTTATATAAGTACTTTATTATAATATGAAATATATATATTATAATATAGAATGTATCATTAATATGATGTGTATGTTATAATGATTATTAATAAATTAAGTATTAAAATTGACTATGTCTATAGAAAATGATTAGTACAAGACTCATCTTACTTTTTAAATTATGAAGTTACTCATTAATGAGATATTTACAAGTTTAAGAAGATTTAGATCTTTTGATGATTAAAATAATGGAAATAAATTTATAGAATTAAATATTTTAAAATAAAAAGCAACTTACTGAATTAGGTTTATATAAATTGCCATAACAAATGACGTCATGTAAAATTTAATAAAAAAAGACTTTTTGCATAAAAACAAGTACAAATTGTAAATAATAAGTTATATTAAAATGTAAACATAACGGCATTACTTTAAGATATCGAAATTTATACTAAATTATTAATATGTCAATATAATGGGGTGGTAAAAATAATTGTTTATAAATTTAAAAATATAATGAATTATCATTTTAAAGTTATGTTTTTAATACAACTTTGTAACAATTTAAAAATGATGTAATTTAAAAAAAAATAATGAATTATCATTTTTAAAGTTATGTTTTTAATACAACTTTGTAACAATTTAGAAAATGATGTAATTTAAAAAAAATAAAAAATTATTTTTTAATTTAAAAATTGTAAATATTACTTTGCAATAAGTTGGAAACTAAATATTTCAAATTAAATGAACTTTTTAATAAAAAAATTATTTTTTAATTAAATTTTTTTCTGATCAAAAACTAATTTAACTTTATTTTAAAATTGTAAATATTACTTTTTAACAATTTAAAAAGTAAATTAAATTTTAATTTAAAAATATAAAAATTTATTTGTCAATTTAAAGTTTTTTTCTGATCAAAAACAATTTAACTTTATTTAAAAATTTTAAAATAAATTAAATTAGAAATAAAAATAAATTAAAATAAACAAATAAAAGTATAAATAAAAAATTTTTAGGGGTAAATAAAAATGAATTCAATTCTTATTTCTTTTATACTTTGTATTTGTATAAAAAAAATTCAAAAGTAATTGAAGAGGTTATAAACTTAGAAGATAATGTTGTCTACAATGTAAAGACAGATGGTAGAGGTGGTATAGAAATAAAGTCAAAAAATCCAAATGAAAATGAATGGAGTTCACCAAAGAAACTTAATGTACATGAAAATGCTGGACAACTACTAGAAAATGGGGCTCTTATAGTCAAAACTGAAGATGAAAACTTCATTCTCGCTTACGCTCCGAAACCTGAAGATTTCCAAAATCAACCTGTACAACCGAATTATAAAATTGACGAATACAATAAAATGGCTAATGATGAAAATACAAAAGAAGCATTTTATAAAACAGAACCTAAATTTGTAGAAGGAGTACAGACAGAGAAGAAATCAACATATTACGACTATAAACCAACTCAACAACAGAAAATAGCGGCATCTAAACCACCAAAAAAGAAAGCTAAAAAAGAAAAGAAAGAAAAAAAGACGATGACAATGTAGAGAAGAAGAGTCCGAACCCAATGGTGTTTACAATCTAGTGCCTTATATTTCCACTTGTATAATGTGGGCTTTATTCACTAGTTTCTAATAAATAATTAGACGTTAATTTTTTTTACTAGGTGACTTTTATTTGTAAAGTTGGCAGGTCCTTATTTTAAAATTAATTCAAGTGAGTATTTTATTTGTTTAATTTTAGAAATGAATTAAAGTTTAAACCGTCAATTAAGTAATTTACATACCTAACAAAAATATATTAAAAATATACTTGATATCTTTTTAGCATCAATGAGATTCTTCACACCATACAAAATTCATTAATTATTAATACTAACATACTTTAAATAAACAATTAAAAAGGTAAGAACACCTAACTGTTTATTTAAAATGTGTTAGTATTAATACTTAATTGTAGTGTAGAACCAGTTTACAGATTTTAAATTAAAAACGAAAAAATTTAAGTATAAGTTTTATAAAAAGCCTATTTTTGATTTAAAAAAAGTATCTTTACAAAATATAACTCCACTTAAAATTTTTAATTTAATATTATACTTCTTAATTTTATTTTTATATTAAACTCTTTAATTTTACTTTTATATTATACTTAGTATGTAACTATTATATTAAACTTAGTATTATACTTAGTAATCATATTAGTATTATAATTAGTAATCATCTTAGTATTAAACTTAGTAATCATCTTAGTATTATACTTAGTAATCATTTTAGTATTATAATTAGTAATCATCTTAGTATTATAATAAGTAATCATCTTAGTATGAAACTTAGTAATCATCTTAGTATTAAACTTAGTAATCATCTTAGTATGTAACTATTATATTAAACTTAGTATTATACTTAGTAATCATTTAGTATTATAATTAGTAATCATCTTAGTATGAAACTATTATATTGTACTTAAGCTTATAAATTAATATTATTTAAACATATAAAATCTATTAGGACATTAATTATATCTAAATATAAAATGTATTAAAATATCAAATCTGTGATAAATTTACGTTCTCATAATATTCTGAATAATAATAATTATATACCCTTAAGTTGGTTTTAATTTTTTTTGCAATTAATAGGCCCGCTGTATTTTCAATTGTACCTATAGTTCTTAAAAAAAGATCAAAATCGTCAATGATCTCTTTAAAAATGAATAAAATTTCTTGTAAATCTTCTTTTATATTTAATTTGTTCACTAAATTTGAAAATTGTTTCAAATATTGATTTTTTAAATCAGAAAAATTATCATTTATAAATAAATCGACAAAACACAAAGCTATAAAAATTTTGCAAATAATAAAACAAGGTGTTGTTTGGTATTTATGATTTTTTATAACTTCAAAAATCATATTAGCGACTTCTATCTGATCTTCTTCATCACTTTGTAATTTAAAAATAATATTTTCAATAAAAATCAATTTATCTTTTTTTAATAGTAGTAATATAAATAATAACTCGTTATAACTTTCACTATCTATTAAATTTGTTATAATAGTCAATAAAATATCATCTGGAAGAGAAATAAATAAAATTTCAATATATTTAAAATCTTCAGAATCAAATTCTGAAAAAGTTTTTTTAAATTGTAAAATTTTTTCCTGAAAACATTTTAAATCTACAAGCTCACTAAAAAGATTTTCTATCGAGACATTAACCAATAAATTGTCATTATTACTTAACTCCTCTTTAACAATATCGTGTATTTCATCATTATAATAAAAACTGTACATTGTAAAATTAAAATTTTTAAAAAAAGTTAGAATACTAGTTTCATCAACATTTTCATCTGTAAAGTTCTTAATTAGTTCTATGAGTACAAACTTTCTCCAATTAATTTCAGATTCCTTAATAGTAAAATATTTATACCAATTTAACGATTTAATTACAAATTTAAAATGTAACTCATTGTCAATAGTTAATATTTGTGTTTGTGCAAAAAGATGTGCATCTAAAAAAGTACAATTAATATGATGGTTAGCAATAATTTTAATATTGCAAAATCTATTTTTATTTCCGAAATAACTTCTGACTGAAATTTTAAGCTTTCTGCGTTGTAATACATTGGAAAAATATTAATAAAAAAATAGATAATTTTTTCGTTATCTAATTTGAAACTTAAAATTTTTTTAATTACCTTTTTTAAAACAACTTCATTGGGTAAAAGGGAAAAATCTTTATATCGATCAATAGAATGAGAATAACAATTCTTTTCATTTACTTTTATGTTTGAATGTTTAGTACAAACAACTTCATATGGTTCAAGTAGAATAAAAACAGAATCACCTATAAGTGTTTCGTTTTTATATAAATACCAGTTGTAAATTTATCTTTAATTACCCGATTAATAGTCTCTTCTAAGTTTAGTGATGTAGAAAAAATAAAAATAAATCTAAAAAAAATCATAGGGGTAAAATTTTTACATTACTTTTATAAAAAATATATTAAAGCTTTTTAGTAAATGGTAAAATAAAAAAGCAAGTTTAAGTTTATACTGAGTTTTTTCTGTCTAGTAACTAGTGTTGATTTTGACAGGTCATTACACTGACTGATGACAGTTAAAATACTGTGTCTGGAATAGTTCAAAAATACATTAAAAAATATTATTGATAATTTATCAACTAGGGAATAAAACTTAAATGATATCAATCACAAACTTACTTTAAGAAACATTAATAAATATTTTATAGCTAATTAATTTAACTCTTTATGTAAATTTACTTGATGATTTAGAATTGTAAAGGTATTGTGCTTTCTTAAAAGTTTTAGACATGTAAAATTTCTAGGATATACTTTAACACGTTTGTAAATGAATATCAAAAATTAAAATTGTTCAATCTTATAATTTTAATAATTGTATTTGAATTCAGTAAGTGAAAGCATGTGTAAGAAGAATAATTAAAAACCATATTGTAAGAATTAAAGACGTAGAAAGTAAAATTATAAAATCTGATCATTTGACACATAGCCTTGTACTTTAAAAGATGCTACTTACTAAAATGTACAATAAATATTTATCAATGAATCCTTAATATAGTATAATAAATATAATCCTATAGTCATAGAAATGTATGACTGATATATAATTAATATTACTACAATATGTGTTATTTTAATTAGTAGTTGATGAATAAACAATATAACTATATAAACTTATATAACTAATATAACTATAATATAAAACTTATATTACTAATATAACTATAATAAACTAATATAACTATAATAAACAATATAACTGATATAAAATAATATAAAACTAATATAACTATAATATAAAACTGATAAATTGTAAAACCAATTAAACTATATAAAATAATATAACTATAATAAACAATATAACTGATATAAAATTAATATAACTATAATAAAAAACTAATATAACTATAATAAACAATATAACTGATATAAAACTAATATAACTGATAAAATAGAACTAACATAAAACTAATTGTAAATATAACTAATATAATATTAAACAAATTAGATGAAAAAAAAATAATTTAATCTTCTTCATTAAGATTAGCATTTACAAGATCAAGAATTGTAAATCCTTTTGATATTGTATTAAGTTTTTGTTGAATTTCTAAATAGTCATTAAGTTCTCTATTACCACAAATCATGTCAATAACAAATCCCGACTTACCAAACCTTCCTGATCTTCCAATTCTGTGAATATAAGTTTCAACATTTAGTTTATCATCAAAATATGGAAGATCATAATTAATAATCAAGTTAACCTGAGGAATATCCATTCCTCTAGAAAAAACATCAGTAGAAATTAATATTTTTGTTACAGCATTTTTAAACTTAATAACAACATTGTCTCTTTCTTCAACTGTAAGATCCCCATGTAAAATACCAACAGCATTTGAGTCATCAACGAGAATTTGTTGAATTTTTCGAAGTGTCGATTTTCGAGATACAAAAACAATTACTTGACCAACAGTTAAAAGTTCAAATAGAGATTTTAAAGCTTCAATTTTGTCTTTAAAATTCAAATCCAAGTGATATAATTTGATTTCTTCTGGTTTTTTATTTTTTTGAGAGTAGAATATTTGGGCATCAGGGGCGTAAGCAGCTATTGTATTTTTTATATCGTCATTATAAGTTGCAGAAATAAAACCTTTTGTGCTCGTTCAAAAGCCTTTAATAATCTAAAAGTTTGTGAACCCATAGTTGTTTTTTCTAATAGCATGTCGGATTCATCTAAAATTAATATTTTTATATTTCTATAATCTAACTGTCGTCTTGTTACAAGATTTAAAATAGACCCAGGACTTCCAAGTACAATTTCTTGGGTTAGTTGATTAGATTGTTTATCTCTTAAAGCTAGAAATGTTTTAATATTAGTATATTTTGTTACTTTTTCAATTTCACTATAAATTTGCATATTCAGTTCCCTTGTAGGACTAAGAATAACAGCTTGGACACCTTTCCCTTCTTCAATTTGTGTAATAATCCAACAACAAAAGCTAATGTTTTACCACTACCACTTTGACTTTGAGCAGCTACATCACTTTTATCTTTAATAGCAGGTATTATTAATTTCTGGATAGTACTAGGTTTTTCATATCCTTCATCGTATAAAGCTTTAAGAATCTTCTCATCTAATTCCATTTTCTCAAATTTTTCAACTGATAAAAATTTATTTATATTTGATGTATAAATTTCTTTTACTTCAGAAGTAAAACCAGTATCTTCTTTTATAGCAGTAAAAAGTTCTTTAGCTACATCGAGTGAGTTTTGTATTGTTTTAGAATCCATGGGGTAAATAGAAAAAATAATTGTTAAATTTTAATTTTCAGCATAAACAAGGAAAAATTAGAGGAAGGAGAAATTTTAATTTGTAAGTAACAATTTTTATATTACATAGAATATATTAATATGATTATATTAGATAGAATATATTTTTAACTTTATTGAAGTATATAGAATATATTATAACTTAATTGAATTTTATTGAATATATTTTACACATATTTATACTACATAGAATTATGTTTCACAATATACATAATTGAATTTTACAATATGACTAAATTACATAAATACATTTTACAATATGACTAAATTACATAGAATATACAACAAACATATTTGAATAGAATTATATTTTACAATAAGATTAAGATATAATTTTATCCAGTTGTAAAATATAATTTAATCCTGTTGTAAAATATAATTTTGGGATTTTTGACCCTAATGGATGTATTCGCAATTATAAACAAAAATAGAATGAAATATAATTTCCCTTCTAAAGAATATAAAGCTATTATGCTTAACTCTAAAGATATAATTGATAATAAACTAGAGCTTTGTACCTGCAAATACTATTTACTAAAATCAAATAAATATCTAAAAAAAAATATAAAGATATCACCTTATCCACTTATACAGAATATATGAAGTGTCTTATTACTAGAAATATAAAAGATATTTTAGTATTAAGATCTAAACTCGAACCTTTTGATTCTTTCATAAATGAACTTGACAATCTCCTTACAAATCTAAATTTTAATATTAATACAATTAAATCTCAATATACTTGGAATGATATAGAAATTACATTTAATACAGAAGAGAAGAAGAATGATTATATTAATAATATTTATAAAGTAGAAGATAAGAAATATAACAATCAACTAGTCATATTTGCTACTAAAGTTGATAACAAAACAAAAGCAGTTAAAAGATTATTAAAAAAAGATATAACAAGAACACTTTGTATAAAAAATAAGTTTAAAGTGCTTTTAAAAGTTACAGAGACTTTTTTAAATTTTTTATCTGACAATTATGTTGAGTCAGAATATCTCAATAACCTAAAATATGAAGTTAAAAATATTTAAGTTTTTACGATAATAAAGAGAAATTATCCCTAAAAATATTTTATGATGTAGAAAATGAAATATTAGAAAGTAGTAAAATTAAAAATAAAAATGAGATGAGAGAAGATCTTATTACTTTTTTATCAGGGTATTTTTTGGCTTCTGATGATCAAGTAGACAATATTCCTTTTCTACCTGATTTTTATGATATAGCTTATGACTTTATTAAATATCCTATTAATGATAAAAATATGACTGAATGGATTAGTAATATGAATCTCAATAAATAATTAATATTGTTAATTACATATTTATTAATAATAATATCTCACTAATAATAAAATATTAAATGGTACCTTACTAATAACAATATTTTATAATAATGTTAATACATATTTATACATAATAGTATCACACTATTATTACATTGACTAATAATAAATTAAATAATAGTATATCACTTATAATAACATCTTACTAATAATACCTTACAAATAAATCACTACATACATCCATAATAAATAAATAATATATTCAATTTCTATCCCATATGATAGTCTACACATTTACTACAAAATTTAATTTCCCTTCAATTATTAACAAACAAAAGTACATTCTTATAATACAAATAGTAAGATAACTTATACTCATCTGAGTATTGAGACAGTAGATATAAATTTATTATTAGATTATTTAGATTGTAATATTATTGAAAAAGATAGTAACATTAAATTACAAGATGGTAAAATAATAATAGAAGAGATTACAAATAAGAGAAAAGATGTTAGGAGGATCGAAGAAAGAATTTATGAGTTAAGTAAGGAAGATCGACTAATTGAAAATATTTTTAGTAAAATCAAAAAATAGCATGGGGTTCCTATCTTGTACATGAGTATGTAAATATTAAATTATATTAATAGATATGTAATATATATCAATTATGCAATAGTTACTATACTAATATCATATTAATAATAAGGGGTTCCTATCTTGCCATTTGTGTATTTGACCCTTTTATATTATAAATCTCTATATTAAAAAACCCTTTATGTTTTACACAGCTTTATTTTTAAATGTTTTAATTTACTACAACTTATATAAAGATTTATTAGTTCATCTGTTTAGTGGAATATATGTAAAAGATTAATTTGAGATAAATTTATAATTAAATGAATTAGATATAAATATTTTTATATTGTATATTGTATATTGTATATTGTATATTGTATATTGTATATTGTATATTGTATTGTATATTGTATTGTATATTGTATATTGTATATTGTATATTGTATATTGTATATTGTATATTGTATATTATATATTGTATATTGTATATTGTATATTGTATATTGTATATTGTATATTGTATATTGTATATTGTATATTGTATATTGTATATTGTATATTGTATAATTTATATGTTATATATTATAAATCATTTATGCAATTACAGAATATAGTTATTATATCAATACTAATTATATACAATATATCAAATATGCTATTATTGTTCAATAATATTAAACCCCTTATTTATGAGACAGTTAAAATATCACGAAAATAAGCTTTTAAAAAAAGTAAACTTTCTTGAATGGAAGAATACTAATACTTCCAGAGAACATTTTGTTATAGGAAAATATAATCTCAAAGATAGAGAAGAATATACAAAATACAATAGATTAGTAGGGAAAATAAGAAAGTTAACAGAAATGTTAAGCAGACTTAAAGAAAATGACTATATTAGAAAGTTAGTAAGTAGTAAACTAATTAATAAGTTATACGATTTAGGACTTATTAATAGTAAGAAGTTAGTAGATTGTACTAAAATATCAGTCTCTGATTTCTGCGAGAGAAGACTTCCTATGATTATGAAGAAGACTAGAATGATTGAAAATTTTATAGATGCTACAAGATTTGTTGAGCATGGGCATATTAGACTTGGTCATAAAGTTGTAAATGAACCAAGTGTTATTATTAGTAGATCTATGGAAGATTTTATTAATTGGGTAGATACTAGTAAAATAAAAAGGAAGATAGACGAATATAATGAAAATCTAGATGACTATTAAATAATATTGATATATATGTTTATATTATAATATTTATTTATTATTATATTGATTATGTAATATTTATGCAATAATTATATATCATAATATAAACCTATATATTTATATATTATAATATAAACATATTTATTAATATTAATATTATTTTTACAAATGCATAAATACTACATAACAAATATATTATACTCCATAACAAATATATTATACTACATAACAAATATATTATACTACATAACAAATATATTATATTTATATATTTTTTTAAATACTAATTAAAGTCATTTATTACTCTAATGATTCAATCCACTCTTTAAAATTTACAACCTCATTTTTATTATCACTATTGTCTGTACTTACTTTACTAAAATGTAATATTTTATCATAAGTATAATCATAATCACAAACTTGAGCAGAACTTGTAAACCTACCTAATGGAGAACTTAATAACTCACAATCTTCATCATTTACAAATTTAGTATTAGAAATAAAATTGTCTATTTTTTTATAATTATTAAAATCCCTTGCAAATTCCCTGTGCTCGTATTCTCTAACGTGTAAATCATAATCACTAAATTTCGTATAACATACCTCACAAAAACCTGACTTAGGACCTTTTTTCTTATTTGAAGTTTTAAACTTTTTATTCTCTTGAAATGGACATCCTAATGGTTTACTGTTTAAAGATAATTGGGGTGGTTTTGTATACTCCTTATAAAAAGGCTGATATGTTCCTTGAATATCTTCAATTAAAATGTATTTCTCTTTAAATATTTTATAATTCTTCATTTCAAACCCTAAAAAAAAATATTTTTTTTGTGTTGAGGCGGGAAACGAAATGCTTTAATTGTTTTTAGTATATTATAAAATTTCTAATTGTTTTAAATTTTGTTATAAATCTACAATATGTTTTAAATTTTGTTATAGATCTACAATATGTTTTCTTAAATCTAAAATTCTAAACAATTAGAAATTTTGTTATAAATTTTATGTTAAATCTTTTTACCCTTAAATGTCTAGTAATACTTTTACAGAAGAAGGAAGATTATTACAAACTGAATATGCTATAAAAAATGTATCAAAAGGGGGTACAATTATAGGACTAGTTTGTACTGATGGGGTTATGCTTTTAGGTATTAATAAAAATGATCTTGTAGATGAAAAAGAAAAAATCTTTAAAATTAATAAAAATGTCTACATTTCTGTCTGTGGATTATTTGGTGATGCCATGCTACTAAAAAAATATGGTCAGGTTAAAGCACAGGATTTTTTAGAGGAATTTGATTATGATTGTGATATTGATAGAATTTGTAATTATATTTCTGAGAAGAAACAACTTTTTACACAATACAATAGTACAAGACCATTTGGAATAAGTTTTTTATATGCTGGTATGAAAGATGATAAATATAAATTATGTTCCACTGATCCCAGTGGAACAATAAATGAATGGAAAGGTGTCTGTTTTGGTCAAAATGAAGATGTTATAAATAATGGATTAAGAACAGATTTACCCTCTGAGGAAATGAATCTTGAAAAAGGAACATTTGAAATTTTTAAAATTCTATCTAAAGTCACTGAATGTACTTCCAAAGTTTTCAAGAAATATGAAATTTTGTATTATAAAAAAAATGATTCTCAATTCTTGGAATTTCAAGAAATTAAAAATATATTGGAAAGGATTGATGATGAAAAAAATAATAAATAATTTTCCAGTAACCTTTTTATATGTAAAGTGTTATAATTGTATTTATATAAACTATGTATAAGGAAAATATCAATTAATAATACTCGATTAATAATTTTTAAGTAAACTATGTATGAGTAAAATATTAATAATATCACAAATTAATATATTAGTAAAATATAAGTAATATTCAATTAAACTCTATTTAAGTAAAATAATAATAATATTCATATAAACTCTATTCAAGTAAAATATTAATTGATCAGTAAAAAACTTATTGAGATTTGGTTGGTTTTTAAACCTATAAAATAAACTTACAATATAAACAAACCCTAAATGAAACAGAAAACTCTTCAGAAAAGGAAAGAAAAAATAAAATCTAGAGATATTTTACTAAACCTTCCTCCGATTCAATTCCCCCGAATGTAATAAAACGTACTATTCTCTCAATTATAATGATAAGTTTTTTTATCTTTATAAACTATTGCAATATTTTTATCTCATTATATTTGTCATAGCACTAACAATATCTGTTCTAATAGAAATAATCTCTATTGCAAAAACTCCCCAAGGATACCCTTGTAGTAATTTTATAATATCTGGATTTACAGGTATTATATATTTATATTATCTATCTGAATCATTATCTTTACTCTTTCCATCAAGTGCTAATTTTTTATTATTCTTTAAAAGAAGATATTTTTATATTTATATCTCTTGTTTAATTATATTTGTTTCCTCATTAAAACCAGGGAAACTTAAAAATCAATTTGCTCTTTTCAGTCTTGTACATTTATCAAGTTATGTAGTTTCAAATTCATGCAAAGCTGCCCTTCATAATTTACAAATAGGAAATTTTGGTTATTTTTTCCTTCAACTCTGGTAATATGCAATGATATCTTTGCTTATATTATTGGGAAAATATTTGGTAAAACTCCCTTATTTAAGTTAAGTCCAAAAAAAACTTTAGAAGGTTTTTTCGGTGGATTTATTTTTACTTTAATATATGGATTCATTTTTTGTAATTTTCAGTTAAGATATAATATTTTCACTGATTTGTATAATAATGAATTATCTGATATTTATAGTGTTAAATTATTTAAATATTCCTTTAAAATCACTTATATGTATATTCACTGTATGGTTTTCGTGTTTGTGGCTTCATTTGTTGCACCTTTTTCAGGCTTCTTTGCAAGTGCATTAAAACGTGCTTATAATAAAAAAGATTTTGGTAATTCTATTCCAGGACATGGAGGCTTAACTGATAGATTTGATTGTCAATGTATTATGGTATTATTTACAACTGTGTATCTTAAGACATTTTTAAGGACTAAAGAGCAAGCCTTGAATTCTTGTTATTTCTATATAATTACTTCTTTTACAAATGAAGAGATAAATCATTTAATCTTAAAATTACAAAATAATATTTTAAATGCTCATTAAATTATTATATTCATATAATTACTCTTTGAATTATTATATTCATATAATTATGCAAAATAATATTTTAAATACTTTTGAATTATGCAAAAAATATTTTAAATATCTTTGAATTATAATATTTATATCATTATGCAAAAAAAATAAGTAGTTATTAATTATGCAAACTATATAAACTAATATAAACTAATCAAATTACAAAATAATATTTTAAATCATAAATTTCACATTAAACACCCTTTTTCTATGGAAAATAAATCTCTTGAAAATGAACTCCCTGAAGAAGAATATAATTCAAGGGAATACGAACAATATCTAAATAAACATGTTGTTGTAATGCTTAAAGATAACAAATTTTTTTTTGGACTTTTTAAAAGTTTTGATCAGTACAATTCAATAACTTTGAATTATGCGGTAGAAAGAATATTTCATAATTCATCTTACGCTGAAAAATTTCATGGTCTTCTTGTTATCAGAGGTGACACAATTTCACTTATAGGTCTTTCTAAACATGATTTTAAAGATTATGAAAAATTAGAATATACCGTCTTAACAGATTTGATAAATAAAACAATTTAATTTATTTTTTTGTAATTCCCATAAATATTTTTAATTCTCTACATTTAGGTCCTTTGTTTTTATAACTTACTGAATAATTCATTTTGTCTGTTCTCATAGTACCATTATTAAAAATTGGAACTTTTGTATAAGGACTTTCAATCTGCCCTTTAACAATATCATCTTTATCTTTTTCCCAGAAAATGATACAATCAGGAGATCCAATAATTGGATAAGTAAATGTTCCATTTTTTGATAATCCAATATTACAATCAATAAGACCTTCTTTTTGAAATTCATTTGGAAGATTAAATACTTTTATATCTATTGTTTTATTTTTTCTAAATTTTGGTTTAAGTTTTAATAATAAAATATCTTCTCCTAAAAGAGGTAATATAAGTTTCACTGGTCTTGAGGTTATAATTTTTTGTATATCTAAAATATTTTTTTTATGAGTTGTACTAAAAAGAGTAAAATTGAAATCATCAGAATATTCAGTTTTAAATTCTATAAAAACTCCTCCAACTCCGCCGTAAAAATCTTTTCTTAATTCTTTTTTTAATTCAAGTCTTTCAAAATTGGTTTTTTTTACTAAATTAAAAATTTTTTGTTGAACAATTCTAATGAAAATTGACTCGTAAAGAAAATTTTCCGATTTAAATTGATTTTTTTGTCAGCAAAAATATTTAGAATGGAAGACTTTTTTGTCTCTAACGGTAAAATCAATGACTCGTCAATTTTGTCGTCTAAAAAAAATATTTTTTTGTTTTTATTAGATGAAAAATTTTTAACATCTTCTGTGACAAAAACAATTTTTTGGTGATCGACCAAGTCAAAAATTTGATTATCTTTACAAAAGTAAATAAAATAAAATCATTTTGGTTATTGTCTTTACTTTCTACAGCTATCTTCTTGTATAAATTATTTGTATCTAGTACTTTAAAAATTTTTAGTTTTTCTGAAATAAAATTTATCCTTACGTCATCACATAAAAGAATGTTAAATATAATTTCCGCCTCACAATCAAATTTATAAGATAAAGTAGGAATCGAGTCCAAAGGACAGTTGATGATATTAGGTATATCTATATTATCATCATTTTTTATATTAATTTCTCTGGCTTCATACTTATTAGTAGTATTATTAATTTTTTTAGATCTCAAGAAATTAAAGGCACTCTTTGAAAATTGTAAAAATCTTCCAAATGTGATTTTATTAACAGGCTTCATTTCTAATTTCTGTTTTAATTTAATCATTCGACTTTTTGACATTTTTAATACTGAACTTGTAACAAAACTATAAATGAATAAAACCTTGTTTCTAATGACAAAAACTAAAAATTCGGGATTGTCTTCATCATTTCTTTGAAAAATAATTGTATTTTCTAAGACTATACGAATAAATTCAATTTTTTTACATAAAAAAACCAATTCCAATAATGACGTGGCCGTGTCTATATTTTTAATTATATTAATTTCCTTAAACGACGTTATAATACCTTTAAAAATAGAAAAATCGTATATAAGATTCATAATTTTGGATTCTTTTATAGTCAATTTCTCATATAAAAAATTTTTATCATTTGCGAAATATGAGGAATTGAATGCGCATTCTGGAATTGTAAATTTAGTACAATAAATTTTTTCTCTATTATTAATTAAAACACTATTACATGTAAAAATTATATCATTTATAACACCAATTTTTTTATAATCTAACGCCATAAAAATTGTAATTGATTCTTTGATTTTATCGATAAATGAAAAATTATCAGATGTAATTTTTTCAAATTTGTGTTCTAATTGTGACAAGTTCGGAACAATTAAAGGAAGATATAAAGTATTAAAAGACGGGTAAACAAAAGTTTTTAAAATTGAAAATTTAACAGTTCTCATTAAAAAAGTGCTTATCGTTTGCTTAAAATATTCTTCGCTTTCCCCTTTAGAAACACCTGCATCTATTTCCATCTTAAATTTAGGATTTGAGACAAGGGTGTATTCCAGTCTTGTACTATTTTCTATAGAAGGAAATCTTAGTAAAATTTCTCCTTCAAATTCTTTTAAAAATACACGTGTGTGTAAAGTCAGGTTTCTAGGAAAGTTAATTTTTAGATCTATTTTTATTAATCCGTTAAATTGTATTTGAAAAAGACTTTGGACATTTTCAAATATATTTTTATAAACTTTTGAAGTATCTAATTCTTTTTTACTATTCAAATAGCTAAAATGATTTTTTTTAGCAAATTGCATACTATTACTTTTTTCTATATTAAATAATTTATCATATTCCTCAGTATCTATTATCCTTATTTTTTTAATAATTGGAGATTCTTTTCCTATATCTATATTTAAAACATCAAGTGATCTTATGATACCTGTTCCTGGGATATCATCAAGATATTTTTTAATTATTTGTTTTAATCGGTAAGCTTGAGCACTTGATTCCGAAAGCTCATACCAAAATTTTAGAAATAGAGTATTAAGCCAATATAAATCGTACAATTATGTAATCCCTTTAAAATAAGTTTTGATTGGTTCTCATTTAATTTTACTTCTGAAAAATTTTTTAGATTAAATTCCTTTTTGATTTTTTTAAAAGTGTTTTTACTTGGCCAAAATAATACTAGAACAGGAATTAATAATACACCTATAAATATACCGATAAAAAGCTGGATCATAAAAAAAATATTAGAATTTTTTTATAACTTTGTTTTAGGTAAATCAGAAACAAATTACAAATAAAATGTTTGAGTTGTTTTAAACATAACCAAGTAAATTTAAATATACTTAAGACATTAATGAGAATCTTCTGAAAATAGTTATTTAAAAAATTAAAATTTTTAACTACTCAAAAACAAACTCCATTTAATTAAGTATGTTAAGAACTTGCTTGTGCCAATGTAAAAGACAACTTTTGTTATATTAAATTAAGACGTGTTATTTAACAAACTTATACAATTGGCTAAATAAAAGATTGATTTATGTAACATTGTTGAAACCTTATAAATTTAATAGAAAAAGCATATTAGTGTATTTAAGAGTTAAAATAAAATGGCATATTAAATTATATAACATATTTAGATGGTTCTTAAGACTTATAAACTTAAAAAATATTAAGCACAAATTTAATTTTAAATGTAGATCTACGATGCACAATTAATTTTTACATACAATAGACTTTTCTGTATTATTAAATAAATTAAATATGACGTCATAAAATAATTTTATTATATAAATGGCACTAATTCCTTATTAAGATATTTTATACAATCATCACTTAATTCAATTTCACCTACAACTTTAAACAGACATTTTGCCATTTCATAATCACTTGCTCTTTTTATGATCTCGCATGCGACTTTTAAAACTTTTTCAACAACAAATTTAACTTCGATAAGTTTGAAATTTACAGAAAAAAAAGAAATTTTCTTTAAAGTTGAAATCTCAGGGCACTGTAAAAATTCATAAAATTTTAGAAGAATTTCCAATTTCTCTACACTTATAGATTCGTCAGTTTTTTTTATTTCTTGAAATATTTTTATAGCATAATCGATATTTGATTGTGTTAAAATTCCCTCAATAAAAATGTCATTTAATATATCAGCCAAAAGAGAAGTGTCATCCACCAATTTATAAACTTTTATTATTTGTTTTCTGTTATTCATATTTTTTAATTGTTTTACAACTTTATAGTCAATTTCTTTAGATAATGATAAACCCAATACATCAAATAGGTTGTATTTAACAATGTTATTAGCTACACATTCTTCATAATTGTTTATAATTTCTTCTAAAGTGGAAATGCAATTGAGTTTTTTAGTTATGTCTTTCATTTTGCTACACAATAAAAAAGTGAGGTCTACAAACAAAGTTTTATCTTCTGATTTTTTAGCTAATTCTTTCATAAGGAAATAAGTAGAATAAGTTGACAAATCATTATAAAATACATATTCCATAGCTTTATCAAATTGTTTAGTCATGACGTACACTACTAAAAGACCTTTTTTACTTTTATAAGAATTAAATTGTTTTTTAAGACTATTAGAATCCTTCGTATTTAGTAATTGAAACCATAAATAGTCTTCTACACTACTAATGACTAAATGATCTTCTATTACATTTTTACCTTCCATTAAATCATAAAGAATCCTTTTAAATTTGTCTTCATCATATTTTATATTTCGTAAAGTTCCTAGATATATTTTAGAGTATAACCAAGATTGCAGTCCCTTCTTGAAATCAATTTCTAAATTATTAAAAAAAGTGGAGTATTGATTTAATAAAGCGAAAATGCTATTAGTCATCCCGCATCTTAAAAAGACATACATTTCAGCAAATAAATATCTCCCTTCGTATACTCTAATTTATAATCCTCTTTATTGTACTTCATTTTTACATATACAGCAACTTTGTCCTCAAATGTTTTCAAAGGTGCTAAAATATCAAAAGAATTCTCTTTAAGGAATCTTTCAATGTATTTTATGTATTCTATTCCCAAATAAGCAATCTCTTGATCAAAATCCAAAGATTGTTTAGTTGTACTAAGAAAAGTATAAATATCAAATAACATAGGATTCCCGAACAATTCTTCATTGGGTAATAAATCAATATTCATTTCAAAATCACTAATATCTATATTATTTTTACCACTCTTATTCATATTTTCATTATTTTTCTTTATTTCATTAATATTAGACTTAATTTCCAAATTAAAATTTTTATAAATGGCTTTCTCACATTCAAAAACCTTTTCTTGTAATTTTTTATTTAAAATTCCTGATAAAATAACTTCAATGTCGTAATCCTTTTGCACTGGTTGTAATATTTGGGTTAACGATGTTTTAACGGGTACTACAGAATATTTTTTATTTTTTAATTGTAATTTTTTTAGATTCGCTACAATTTGATAGTAATTGGAAATTTGTGAAGGATCTAAAACAAATGGTATTTTTAACTTCTCAGACATGGGGCAATTTTAATGGCTTTTTTTAAATTTTTTATCCCCAAAAAATGAATGTTTTTTCCCATCAGAACGTAGGAACTACCGAAGAAAAAGGACAAGATGCTAAACGTACGATTCTTTCTGGTACGAATTTAATAGGCGATATTTGTAAAACGACTCTCGGTCCAAAAGGAATGTTAAAAATTTTAAAAGGTGAAGGTAAAAATCAAAATATTACAAATGATGGAGCTTTTATACTTAAAAATTTACAAATTGATAGCGCTTCTGCTCGTATTTTAATTAATTCTAGTATTGGACAAGATTGGGAAGAAGGTGATGGTACTACTTCAGTTTCTGTTTTGTCGAGTTTAATTATTAACGAATTATCAGATTTAAAAATACATCCAATTAAGATTATAAAAGGATTAAGAATGGCTCAAGAACGGTGCGAAAAGGTTTTAGATAAAATTTCTAGTGTTCCAACAAATGAAGATATTAAATCTTTAGTCAAAACCACCTTGTGTTCAAAAGTTTTGAAATACGATCTCGAAAAGTTTACTGAAATTTGTGTAACGGCAGTCAACAAATTAGAAGGTAAAACTGATTTAAATTTGATACAAATTATAAAATGTTCTGGTAAATTAGAGGATTCTTATCTCGACGATGGATTTATTTTAAACAAAGAAATAGTCGTTTCGTCAATGAAAAATCCAAAGATTCTATTGGCAAATACGAGTCTCGATCAAGACAAAATTAAAGTGTTCGGTGCAAAAATAAGCGTAAACAGTGTACAAGATCTTGCGGAAATGGAAAGAATTGAAAAAGACAAATGAATAAAAAAATCGAAAACATTTGTTCGAATAAAATAGATTGTTTTATTAACAGACAACTAATTTATGATTATCCTATGCAATTATTACGTAATAAAAATGTTCAACCTATTGAAAATGCAGATTTTGATGGAATAGAAAGACTCAATAATGTTTTGGGTGGTAAAATACTCTCTACTTTTGACAATATGGATGATTCGTGTTTTGGAACTTGCGAAGAAATAAAAAACATTACCTTAGGAGGCAATAAAGTCGTAAAGTTTTCAGGTATAAAAAATGGTGCCAGTACAATTGTTTTATTTGGGTCATCTAAAGAAATGTTATATGAAGCTGAAAGAAGTATTCATGACGCTTTATGTGTTTTAATAAAAATAAAGCAAAAACCACTAATAATTTATGGAGGAGGATCAAGTGAAATGGCTATGGCTGTTGAATTGTCTAAATATGCACTTGAAGTGTCAGGTGTTGAAAGTGAAGCGATTTCGGCATTTTCCGCCGCCTTACAAAAAATCCCTGTAATTTTAGCGGAAAATGGAGGGTATAACGGAAATGAGTTGAAAAGTCAATTGAGAGCTAAACACAATAGTGGATTTAATACATTTGGTATTAATTTAGAAAAGGGTATTATTCAGTGTATGAAAGAGGTATCAGTTATTGATAGCTATCGTATTAAAAAAAGGGTGATCACGGCTGCTTCAGAAGTTGCGCAAATGATTTCTAAGTGTGATGGAATTGTGAAATGTAAACCAAGGGAACGTACTAGACATTAATAAATATTTTTTATCCTTAAGATTTTTCATTTAATCATATTAATAAAATAATTTTGTAACTTAAGGAAATTGTTTAAAAGTAAAATAATTTTCAACCTTTTAGAAAAATAATAAACAAGCATATTCTTTTTATGTATACTTGTTTATTATCACTTTCCCGCCCATTTTTCCCTCCTAAAAATATATAAAGCGCTTTTTCTTTTAGGGTAATGTCAAGGACTAAACAATCAGCTCGTAAAACTGTAGGGGGTAAAGCACCAAGAAAACAACTTTCAGCAAAGGCTAAAAGTACTAAAACAGTAGCATCCTCAAGTACTAAGACTACTACATCACATACCAGAAGGTTTAAACCTGGTACTGTTGCACTCAAAGAAATAAGAAAATATCAAAATCTACTGATCTTTTGATAAGAAAAAGACCTTTCCAGAGACTAGTTAGATCAATTATGAAGACTAAGTCTGACATGAGATTTCAAGCTTCAGCTATTCTAGCATTACAAGAATCTGTAGAATCTTTCCTTACTATTCTAATGGAAGATGCTTACAGATGTGTTTTACATGCGAGACGTGTTACTCTTCAGCCTAAAGATATTTGTTTAGTTTATAAACTTAAGTATGCTCATATGTTGTATTCAGAGATCTGATTAAATAAAGTGTTATTACTATTTAAACTTTTAGGCTTTTTCTAAACTTCTAGAAAACATTTAATGTTAAATTACAAATTACGTAATATTCATATAAATTTTTTAAATAATAATTATTGGCACAGATTTTAGTATTAAATTATAAATTACGTAATTTTATAATAACACATATATACAAGCTTTAATTACATTGACACAGATTTTAGTATTAAATTATAAATTACGTATATTTTAATATATTTCAATACAAATGTAAAAAATGTTAATTTATTTAAAAATCTTACTTATATCAACACATTTTACAATTTCTTTGCTTCTTTCATAACTTTCATTATATAAAAGGTGTATATTTTGTATCTCATTTTTTATATTATCCTCAATTATTTTCAAATCTTTATTAAAATTCATTTCTTGTATCATTCTACATTCTTCTATCCAATTAATAATATTTACTAATATTTCATTGATTTTTTCTAAGTAAAATTCATATTCATATAAATTACCAGGTATACCTCTATTTGTCTTACATACGCTAGTAACAGAAAAATTATCATCTTCTATATCATGTTTAATACTATTTAGTCTATTTTTATACTTTTTTAATTTCTTAATTACCTTTTCAATTGTACTTAGATGGGTAATTATTATATTTATCAAATCTAAATCTTTCTTCTTATATTTATATAATCTAAATATATCTCTTATACTTCCACTTTGTACAAAAAAGTCTAAGCTTGTTTCTAGGTCTTTATAATATTTTTCGTAAATAATTCCTAAATCTTTCCATTTTTGTTTTTTTACTAATTCATTAACTATCTTATTTTTATAAATTTCCAAAATAGTTTCTTCTTTAAATTTTATATTATTTTCAAATATTTCTACATACATATCATTTTGAACATAAACATCTAACAAATCCTCATAATATTCAAATTTCTTGTAAATCCATACTTTTTTATTAACATCGACTCCTTTTACATACAAAGGTATTAAAACATTACTTACTTTAGTTTCTAAAGTAAGGATGTATATTAATAGTTTATCATATAGATTGTATTTTTGTAAAACATCAGATAAATCTTTATACATTTCATTGTAAATTAAATAATAAATTAATTCATCAAACAATTTATAAATTTCCAATACTTTATGATATCCACTTTGTAAATCTTTTAAAATAAAAATATCTTCATTTATAAATCTCAAAATTTTTTCAATAAAATTTATATCTTTTGTTTTTCCATAGCATAAAATAATATTTTTTTTTATTTCTTCTAAATTTGATAAATTTTTGCATAATTTTATGCAACTTTCTAAATCTTTTGTATATAAAATTGCAAGATCTATACGATTACATTTAATAAGAAGATAATCCAGAATTTTAGTATCCTCTTTAAAATGATATAATATATTTTCTATGAATTTCTTTACTAAAATGGTATTTTCATCTTGATTAGTTACTATTGTATCTTTATTATTATTTATTGACATAGTATCTTTATTATTATTTATTGACATAGTCTCTTCATTATTATTTATTATATTATCTTCATCTTGATTAGTTACTATTGTATCTTTATTATTATTTATTGACATAGTATCTTTATTATTATTTATTGACATAGTCTCTTCATTATTATTTATTATATTATCTTCATCTTGATTAGTTACTATTGTATCTTTATTATTATTTATTGACATAGTATCTTTATTATTATTTATTGACATAGTCTCTTCATTATTATTTATTATATTATCTTCATCTTGATTAGTTACTATTGTATCTTTATTATTATTTATTGACATAGTATCTTTATTATTATTTATTATATTATCTTCATCTTGATTAGTTACTATTGTATCTTTATTATTATTTATTGACATAGTATCTTCATTTTCATTTTTGTTTACTAAAGCAGTCTTATCATTTTCATCTTGCTTTTTTAATTGCTTGGTATCAATCATCTTAACATCCTCATTTAGTATTTTTATGCTAGAATTAAAAAATAAATTTTTAGAAATTACAATGCTTTTATACTTTTTATTTTCAATTTGTTTGTTTATTAAATAAACAAATTCATTATCTAAAATTAATTTATGATTTTTTAAAATCTCATCAATTACAAAAGTAATAAATTTATAACTTAAATTTATTACTTTTTTAACATTAATATTTTCTAAATTGATTTTTATATTGTGTTTTATCATCATTTCAATACAAACTTCATACTCTTCTTTTTTAAAAAGTCTTATAATTTGTCTTTTTATATGTTCTTTATTATAATATGTGTCAATAGAATTAAATCTACTAATACCATAAATTTCGAAATCTGTAATTCCTAAAATTTTAAAATGTGTATCAGTAATTAAAAATGAGTCATAGATAAATAACTTTTCATTTTTTGTATACAATAAAGTATCAGAGACAAAAAATGAATCTACTCCTTCTATAACCTGATTATCATATTTTAGAATCTTATTATATAAAAAGTAAATCATATTATTTTTATATTCTATTTGGTATTCTTTGTTAATTTTAATGTTCCCATTAAATATAATTTTATTATTTTTGTATATTTTTCCATCTGTTTTTATGCCTAAGATTTCTCCATTAAAATTATGCAGATTCATAAATTCCTTATTTTTTATAATTTCTCTATTTTTCAAGCAAATACTCAAATGTGAATTATCGTAAGAAAATTCCTTATTTTCTAATAAATTAAAATCTTTATCGAATATTAAAACTTCTTTATCCTGTACAATACAAATTTCATTTTTATCAATTAATATTCTTTTTATAGGATTCTTAAACTCTAGTTTAAAATCATAACAAGCCAATTTCTTCTTATCAAAATTATAAACTAAAACATCTTTGTGATCAATTACAAGAAAAAGGTTTTTGATTCTACAATATTCACTATTAATAAAATATTGATAAATCATATCTTCTTTTTTTATAGTTAATATTTCATTACAAAAAGAAAGAAATTCTCCTTCTAATCTTTGAATTATTTTAGTCATCCATTTCCCATCATTTAAAACAAGTAAAATAAAAAAATTTTTAGAAAATAAAAAAAGCCTTGTGTCTTGCGAAAAACATTCCAAAATCTCTTCTGGACTATTTAAATCTATTGAATTGTAAATAGAGCCATTTTCTTCTATAAAATATATTTTTTTATTAGTGACAATACACCAATAATTATATTTTTCAATATAACAGGCACAATTACATAAAATCTCATTCTCCCCCAGTATTTCCAGTATTTCCAGTTTTACATTGTAAAAAACAATTTTATTTTGATAAATTAAACAGAAAGTGTCATCTGAAGAAATTTCTATTTTTTTTACTCCACTAGAAATATTAATTTCTCCAATAATATCAAAATATTCATTATTAAAAATAAAAAGTACTTTTTTGGTACCAACAAGTGTAAATTTATTGTTATTGGCAATAGAAATGATTTTATCTGTAAAAGAACCCAATTCAGAAATATCAAGATTGTACTTGTTAATTAAAAATATTTTACATTCATTTTCTATAATTATAAATTCATATTTATAATTAACAAAGTAGGAAAT
Source organism: Cotesia chilonis (assembly GCA_018835575.1). Taxonomy (NCBI): domain Eukaryota; kingdom Metazoa; phylum Arthropoda; class Insecta; order Hymenoptera; family Braconidae; genus Cotesia; species Cotesia chilonis. The sequence continues at coordinate 215,125 of RJVT01000056.1, forward strand.
ATTGGCATAAACATCTTCAATAGAAAAAGTGTCATCTATAAATAATTTCTCATCTTTTCTATTTAAAATACTTCCATTGCTAATAAAAAGATCTCCAATGACTTTTTTATTAGAGAAATTCAATAAGTAAAAATTTTCCATTTAAGGGGTTAAAAGAAATATTATAAGTTCGTTGTTACATCATCTATTTTATTTAAAAGTGTGAAAGTGATATTGTATTATATTTACAAATAATAAATATATTTATGAGTGATCTTTTTAAATTATATTTACAAATGATAAATATATTTATGAGTGATATTGTATTATATAAAATATATTATGAGTGATATTGTATTATATTTACAAATAGGAATTTACAATAGTATGCTAGTTTATAACTATAATAAAATTAATAATATGAAATGTATATAATAAATAATATATTAAAAAATTAATAATATAAATTATGCAATAGAGCTATGAAATATATTTATAAAGTATAATAAAATTTAATACAACATTCTAATTATTTTTTTTTCTTCTTGTTTGTTCCTTATGGAATAATTTTGGACCTTCAAACATTGAAATATATTTTAATCCCATTTTATCATATAATTCATTTTTCTCATCAACAATGTTCTCTTCATCTATCCATTCATTTTTATAATCTATAGTTTTATAAATATCCGATTGTTCATCATTTGTCCATTCATTGGCCTGTTTGTTATTGTCAAAATTAGTCCAATCACCCATAGGGTTAAAAAAATAAAAATAAAGAATACTTTTAATAACATACTATTTAATATCCCATATATTTAACTCCCATCTTTTTCAAGGAATATAAAACATCAGAACAAGTTATTGTCTTTCTCTTAGCATGATTTGCATAAACAAAGGAATAAGAAATTATTCCTGTCATGTAACTTTTAGCTGCAACTCTAATTTCATTAAAACATCCTGAACCAACTCTACTTACACCTGCTCTTCTAGCTAATCTTCTAATAGCTGGTTTACTAATACTTTCTTCATTAGTAGTAGTCTTTCTATGTTTCTTAGCAATACCTTTTGCACTTTTAGAACCTTTTCCTCTTCCTGGTGCTGACATGGGGGTAAATGAATGTTTTGAATTTATACATTTTAATGTAAAAAGGCGGGATTTTAATAAAATAGGAGGGAAATCAAAACAAAATGTTATTAGTATTTAATAAATAATTTTTATTAATATTAGTTTATACAGATAATAATTAATTTATACAAACATAATAATAATTGATCTATAATATCTTAATAGTTTATACAAATACATTAATTATTGGTCTATACAAATAAAAAATAATATTTTTAGATATTTGTATTTATTATACATTTCATAAGGTTCATTCAAGCAATTAAAAGAAAACAAGTTTAATATTTCAATTTATTGTAACAAAGATAAAATTCTCTTTTTTTCTAATTCATCTAAATCCAAATTATTATTAAAAATAATATTTTTTATTTCCTCTGAAAATTGACAACTAACTAAAGAAGCTCTCTTACAAATTCTTTCTATAAGAAATATTAAATCTTCTGTTAAATTTTTCTTAGACAGCATATTTAAAGATAAAGTAAAATACAATATTTCATGTTTTTTATATTCCTTAATAGCTTCAATTTTAGTAGAAATTTGTTGATTTTTAAACAATAAAATTAACTCTGTTAAAGTACAAAGAAATTTATCTAATTTTTTGGGATTTAACTCAACTGACTTTACAAAATCTTGAAAACTTTTATTTATCAAATTCTCAACCTCTAAAATTAATTGGTCATTTTTGCATAAACTCCTTAATTTAAACAATACTGAGACTTTCTCATATATTTCTAAATCTTTGATATCTAGAAAAGTTTTTTTAATAAATTCTAATAATAAAATATTTACTTCTGAATATTTTAAATTGTTTAAAATATCAAATTTACATTCAATTTCGTTAAAATTAGTAAATTTGTAGATTTCAGCAATAATTGAATTTTGTAATTTTAGTATGTCCTCTTGTGATAATAAATTTGTTTTAATAAAGTCTCTTACCTTAAAAATATCACCTTTTATTTTTTTTAAGAGTTTATGATTTTTAGAATGAAGATTTACTAAAACTAAGTCATCTCTTGATTTATAAAGAAAATCTAACTTTTTAAATTTATTATAAATATTTTCCAGCATAAACAAGAGGACAAAGAATTTTAAAAAAATAAATAAAATTAATGAATTAACAGTAATAAATGAAATATAAAATATGAATATTGTGAAATACAATTAAGCTATAAAATAAGAATAAATCAACAGTTGTAGGTATGTAAACATAAAAATGTAAAGATTCTAATTACAATATAAAAGTAGTTATAATAAAAATAAATAAAATTGAAACATTTTGTAAATCAATAGATATTTTTAATTAAATGGTTCAAAAGTGTTAGGTCTTGTATTAGATTCATTTTAGTTTGTAAAAAGCAAATGTTATAAAAAACAATTACATTTTGCACTTTATAAATTTCTAATGTAAAGCAAAACGACAAAAAATAAGTCAATTTAATTTGAAAATTTATTACCAATCTAAATTACGCAATTGTTTAAGCTTCTCACTCAATGGGATTAATTCTTTTTTAACTCTTGTTCTCATATAAAAAATAGGACAGTCTCTATTGGCACATAAAATTTCATCCTGTAAACTTCCTTGACATCTTTGACATTCTGTCCAACAATCATTAAAAACTACCTTTTTATTTTCTACTTCTGTTTGCAATTTCAAAAGATGCTTGTAAAAATCGGGTCGACAAGATTTGCATAAAATCGTACCAGATGTTTTACATCCAATGCATGTAATTTTTGTTTGTAAAAAAGCGTTCATAGGTCCTTTGACTTTCACTGCATTAGAGACAATTCTAGTATGTTCTCCTCTTAATAATTCCGAGACATTGTCAACAATAGGCTCAAATAATCTGTGAAGAGGTTTTGACAATTGTTGTTCAATATAATATTCTGTATCTATCGGAAGATTATTTTCTAAAACATAAACAGGATCTTCTGCTTTTTCATATCCAGCAACCTTTCTACCTTTTTCCACCATAATATAAGCTACTCTATTGCCCAAAGCCCCGGCAGATTCATCCCCCCTTTTCCGCATTTTTTCAGCTAATTCGACATGCGCTTGTTTACTCGCGTATTTTTCCCCTGATTTTGTGATAGCCTTAGAAATCACCAATTGACTTAAATCAATTTTTCCTTGATACAAATTTTGCACTACTTCTTTAACGTAAGACTTGGCATCTTCAACATTTTTTTCAAATAAAATTTTATTAAGACATGTTTCTATAACTTCTTTTACTAAATTACAATTATCTCTTCTTACAGTTTCTATACCTTTTGTATCAATTTTGCTAGACTTTTCAGGATTAGTGTAAATAAGTCCAGCATATCGTTTTTTATTGATTAATAAATACGGATAGTAAACTTTTTCGAATTCGAGTGCTACTGGTTTAATAAATTTTGTAGTTACAAATTCGGATATTTCTTTAGCCATTTCGAAAACTTTCTTCATGTCATTTTCCTAAAATTTATCATAACTGAATCAGTGTCCCCATAAATTACTTCTGAATTATGAGAATAACCTTTTTCTTTGCAAAACGTGCTTTCTATTATGTTTTTAGTAAAAGCAATCATTTCTCTACCAAATGATGTCGTACTTTGAGAAATTTCAATACAAGGTAATTTGCCAGTATTCGCACCTGTAAATCCGTAAATTGAATTTGCGCAAGTTTTAATAGCCAATTGTCTGGCATTAAGACACGATTTAATAAGAGGATCCTTTTCTAAATTCATTTCCTTTTTAGTAGCCTTTCTAGAGGCTAATAAGCTAGTTAAAACTTTTGGTAAGAGACCTTGTTTAAGCTTCACATCAGCGAAATAATTGTTTGTTGGGGTCTTAGTACCTCCTAATTTATCATATTGTTCTTTCGTGAGCAAAGTTGAATAACAAAGATTTCTACTAATCATTATAGAAGGATACAAAGACGAAAAATCAAGAACAGCAACTGGCTGTGGATAAAATCCTCTTAAAGGATCCATAACAAATCCTCCTTCATAGGTAGAATCATTTTCCCCAACATCTAAGACTGGTATAAGATAATCATTTAATGAAGCTGCACGATAAATTAATGTTAAAACTTTTATACCAACACCTCTACTAGAAAAATATTCAAGTGGTACACCAGTTACTCTTGATAATTCAGTATAATTAATTAAAATATCTAATTTATTAAAAAGCCTTAAGGGCAATAAAGTGTCTTTAAGACAATATGAAGCAATTCTTTTTCTTGTATCTCTTGTACCCTCTTGTAAATCATGCATTGAATTGTGTGGCACATCTTCTTTCTGTTCTTGTAAAAAATGTAAACTTACCGAATTTAGCGAATAACTTCTAAGTTTATGTTCTCGTCTGATAATTTGCATAAGATCAAAAACGATTCTACCTTCAATGTCAATTTCTGGTGCACTAAGTGTGCCAACTTGCCGTGAACTAAAAACATTTTTTTTCGCTTTCGAAATCTTCCCTGTGCGGCCCAATTTATTAAAATCCTCAATATTCAATATAGCTCCTCTGTCTAATATATAAGGAATATCAAATCCTTTTATATTATAACCTAGTATTATATCTGGATCAGCTTTTAAAAAGTACTCTCGCCAAGCACACAATAAATCTTTTTCAGTTTTAAAACTTTTCACAGTGGCACCAGGTATAGGAGCGGTATCTTTAAGACAAAAAATAACCTGTTCAATTTTATTATGATCATCAGAATACGAAATAGTATTTCCTATTTGGATAATAGGGTCTTTAGTAGCAACTGGAAAAGATATTTTATCTAAACTAACGCATTCAATATCAATACTTATAATTTTAAATTTGGGAAGCTTTACAAACTCGTCTTTGATTTCTAATGGTAACAAATCTGTGTAAGAACAACTAATTACTGAGGGAGTATCAGAAATTATATTGTATCTTTTAACTTTTAGATATTGCATTCCGACAATATTCATATCAACCATAAATCTCAATACAAATGGAAAATTACTCTCAAAAAGTTTAAACCTGACTATATTTTTGTCAATTCTAATACCTTCTTCGAGTAAAGGCTTTAATTGGTAAAAGACGCTAGGGATGTTATAAGTCAATTTAAAAAATAACGACTTTTTTTCAGAATACCCATAAAGAGGATATTTCATTACCGTATTGACTTCTAATAGCTTTCCGGTAACATTAAGTTTACACAAGGCTTCTTTAATTTGATCTTCATGTAAATTTTTATTATTGATAGGTTGAATATAAAAATATGGATAAAAATCTTTTACTAACAACTGAATAGACGAACCTTCTTTTGTTGTCCCGAATATTGTTATTATAGGTTCAGTTGAATTTAAATTCGTTGAATCCATAATATAGTCAATATTGGTCTGCAAAAAAATCATCTCATTTTTAGACATAGGGTCAAATAAAAAAATAACAAAAGTAAATTTATTCTTCACCGTCTACACTAAAATCTTTATATTTTTCAATAAAATTAATATACTGATTTTTTTCTAATCTCATAAATTCACCATTAGACTCGTCACACATAACACCAACTTCAATATCAAATGGTCTGTCTTTTAAAGGATCATAAGATTTGTATAAAATTCGAATACCATTTTCTATTAAATTAGAAATTTCCATTGAATCAAGATTTAGTTTTTCTAATTCCGTCTTGACAATTCTACTTCCTTTGCCAATGACAGCACTTTTAAAAAACAAAGATTGACCGGTGCAATCTGTTTGTAAAATTTTGTATTCTTTATTATATTTTGAACACGTCAGTAAATTTATTCCAATAGGTCTGACTCCAGAATATCTTGTAAATTGATGCACTATATTTACTAATTGGTTTCTTATACTTTCATGACTAACATCCATGTCATTAGAATGTTTTTCACTTATAAGATTATTTCTCAAATTTTCATTAATATAAACAAGGTCAGTTTCAATGCCAGAAGCAATTTGAAAAACAGAATTAGTAACTTTTTTTATACGAAAATTTTTATCGGATACAAATAATTTTGATTCGATAGGTTTCTCCGCTATCATTACCACTCCTTTTGTGTTTTTTAAACATATCGCAGTACTTCCATTGTCTGCGGCTTTTTGTGCGTAACCTATTTGCAAAATATCACCTGTGTTGCTGTAAACAGTATCAACGTCTAAAATAGCCATGGGTAAAAATTTAAGTTTTATTTATGCAAAATATTTTTACCCTAATGGTTTCAATTATAAATTACAAATTTAGAAGTATGAAAAATTTTAGTACAATTACTATTGAAGGTAGTGGTATTCCTTTGTGGGAACTTAAATATGAAATTATTACTCAAAAAAAAATGCAAAGTAAAGATTTTGATTTATTATTTTATGAAAGTTCTACTAATGAAAGAATTTCTGAAGAATATTATGTTATAGAAAGAAATAGTCATATTATAGTAGAAAGAATACCCTTATGGATGTCTAGTTCAGGTTATAATGTTAGGGATAAAAAGAAAGAGACAGTAAAAACACCCAAATATCGAGCTGCTCCTCCCGATTCTTATGTATGTTTTAGATGTGGTAATAAAGGACACTTTATTCAACATTGTCCTACAAATGAGGATAAAGCTTTTGATATTGCAAGAATTAGAAAACCTTCTGGTATTCCAAAGGACTTTCTTGTTCCTGTCACTGAGCCTGATGTTAATACGAATACAGGGATGTTAGTGACCCCTGAAGGAAATTATGTTAAAGCACAACCGCAAGTCCAGGAGTGGAAAAGAATTCAACATAATGCTCCAAGTATTTCTAATATTCCTGACGAACTTAAATGTAATATATGTAATAATTTATTTACAAATCCAATGATAACAAATTGTAATCATACTTATTGTGAAGGATGTATTTCAGTACATGCCATTTGTAAAATTTGTAATAACGAAATTAGATTTTTAAATGAAGACACTGAAAAAAAGAGAAAGATTTATGCATTTTTAAATAAATAAGAAGTAGGCTTTGTATTAGTGAAAAAATGTTTATTGTTTAAAAGAGTTGATTAAGATTAGTGTAAAGCAAATTTTTGACGATATCTGAAACCTAATAAAATTTTTTAAACAAATGTTACCTACTTTTCAGACTTTTAAACAGACATTATATAAAAAATGATATATGCACTTTTAAAATGATTTATGCACTTGTAGACCAAATTTATGCACTTGTAAAAAATGATTTATGCACTTGTAAAAAAGATTTATGCACTTTTAAAGAAGGTTTATGCATTTACAAACAAATTTTATACCAACAAATTTATAAAATGTTTTTTAATAATTCAAAACAATAAAGAGGCTTAATTTCAATATGATCAATATCTTTTTCTTCTAAATCTTCTTCTAAATAAAATATTTCTTTATATTTAAATCTATCTGTAAAATCAACATCGTAAAAAGAAGACAATTTGATAATAATTCGCTTTACAATGGGGTTATACCTTAAACTACCAAATAAAATAAGCCTTTCTAAAATCAAATGGACTCTTTTAATTGGTTGTTTAATTTTAATAAATAAATGTTCTACAACTTGTTCAATAAGTAACATTTTACTTATATTCAAATTTTTGTTAAAAGGATATAAAATGCAAAACAAAGCTTGTACAAGTTTTTTAAAGTCATATCTATATGACTCATAGATATCTAATATTGTTAAAATACAATACAACTTCTCTTCATAATTGCATAAATTGAGACTATCATTTAATAAAATGTAAAGTCCTTCATAAAATTCTTTTCTAATAAATTCTTTATATTTTCTTAGTCCAATAAAAGTATATTTAAATTTCTGCTTAACTTTCTCTCTTAATATTAAAAAATACAATCTTTGTAAACCATCTACAATTTTCCTATGGATTACAAACCCATCTTGTTTAACTTCTAAATTCTCTTCTTTTCTTCTTTCTTCTTCTACTTTACGTCTGTTTTTTTCTAACTTTCTTTCTTCTTTCTTAAAAGATCTTTTTACTTTAAAAAATTTGTCTTTAGTTTTTTCAGTTTCCTCTTCTAAAAATTTATGCAAAAATTTAATATCCAACAAAAATGATAAAACATCAAAATGAAAAGATGTTTCGTACATTTGGTTTACAATACAAAATATTAAATCACCATTAATATCTTCATTAATTTTCTTATTAATTGTATTTAAACACAACTTACTAATATTTTCTTCTTTTTGTGTTCCTTTTAGTACTTTTTTAACAATTATATCAATAAAATTAAAATGTTCAAAATGGTCTAAAATTTCTGCTGCAATTAAATATGTTATGTATGACGTGTCACTACATATTTTGTTAATAAAAAAAGAATACATTTTCAATAATAATTTATCTTCTTCATTAATTTCTAAATCATCTTTTTTATGTTTAATTTTATCTTTTAAAGTTCTTATTTTATAAAGTGGAATAATATTTTTAAACACTTTTAAGATTGAAATATAAATCAAAGTAATTTCGTTCTCGTCTTGTGTTTTAATGTTAAGTATTTTTTTGATTTTATTAATATTATTTTTTGGATCTTTGATTATGCTTTTAGAAATATTTGCTAAGTCTTTTGTGTCAATTTGCATAAACAAGGGGATGATTTAGAGGAAATTTGAAAAGTGTTATTTTAAATGTTACTTATAATTGTTATTTAAATGATACTTATAATTGTTATTTTAAATGTTAATAGAATGATATATTAATAGATGTTTGTAATTATATTTACAATTATTATTTAAATGATACTTATAATTTACAATTATATTTATAACGATAATTACAATTGTAAACTATTATTGTAAATTACAATTATATTTAAATGATAATTATAATTTATAAATGACATTTTACCCTTATGATCGCAGTAGTCGATACGTGTTATTTCTTAAAACATGGGTCAATTGCCCAAAATGTGACAAAAATCATAATACCAGAAATAATAAAGAAAGAATTAATAACAGATCAAAGTAGAGAACATTACAATTTGTATAAATACATGATAGAGATTAGAAATCCTATAGAGTCTTATATTAGTTATGTCAGTGATTTAAATAATAAAATGCATTTTGGACTTAGTCAAGCAGACGTAGAAATTGTAGCTCTTTTTTTAGAGCTACATGAAATATTTTGTAATACATGGGTTGATAACACTAATATAAATCAATTAGAAGAAGTAACCTGCTTAACACTAGACAATGGAATTAAACAATGTTTAAGACATCTAAATTTATATGATGATAAAAAGTTTATTACTAAAATATACAAAATGAGATGTTTTGCTTGCTTTGCCATCTACAGTGAAAAAATTGATTTTTGTAAAAAATGTGGGTTTAATACCGTGACGAGAGTTTCAATTGTTTTAGACGAAAATAATAAAGAGAAACTTTTACTAAAAAAAAATTTTAAATTTACTCCTAAAATTCTGTACGATAAAAAAGGCGTTGAATTAAAAAGTAGTGGACAAAGAGAATATGAGCATTATATAAAAAACAAAAATTATAAAAATAAAAAAACAATATTAACTGAAGTATTAGGAGATTTAAAAGAATAAATAAACATATTATTTTTACATTTGTGTTTTTTATTTTCTATTATATTTTTTAATAACATTTTAGTAGAATTAAGAAGTATTTCATTATAGTTAAGAAGTATATAATATTTGATTGATTTCTACTATAGTACTTTTATTTATTATTTTTTAGTGTAATAATGAAGTACTTTATTTTAGTTAAGAAGTATTATTATATTTGATTGATTTATACTATAGTACTTTTTTTTATTATATTTTAGTTAAGAAGTATTATTATATTTGATTAATTTATACTACAATATGTTTTCATTATATTTAATAATAGAGAAGATTTTATCATAATAAAGATGTATTGTATTATTCTATTAATTTACAATCTCTGTAAATTAATACTACTATTTTAAATATGTTAAGTCATCTCTTTCTATTAATTCTTTAATATCTTCAATAGTTACAATTTTTTTGCATAAACTTCTTTTAAATTATTTACAAATTTCTCAAAAATTTTAGTTCTTAGTTTTTTTATTTCTTCAGAAGAAGTTGAGATTTTTCTTTCCATAAACAAAAATAAAGGGAAAAATTAAATAAAAATAAATTTAATAAATTTTAAGTTTTTTAGCTCTCCAATGTCTTCTCTTTTTATTATATTGGTCTTTAAACTCTGGTAATTCACTCTTCCAAGCAGGGATTGCTCTATTACTACGTCTAGCTCTTACTAATCTAGTTTTAATAATTTCTGTCTTTCTTGAACCCATTTTATATGGGCATCAAATTTTTTTAAAAAAAAATACTTTAAAATGATTTTTTTGCCTTTTTGAAAAATAAGTTTTTTTTATAATTTGTTTGTTTTAATAAACAAAATCTTAATATGTAAGTTTATGCAAAAATGAAAATAAACGAACTGATTTTTATGCCCATAAATGGTTGAAATAAAAGAAACACATTGGGAAGCAGTACAGGCTAAAACATTTACTAAATGGTTTAATGATAAACTAAGCAAAGGTGGGTATCCTTTAATACAGGATATATATAAAGATTTACATGATGGTGTAGCACTTGGAAATTTATTGAAATGTCTAGTTTCTGCAAAAATCGTTTATAATAAAAAACCTTTTACAAGAATCCAGAAAGTTGAGAATCTTGAAATTTTACTAAAATTTATAAAAAAACAAGGATTAAGTCTAATTAATATTGGACCAGAAGATATTGTCGACTGTAATAAAAAACTTATTCTTGGATTAATTTGGACTTTAATTTCTAAGTTGTCTATTTCTGATTTAGGTGTAGGAGACATGTCTGTTAAAGAAGAACTACTAAGATGGTGTAAAGAAGTTACAAGAGATTATTTTAATGTCAATATAATTGATTTATCTAGAAGTTGGCAAGATGGATTGGGATTTAATGCACTTATCCATAGATTTAGGCCTGATTTAATTCCTAATTATGAAGAATTAATTTGTGAAAATCGACATTTTAATTTAGAACAAGCTTTTGACATAGCAGAGAGAGAATTACAAATACCAAAATTATTAGATGTGGAAGATGTAGCTGATGTAGTTAGACCCGATGAAAAGATTATGATTACATATTTATCAGAATATTATAAAAAATTTTATCAGTATGAAAAAGATCAGGTCTGTAAAAATATATTAAGTAGTTTATTAAACAAAATTGAGTGGTCTTTACAAAGTAGAAATTTTTATGAGATAAAAGCTAGAAGTTTTCTAAATAAACAAAAAATATATCAAGAAAAAAAGAAAGAAATGGAAGAATTAGTGAAAAAAGTAATTGTATTACAATCAGAGTTACAAAATATTAATAGTGTACTTACAAGTGATTTTATAAGTTTACATAGTACTTTGAAGAAATCAATTTATTACATAATTTTTATAATTTAAAAGAATACATTCCTCCTTCCGATATTACAATTGATAAGATTGATTTTAATTATGAAAATATTACGTCATATTTAATTAATATGTTAAAGATTGATAAATTTGAAAATGAAGAAATTAAAATGAATAAGGAAATTAAACATATTAAAGAGTTATTATCTTTAGATAATAAATTAATAAAAAAAATAAAATTGATAGATAATCTTTTAACTATAGATGATACATTTGCAGATCGAAATATTTTAGAAGATTATAAAAATATAAAAGGGATATTAATTCAATTTAATGAATTTTTAAATTTCTTAAATAAGGAAAATATTGTAAGAGAAAACACGTTAAATAAGGCTGTAAATCATTTTGATAAATTAGGAGTAGAAATTTCTATAAAAGATTTTAAAAATTTAGTTTTTAAATTAGGAATCTTTTTAGATGATGATTTTGTTTGTAAAGATGTATTAAATAGAGATGAGTTTATTGATATGATAAAAATTTTATTAATTAAATCGTATGATTCTGTAATAATAAAAAAGGCTTTTAATACATTGGAAAAAGAAACAGAGTTAAATGAAAAAGAACATAAAAATTTAGTAAGTTACAATGGTAAAAATAAGAAAGTGGAATTAACAAAAGTTGTCAATGATTTTCTTAATTAAAAAGTTATATTTTAAAACATAGTAATTTATGCTACAAAACACACTTAATTAAAAAATAGTATGTAGTCATTTATGTATATAAAAATCAGCCAATTAAAAAATAATATATAGTCATTTATGCATAAAAAAAATCAACCAATTAAAAAATAGTATGTGGTCATTTATGCATAAAAAAATCAGCCAATTAAAAAATAGTATGTAGTTATTTATGCATAAAAAAATTAACCAATTAAAATACTTTTCAAATTTTAAAAATGTAGTCATTTATGCTATAAAAAAAATCGGCCAATTGTTGTTTATCTTTCTCTTCTAAAGAAATCCAAGTTCTTTTTAAAATGAAATTTAAAGTACTTTTCTTTAAAAAAACAAGTTCATTTTTTTTTATAAATTGAGATTCCAGTTCCCTGTTATAACTATCAAGTATTTTTAGAAATACATTTAATTCTTCAACTGTCAGGTTGTTTAAAATTAATGAACCTATTTCTTCTTTATCTGTGCATTCTATAATTTCACGAAACTCTTTAGACATAAAATGGGGGTAAAAAACCTAAGTAATGAAAAAAAATAAACTAATAAATAGAATATTAAATGGAAGAACTGGTAAATAATATACTCAATGGAGGAACTAATTAATAAAAATAATAAATGGAGGAACTAATTAATAAAATAACGAATAACGTAATAAATACAAATATTAAATAACGATATTAAATAACGTAATAAATACAAATATTAAATACAAGAATGAATAGAAGAACTAATAAAAGTATTAAGTAATTTTATTTAAAGTAATGTTGAATTGTAAATACAGACTTGTTATATATTTTATCCTTCTCCAGTACACATAAAAAATCTTTCATATTTATAACCCTATTTTGTACTTTCTTTTCAATATTTTTATCATCAAAAGGGGAATAAATTGATTTAAGCTTTGTTACATTTTTATTAACTGTCATTTCTTCCCCACTCATCCAACTTTTTTGTTGTACACCGAGTGCTTGCATTGCCACTGTGTTACTTAACTTCTTTTTTACTACAAGATCTTCTCTTTCTTGAATATTTTTTTTCTTTGATTTTTTATCCTCGTTATTTTTCAGGTTTAACTTTTCCATCTCATTTTTTTCAATTTGTTCTAAACACCAGAGCTGTCTAGTTAGATCATTTTTTATATGTACAGACTTATTTAGTAAATTATATTCTACTCTTATTTTACTCATTTCATCCATTTTATTAGTAAAATCTATAAGCTTCCTTTTTAAAATAAGAAATAGAAGTGAATAAACATCTTCACTTACTAATAACTTTCTATTCTTAGCAGTCTTTTGTACAAACTCCTTAAACAATTTCATATTTAAAAGGGAATGTAATTGACCTTCATAATCCTCTGAGTCATCATTTACATATGTAAGATTGTATTCCATAATTTTATCATTTTCTTCTTTTAGATCTACCCCAGAGTACTGTAGAATATCTTCTAAGTGCTCAGTCTTTATTTCATTATTATTTGGAAAGAGACTTGTGTATTCCTCTAAATTACAAATTTCTTTACAAATATTGAAAAAATCAGTGGGACTTATTTGTTTATTACTAGCAGCATAGTAGGCATCTTCAATCTTTCTTTTTTTATATTCAGCCAATCTTTCAAAGGCGTCTTTATTCATAAAAAGGGATATAAAAATGATATTATAAAATGCAATATATATAATATATATTTACTATTGTAATATATCTATTATATTTGTTATTATAATAGATATATATTACATATTTGTTCTTTTTATGATATATTGTAAATATCTATTATATTTGTTATTATAATATACATATTTATAATTGTAATATATCTATTATATTTTTTATTATACTACATAGTTATTCTTTATTGTAAAATTTGTATTAAAATATGTGTAATATATCTACAATTACAAAATATATATTATACTTACTATTGTATAATTTACGTATTAATAAAACTTAATATAGTTTTATGATTAATATGAGGTGTATATTTTTTATTGTAAGATCGTCATATTAAATAGTATTTATAGAATGTATAAGAAGAAAAACAAGACTAATATTTTGACTTATTACCCAGTAAAAAATATAAAAAAGAAATATTGTTCATTTGTATTTTAATTTTACAATATTATACATATAAATTAAAAATTGATTATATTATAATAAAACATTCTTTTAAAAATCAATATAACCTTATTTAATTAAAAATCAAAAGCTTGATTTTAAAGTTATAAAATTATAATGCAATATAATATGCTTATATTTATGTTATTATAAGTAGCTACTTCAGATTACTTATTTTGTATAGTAACTTTTCTTTATTCATTTGATAATATTATTGTTGTATTAAACAAAGATAAAATAGATCTTTAAAAGACTGCTTAAATTTATGTAACAAGTATTTGCGTATAATTATCTTTCACACTAACTAGTAATAAATTTTTATGATGACGAGTGCTTTTATTCGTTCTTTTAACAATCAAAGATTTAAAATTTTAAAATATCAATAATTTATTTATGCTAAATAATTAAATTAATTATGACGCAACATTACGTGTATATTAAGAAAAGTCCAATAATTACTAATTTAATTTTAATATTCAAATTGTTTAGTTAAATAATTTAAACTTATATTTAAATAATTATATTTCAATTTGTTTAGTTACATGATTATAACTTATATTCAAATATTTAAATATTAATAAATTATTAATTTACTTAAGTAATTAATATCATACCCAATTTCAATTAATTCATCTTTATAAGATTCTAAATAACTTTGACTACTTAATTCATCAACCTGTTTATAAATTAAATATGATACTACTCCTATATTCGTTGTATTTGTCATTTGATTTCTTATAAAGTTGAAAACAATATCTGAACTTTCTGTTGTCCCAAATAATCTAACACTATTAAGAGTAATTATTCCCATATATAATAATTTACATTCTGTAATATCTTTAGACAATTCTTCTAATATGTAAGTGTTATAAACGTAGTCCCAATCTAAAAAATGACATAAAACTCGTATAGAATAAATATATTGGTAAATATCTAAATTAATTTTACATTTTAAAATCACTGGTATATTTCTATCTATAGAAGATAAGAAGTCTTCTAGTGACTTATTAATATTAAAATTGAAATAAGTACTTAAGGTAGAATATGAAGTTATTAAAAGCTTTTTACTTTTATGTATTTCAATATCTACTAAATATTGAAAAGATAATATGTTAAATAAAGTAGTACATAAAAGATCGGAACCCCCTAACTTTTCACCATTTAAAATACAAAATGCATAAAAAATAAGTTTGGAAAAATCATTAATATATAAAATAATATCATGAATAATAACACACTTTTCTAAATTGCTAAACTCACTACTGAGAGCAAGAAAAGAAGAACAAACAGAGTTAAATGGTAATTTGTTAATATTTAAAATTAAATATTTAACAATTTTTGACTTATTTTCTTGTAAATACTTACTTATATTTTTACAATGTGAAATCTTTTGAACTTCAAAAGATTTTAAAACGTAAACATCAGCACAAAAATCAACAAATTCGTCAAAAAAGATATTAGTTTTAAAAATACGAACTATTTTCTTTCGATTAAAACAATTTTCAAGGTCATCTTTTAGTTTATATTTATAAATCCAATGTAAATCATTTTTGACTGTAACTGTCTCGTTAGTGATAACTTTTTCTTCGCAAGTTACAGCAATTTCCTCTGAATTTGTTTGTTTTATTTCATTGTTTAGTATTTCGGATATTTTATGTGTCTTTCTGCGTTTTATATCTTTTAAAAGTGCATTTATCACAATATCTTTATCATCTAATGCTTCTTCTAATTCTAAGATTCTCTTTTTTAGTTCCTCTATTTCATCTTTCATAAAAGGGCAATACTTTGATTTTAAAAATAAAAGTTGACTGGATTTACATTTAATTACAAAAAAACTCATAGCTTTATTGTAATTTAAAGTAGAAAGTAAATTGATTGACTTAAGATGAAAAAAAATATAATTTTGAAAATAAGTTAATGTAAAAAAACTCATAGCTTTATTGTAATTTAAAGTAGAAAGTAAATTGATTGACTTAAGATGAAAAAAAAATATAATTTTGAAAATAAGTTAATGTAAAAAAAATCATAGTTTATTGTAAAAAGATTTTTGAAAGAAAGATATAACAAATGTACAAGGAACTTGTAAAAAGATAAATAATTGAACTCAACATGAAAAAAAAATAAATTTTGAAAATAAATTTATTCAAAAATGAAATGTAAATAAGACAAATGATTGAATTCACATACATAAACTAAAAACTCCTCATTATCAATAACACTCCCTTCACAAAACAATTTATTAATTTTACTAAGTCTTTTATCAATTTCTATTTTTAAATTTTGTAATATTTTGTAATTCCATTTTTCATTGAATTTCCAAATATCCCCACCTTCTGTAAACAAAATTTTATATTTCATAAGTTTGAACAATTTATTTTTAAATTCCCTCATAAGGCAAAATTTAGAAATATCGTTATCTTTTATATTTTTTAAATCTTTAAATAAATTAAATAATCTTTTCTCTTCTCTAAAAATATTAATTATTTCATTATTTCTTAATATCTCTTTTGTATCTCCTTGTACAAATTTATCATTATCAATATCTTTTGTTATAAATTGAAAATTAATTAAATATTTTAAGTACTCCTCAATATTATTAATCTCGTTTATATAGGAGAAATCATCTTTTATTAAAATAGAACTACTTTCTAAATTATTTAAAACGTTTTGAATTGTGATTATTGAACATTTACAGACAGCTTTGTAAATTTCAGACATAGATTTTGAATATCTATTGTGAATTAGTTTAATGGTATACAAATCTATAAGACATTTGTCTAATTTATCAAAATTAATAGTCACTATATTAGACTTTGATCTTTTTAAATTATTAAGAATACTTGTATTTATAATCAAATCATCTTTGTATATTTCAATATCGGTGTTATTAAGTTTATAAGATCCTGCTAATAATATCGTAAAAAAATGTTTATAATTTGTTAAATCATAATTTGATTTTATATAAGACAAATATAAATTAAAATATATTCTTCTATTAACAGTAAATGTATAAAAATATTCTAAATTGACTTTGTAATAAGTAACAATATTTCTTTGTATCAAAAGAGATAATCCCTGACAAATAAGTGATAAATCTGACGTAGGAATTCCTTTGTGTATTTGTAACAAAGTACTATTATTTCTTCTATTTAAAAATGTACATATTGAAAAACAAACAGTCCCATAATCTTTATATAATTCTGATATCATAAAAAGGGATATAATATTTGTAATTCTTTTTTTTTGTCTGTTAAATTTAAATATTATATTTTTTGTTCAGCTGATTATTGTGATTTGATTTTCTTATGCATAAACAAAAAACTATTTATTTATACTTTTTTTGCATAAAACAAACAAACTATAAAATTAAAACTTTTATTATTGACTTTCATAGGTATCCCTACACATTTTTATAGCACCTTCTAAAGTATCATTGATTCCTATAAAACCACTATTATGAACAAAACTCGCACCGGGACAAATTTGTCTCAATTCTTCATCCCTCTTACCTCTCCATTCTTTTTTTAAAGGCAATTTACTTTCAAATTTTCCCTTAAATTTATCAATAGCTCTTATTTTAAATTTTCCATCGGATTTGTAAATTAAAAACAAAATATTCTTATTGTATTTTTTTCTACATCAAGGATTAAATCACAAGTGTAATATTTATCATCTACTAAAATATAATCTTCTAAATTAATTATTTTAGGTTCAAGTTCCTTAAATTTATTCCACCAAGAATTAATCTGATCGTTAATATACTTATTTAAATCATTGGAGACAAGTTCTAAAGCTTTTAAAAAGCAGTCATCTTGTTCACTTGACATTACGTCATCAGAATTATTATATAAATTAACCATATCATAAATAGTTCGAGGTTTTATATTGGTGTAGTATTCAACACCATTGTCTGCGCAATCTGCTCCTAAGAAAAAGTCATCATATATTTTATCTCTAAAGTTGTCAAAAAGGGGATCTTTGTGAGAAATACCATATGCTGCAAAAAATTCCTTGTTAAAAAATTTATAAACCAATCCTGAACTACTTAATTTATAAGGGTATTTTTCAGAATAAGTTTCAATAAAAGTATGCTGATGATGATCATACCGATTAGTATTAGGATCAAAAATTCCTCCAACATCGTAAACAATATCACCCTGATCAATAATTTGTTTATCACGGGTTCTAATAATTTTATGTTCAGAGAAAACAAGTTGTAAAATCGCAGTAGCTAATATTTCATCATAATGAAATCTTCCATTGTGAGTTACCAATTTCATAGGGCTGCAAAAAGGGCCTATTTAAATTTAAAAATTTTGACATGTGTCAATCCGTTAAGTTTATCAAGTAAATTGATGTTTTTATAAAAATGTATTTATTTTGTAATTTAAGAAAAAGTATTAACCATCTTAAATTTTAATTTATCATTTGATAAATAAAATGATCCAAGCTAGAATTTTTGACATGTTCTAAATTAAAAATGTCTGATTTTTAATAAAGATAAACTCTTACGTTTATTTTTATAAAACAAATAACAGCTTGTAAGTCAAATTAACAATTTAATATAATAAAACTTCTTTAAGTTCTATTTTTGAAAGTGCTTATAAAGAACATACAAAGCAAACTAAAGTATTTTAAAACGCTATTATACATTTAAGATCATTTCCTATTTACTTATTTATTCTCATAATTTTAAATATATGATATTCTCACACATTAATTTCAAAGGCTAATTAGGTACTACAATATGTTTTAATTTTCTATGCATGGGACTAAATTTAGTACTGCATTAAAAGTGGTAAGAAATATATTTAATAGTCACCAGATTTAAGTAAGCTTATAAATTTTATTACATATAAAAAGCAAATTAATTAAAAACTCATAAATATTTTTATATAAACATTATTTTATTTTATAAGAAAAATTTAACATTATTAATATTCTATTGTAAACAAAATTTACATGTCATAAAAAATATTAATAAAATTAATTTAATTAACAAAATTGAAAAAGGCCGGTAAAATTATATTCTTCATTCAAAAATTCATTAAATTTATACGTTTATATATATAAATACTAAATTTGTATAATAAGAAAATACATATTTAATAAAGCACGTCATTACATTTTCTTGCGACGTAAAATTTTAATTAATAAGAACTATAATTTTAGTTTAAGTTTATATTTTATTTTGAAATTTTAAACACGAACAATTTATTTTTGAAGCATGCAACTATATTTTAAATAATTTTGCACAAGGTTCTAAAGTTTTTAATTATTAAATTTTGTAATATCAAAAACATATAACCCATGTTTTTTAATTTAAATTGTGGAATGGTTTTTTTAATTAATATTATTGGAAAAGAATTTCATTATAATGATACAAATGAAGTAGTTAAAAATCAGCATTTAATTATCGTTGAAAGTGAAGAAGAAGAAGAAGAAGAGAGTTTAGATGATTTTATCAATAATTTTTTCATCTCCAATTTTAGTTCAGAAAGACATCAACTGTTTACAATCGACGATTTAAAAAAAGCGTTTTGTCTAGATCTCCAAATAGACGAAAATCTTAAGGTTTCAATTTTTATTTTAATACAAAGCACATTTTCCGATTATAAATTGTTCTTTGGTTCTTTCCTACTAAATAGATGTATTCAAACATTATTAGATGAAAAGAAGTTAGATGAACTACTAATAAATAAGCATGTGTTTAATGACGGGGTTAGTTTTAAAGTTAACGGACAAAATAGTTTTACCGAATTAGACGTAAAAAGATTGAAGATTATATTTAATGAAATATATTGTTATGTTATAAGTGAAAATGACGCAACATTGCATTTCGGTAATATACAAATTGATATAAAAGCAAACTTAAATTCGACTACTGAATATTTAAAGCTTGATGATCTAATTATGTGTCTAAAAAATGGACTTCCGAGAATGTTTTTATCATTTTTCGTATCAAACCACCTTTATATATACGGCCAAGGATTTAATCATCTACAAAATTTGTATTTTCAAGCGAATATATCAAGCGAGAATTTTCATATAAATAACCAATTGGTAAATTCAGTATGTGGATATCTTAATTTATTGGATTTTGAAACATTTGTCTCTAATTTTTTTGCAGATTATTACGATATGGTTACAAAGACTTTTAATATTAAGTTTAAAAATTTAGAATTGAGATCAGATGAATTGCAAACAAGCTCTCGATAATTTAAATAAATTATTAAGCTTTTATTTTTTTAGTAGCTAAAAATCAATACAGTAGTAAAAAAATATAATTCCTTTAATTTCTAATCTTGCGGTAAATTATATGTTAATATTATAATTGTTATAAAAATTTACCGTTTTTTAAAATTATTCTTAAACTTGAACGAGCCAAATATTTTTTTTTAATATAAATTAAAAGCAGAATGAAAGTTTTTTTTTATTCGTACTTAATAAAGATCAAATTTCTTCATTTTTTAAACAAGACAAGTGTTAACGTGTTTACAAAAGTTTATTAATGATTATAAAAAAAGTTGAAAAAAACATGTGTTTTCCAAGTTTATAATCTCTCAATAATTTGTAATAATTCTAAAACCAATACTTATTTAGTATTTTTGAAAGTCAGGTGATCTAATAATAATAATTTATAGTTTATTAATTAATTCTTATTGGAGAAACTTTAGCTATTGAATAGAACACGCTATGTTTTACTTAATTTTTCTTTCCTCGTCATCACCATTCTTCATCGACTAACTTATATATACTCTCAGCTGATTAACTACACTACTTATTAGTTCTTACCTTTCACTTAGAAAACTCCCCTTTCCTCAATCTCAACTTTTGCGCATTTTTGAGCGCCAGAATACCACTAGAGCCTTGCTACATAGGAGAATAGTTTCTACACCCGTAAGGATAATTTACAGGGCCAACAACTGATAGAGTATATATGCTCTATCAGATCAGGGTTTCACTGGGACTTATAGTCGGAATAAGCGATATGGACTTTATGACCTTAGTGGACTCTCACCACCCCACGCGAAATGCTAGAGCCTCACCTCTCCAAGGTGGTTCTTCAGATGTAATTTCTTACTATCGATCTCCAAATAGAATCTAGAAATATTTTCTCAACTACGGCAATTGTAGTGCCGACCTACAATGAAATATGCCTTCTTCTACCTTATAGGACATTTATAACCCTTAGTCGACGCTTACGATACGACTTTACCGACAATTATTTATTGACATTTGCATTGTCAATGCTTGTATTTTTTATACAAACAATTCGGCACCGCTGGGATTCGAACACAGGACCCTTGAGCACTAGGCCAGCATCACAACGACTGAGCTATCGGTGCCCATGCTTTTATATCTACAACATTTTGCAAGATATAAAAAAATGTATCTTAATTAATAGGAAACTTATAATTATCAATCTCTGCTTATAATATTAATAATACCGTTTTTCAGAAAACAAATATTAGTTGTTATAATCATTAACAAGTCTAATAAATGACACCTAAATTTAATATCAATTATAACTCGAACATCAGCGTTAATACCCAATCTTGTAAATACTTTATAACATAAATTGATCGATCTAATAATGTTTTTTAAATGTTTTTACCCATACAAAGTTTATGGGTTGCAATTTTGATGTTTGTAGATTAATTTTTCTATTCATTTCACTTGTTTCTAATCATATTTTATTTAACCATATTGTAAATAATTTATTACCAGATTTAGTAAAGTATTTTAATTATATTTTCCAAGTATTCAGTGTTTTATACTTGTGTTTATGCGTAATTAGAAAAGGGTACGTAGAATACGAGACAAAAGAAAATATCAAATTAAGTAATAGATATTGTAAACCTTGTCAAAAATATAAACCAATTAGGGCTCACCATTGCAGTAGGTGTAAAAGATGCATCAAGAAAATGGATCACCATTGTATGTGGTTAAGTGTTTGTGTAAATTTTGATAATCACGGTGATTTTATACGATTTTTATTCTTTTCTGTTATGAGTACATCAATTTCTTTCTATGGTTATATTCTTTTATTTTGTAAAGTAGTCCTCAATAATTGGCAAAAATTATTTATAACCTATTTACTATTTTATTGTTTCTGTATTAGTTTATTCTGTGGAATAATGTTTAAAATACAAATAAGTTTGATAAATAGAAATACTACGTTTATAGAAGACCAGCATTATTATATTAGTGAAGAAAGAAGTGCTTATGATAGAGGTTTATTAAACAATTGGAATGAAGTTATGGGTAGTATGTATTTTTTATGGTTATGTAAGCCAAATAATAATGGAATGAATTATATTAGAAATGATGGATTAGAAAATGATGATATAAATTTTGTATAAATAAATTTTAATAGAAAATTTTAAAAATATATTTACTTTTGATTTTAAGCAATTGTTATAATTTAAATTATTAACGCAGTCTATTTTTTTGAATTATCGAATTAACCCCAGGTAAGAATGAAATCAAAGAAAAAAATTATAGATGTTTTAAAAGGTAAAAAAATTAACTTTGAGGAAAATATTATCTCAGAGGAACCTTTTGATATCTTTTATAACGATTGTAAATTTATTATATCCAATGAACAAGACAATATAACTAGAGAGCTTGTAGAAGAAGACAATATAACTAGAGAGCTAGTAAAAGATGACAATATAAATAAAAAGTTAGTAAAAGATGACAATACAACTAGAGAGCTTATAGAAGAAGACAATATAAATAAAAAGTTAGTAAAAGAAAAGCTAATTAAGGAAGAAGATTTTTTAAATAAACTTATTAGACCAACGACAAAACAAATAATAACAAAACAACTACTACCTGAAATTTATTACCAAATTGAGTTTTATACTTCAGAAATTATACATTTTAAACCAATAGGTATGTATAAATTTCCTTATATTTTTGATATTAAATTTGAAGAAAGTACTGTTTTTCAGTCTTTATATTCTATTTTTATTAGAACATTACTTTTTGTTTATAAAAACAAACAAAGTTTCTATGTAAAA
This sequence comes from Cotesia chilonis, assembly GCA_018835575.1. Classification (NCBI taxonomy): domain Eukaryota; kingdom Metazoa; phylum Arthropoda; class Insecta; order Hymenoptera; family Braconidae; genus Cotesia; species Cotesia chilonis. The sequence goes on from RJVT01000056.1 coordinate 238,460, forward strand.
TATAAATCAGATATTTTGATATTTAATAACAATGAAATTAAAGCTACTAAAGGAATAGTAAAATTATTAAAACAAAATGAGATTAATTATAAATCAGAAAATGATTTTTTATTTATTAAAAATGTTGATGTTGATTTACTTATAGATTTTATAGTTAATGAATCTCCTTCGAATTCTTATGTATTACCTTTTATAATGTCTAAAAGTAAATTTATTAATGGAATATATTATGAAATAAATATTAGAAAAGAAAAAGATCCTGTCAAAGATAATGATCAGATATTATATAAATATATTTTAGAAGGTCCTGTATATAACCAAGATTTTTTACAATATTTAAATTTTAAGCATAAATTAATTTATGCATAAATGCATTTGTAAAATTGAAAATGAAATACTAACTTTTTATATTAGCATAAAAAATTTACAAATAAATATATGGAAGTGATTCGTAATATTTATATCAAAAGTTAATATTTAATTTATTAAATATCGTTTATATCTTCATTTATAAATGTCATAGACAGAATAAAAATCATTTCTATATAAACTTGTAATTCCTAGTTCTTCACATTTCTCTAAATAAACACTATAAGCTTTTCTTCTTTCTAAATTGTCCTTTAAAATTTCATTTACCAATTTATGATGAAAATTTTGATCAGTTTCATTTTCTTTTCCATTTGAATCAATCGGCAACACTACTTTATTATGTTTAACATTAAAATTATCTTTAATAAAATTAAAAACAAGTCGCATATCTCCTGTACGTCCAAACATCTTAGAAACAAGTTTAATTTCAGTAGAAGTCAAAATTTCAACGGATAGTTCTTTACATTTAAAATTAAGAATTTCTTGAATTTCTTTACTTGTGTAAGATGGTAGGCAAATATTTTCACCGTCGTAAGTTTTCTTCTTATTAAGACTGTTACTTAAGGTAATAAGCTTTTTTTTACGGGTTTTAATATAATTTATAATGAAATGCGACTCATGAATCTTATCAAACTCATCGACAATAAAAAGATTATATTTATCGCTGGAAATAATCATCTTTTTTACGTCATCTGTAAAAGCATTTAAAAACAAATGTTTCTTTTTTTGACAAATAAAATTTAATAAAGAAGTTTTACCACTACCAGGATTCCCTGTTATATGTAATATAAACTCTTTTTTACTTATAAGAAAATTTTCTATCTCTTTAATAACATTCTCTCGTAAATATATTTTTTTTGGAGATGCAGAAAAAACTTCTTTTATCTTAGAACTCAAATTCATGGGATAAATTTTAAAACAAAAAAAATGCGAATAGCGGGAGTCGAACCCGCACCTCCAGATTATGAGACTGATACGCTACCGCTACGCCATACTCGCTTAGAAATTAGCTTTTTACAATAAAAAAAATATAAGTAAGAAGTTTTATCATATTTATTAAATACCCTAATATGAATAGACAAATGATAGATCTTAATGCTATCCCTTTCAAAGATTTTCTCTTATTTTATAATATAAGTTTAGAAGAGAATATAAAAATGCCTTCTTATATTTCATTTAAACAGATGCCAAAATTACAAAGTAGAGAAAATAGACAACAAATTTCAGAAGTTATAAGATCTTGTATTATTTATTGTATTAACAAAAACATACCAAATATTATAACAAAAGGTTATAAATATTCCAATGACAAATTGACTATAAACACACCAAATAGTATAATAAGTATACTTTTAGAATACAATCAGCTTTTAGAAATAATTGGTGATGAATTATTTCAGAAATTATTGATTGAATGTAATTTATTTGCAGAAATTGATGATAAAAATTTTTTATTAATTTCAGGGTCTTTTATTTCTGAAAAAAAAAATTTACGCATAAACAGACACAAATTGTTTTTTAAAAACAAGGAGAAAATTAATTTTTTTCCATCAGAAATTTTAGAAGATTTCGTAAATGAAGAAATAATTAGAAAACTAGAATATAAATTTAATAAGATTTTAGTTGATAAATTATTTTATAGATATATGAAAAATGAGACATTTTTTATTGAACCAAAAAAATTGATAAATTTTTTATTTTGTGTTTCCAAAAAATGTTTATCAAATATTTTTGATAAATTTAATTTTAGAGTTTTAAAACAAAAATTAACTTTGTTAGTTTTTAAAAACAAATTTGAGTCATTTAGTGAAGAAGAATTAATTAGATATTTTAAAATTAATAATTTTAGATTTTTCACAAAAAAAGAAGAAATTAATCGTGAAAAATATTCCTGTCGAATGAGATTTGTTAAGAAATATTTATTCTTTCTTTTTAATGAGTTTTTTATTCCTTTGATAAATAAGTTTATATATTGTACTGAATCATGTCATTCTAAATTTAAATGTTTTTATGCTGTAAGACATAAATGGTATAAATTTTCAGATAACTGCATTAATAAGCATTTATTAGATACAAATAAATTTAAAAGACTAAATGAAAAAAACAAAATAAGATATTCTAATAATGTTAGAGTTATACCCAAAATTAATGATGGAAGAGTAGTTGTAAATTTAAGTATAAAATCGGGTATTAATATTCCCAATTATTATATAAGACATATTTATGAGGTCATAAAATCAGAACATAGAAAAGCTTTAGAAAATTCAATTTTAGGGTTTGAAGATATGGAAGATTTTATATTTCCAATAATTAATCAAGAAAAGACATTTTGTATAAAAATGGATGTATTAAAATGTTTTGATAATATAAAACATAGATATTTAGAAGATTTAATTGATAAAATATTTAAAAAAGATTATTATGTTGTAAGAACATTTACCGAATTAATTGGTAAAACTAAGAAAAGACACGTCATTGTTGAAAACGAGTTTTTAGAATATAAAGATTATTTTAATAAATTTTCAGGTAAAATTTTACTAGATGATTGTAATGTTAAAGAATATACAAAAGAAGAGATGATTGTAATTATAAAAAAGGTTTTATTTAATAATAAAATATCCTTTAAGGGTAATTTATATTTACAAATAGAAGGTATACCTCAAGGGAGTATATTAAGTACAATTTTTTGTGCTTTATATTACGCGCAACTTGATGTTCAATATTTCAATAAGGTAATTTGCAAAGGAAAACTTATTAGATTTGTAGATGATTTTTTAGTTTTGACTTCCGAAAAAAAAGAAATTGAAAACTTTTTAAAATTGTCTACCTGTCTTAAAGACAAAGGATTGACATTTAAAAATGAAAAAACAGAGATGAATTTTCAATTAGAGGAAAATATAATAAAAGACACAAATATGATTTATTTAGGGATGAAAATAATTACAAAAGATAAAAAGTTTACATAAAAAATAACTTAAAAGATAAAAATATTAAATTTGGAATTTATTCTCCTTGTCACAATATAGGAAGTATGTTATGTAAGAAAATGACTAAATTGATAGATTATAGAAGTTTTATTTTAATTAATAATAAAAATATAAAGGTATATGAAAATATATACGATACACTAGTTTTATATACCTGGAAATTACAGATACTTTTTAAAAGAGCAATTTTTATAAATAGGAATTTATATAAGAAGTTATTACAATTTGGAATACAAAAAATAAAAATGATTTGTAAAAAGAGAAATATAAAAATAAGTTATAGTACGCTTAATAGCATGTTAGAAAATATAGAAAGAAGATATCCAATTAAAAAGGATTAAAAATAGATTATTATATAAGTTGTATGAATTATATTATATATTACTTATATTGTGTATATTGTTTATATAGAATTACAATATATATTATAATAAGATTTAAATTAGTATTACATATTAATATTATCAATAATTTAGTATTATATAGTAATATATTTGTATAATGAAAGTCTATAGAATTATAATTAATATTATCAAATAAATTAGTATTACATATTAATATTATTAAATAAATTAGTATTACATATTAATATTATCAATAAATTAGTATTATATATTAATATTATCAAATAAATTAGTATTACATATTAATATTATTAAATAAATTAGTATTACATATTAATATTATCAATAATTTAGTATTATATATAAGTTATATTTTGTTTAATACATTTAAAAATAATAAAATTTATCCTCTTTATAAATTATGGATGTAGGTACAAAGGTTGATGAATCTACTAAACTTTATTTGTACAAAAGGATAAACGAGCTATTAAAAATAGACAATCCTATAAATTCTTACAAATTTATTGGAAATCATCCTATTTCTCTAACAAATGACAATATCATTTTACTTCTTAAAGTAGATTATATGGTATGTGAGAAATCAGATGGAGTAAGAATGATTTGTCTTGTAATTTATGAAAAGATATATTTTTATGACAGGAAGAATGAGATGTATAAAATAGACTTTAAAGATTCACATAAAATAGATTATAAAGATTTACTACCTTATAATTTCATTCTAGATGGGGAGTTATTTTATGACGATAAAGGAATATTAAATTATGGAATTTTTGATTGTTTATTATATCAAAATGAAATAGTTTGTGATAAAAATTTACTAAAAAGACTTTGGTATTCCGAACAATTTATTAAAAAGTTGTCTACATCATCTTTAGATATTAATTTTTACATTAAAACAATGTACAAAAGTTATGGATTTCTAGAAATTTACAATCAGATAAAGACATTAAATCATAAAAATGATGGACTTATTTTTACACCTGTTAACGATAAATATATCCTTTATAAAAGAGGTACACATCTAAAATGGAAACCCCCTTCTATTAATACAATAGATTTTAGATTAATAAAAAAGAAGAAAGGACTTTACAGTCTAAATTGTACATATAAAAATAATGAGATAGCTTTTGACTATTATGAAACAGACCAAGAAGATTTAAATAATAAGATTGGTGAATTTATTTTTGATAAAAATAAAATTGTAAATGATATTGAGAATAATATACCAAAGATAGGGGGATGGGTATTGTATAAAATTAGAGAAGATAAAAATACACCTAATCATTATAGAGTAGTTAATAATATATTAGAGAGTTTAGATGATAATTTAACAATAGAAGAATTATCAAGGTATTATAAGCCTATGAGAAATAATTATAAAATAAGAAATGAATTAAAGTAAATTTTTTATATTTCTATATATGTTATATATACTATTAGCATAAATCTATATATATTTTGTATATACTATTAGCAAAATTCTATATATATTTGCATATTGCATAAATACCATATTAGCATAATTCTATATATATTTAGTATTAATTATATATTTGCATAAATCTATATATATTTAGTATTAATTATATATTTGCATAAATCTATATATATTTAGTATTAATTATATCCATATATATTATATGACATAAATACCTATAAATATTAGTAGCATAATTATATATAAATTTGTACATACATTAATATATATGTTTAATTGCATAAACATTCAAATATAATTATGTCTATGAATATTATATTAGCATAAATATATTAAAAATTAACACAAAAATGTCTAATCAATTCTTTTTATTTTCTTTTTTATAACATTCATTAGAACAACATAATTTCTCTACTACAAATACAAAAGGCTCCTCTTCCTCTACACTACTTTTATTATAAAGGTAATAAGGCGTATTTACATAATAACTGTGACATACATCACATATTCTAATTTTTGTAAATAACACATTAATACAAGGATTTATTTGGTATTTTAAATTTAATATTCTATTGTAACATTTTTCTAATAGTGTTATTTTTAGGGGTAAAATATCCTTAGGTTTATTATAAGGGTTATCTGATATCTTAATTGTTGTTATATTAGAAAATATTTTAAAAAATTTTAAAGGTACATAATCTAGCTTGTTGTCACTTAAATCTATCATATTTATATGTGTCTTTTTATATTCTATTTTGTCAATCTCTATTTTATTAATTTTATTGCCTTTAAGATTTAAATATCTCAAACAAGGTAAATCAAATAAGAAATCGGGTAAATTTAAAATTTCATTATCAGAGAAATCTAACTTCTCAATAGATTTGCAATATCTTAATGATGAAGTTATCTCTGTTATATTATTTTTAAAAATTGGGAATATTCTTAATTTATACAATTTATCCATACAGGGAAGTCTAGTTAATTTATTCATCCCTAAACCCAATTCTTCTAAATGTATAAGATTATTAAAATTGTCTGGTAACCTTTCTAATTTATTATTTGATAAATTCAACCAATTTAAATATGTTAACTCACAAATCTCATCTGGTAAAAAAGTTAATAAATTATTACTAAGATCTATTTTGACAAGATTTCTTAAATTTCTAATATCTTTTTTTATAAACCTTATTCTATTGGAAAAAAATCCAAACTTTCTTAAACTTAACATTCTGTAAACATCTTCTGGTATTTCATCAAACTCATTTTCACTTAATCCTAAGCCTGTGATTTTTTGTAATTTATAAAAATTATCTGGTAGGGATTTTAATCTATTTCTTGTAAAATCTACCCATGTTAAATTTTGTAAATTACAAATTAAAGGACTTATTTCAGATATTTTATTATCATTAGCTGCTAACCTAGTAAGATATTTTAAATTTTGTATTTCATCAGGTATCTTTTTTATTTTATTATCTGAAATTATTAACCAACTGGTTTTAACATTTATTTTTGTATATTGAATATCTGTTAAGTCACTTTTAGAAAAATCTGTCGATATAATTTCAGACATTAATTTATTTATGCACTTAAAACTAATTTATATTTTTAGATTTTGTTTCATAAAAGATTATTTATGCACTTAAAACTTCTGATAAATTTAAATAATTTTAATATTTCAAATAGATTTATATTTAAAATTATTATAAATATATACATATTTAATATTAGATTTATATTAAATAGACATAATATTTAATATTAGATTTATATTAAATAGACATAATATTTAATATTAGATTTATGGTAAATAGACATAATATTTAATATTAGATTTATATTAAATAGACATAATATTATTATAAATATATACATATTTAATTTTAATATTATTATAAGTGGATTTATATTAAATAGACATAATATTTAATATAAATCCATTTATAATAATATTAAATATTCTATATAAGACTTTCTAATTAATATATCCTTATGAGATTTAATAAAATAAGTTTAGAAAAGTAGAAACTCTTGTTTATGCAAAAATAAATTTTGACCCTAAAATGGTAAAATTAAATGATGGTAAAGATTTGAAAAGATTCAAACTTAATGATATCTATAGAATATTAAAATGGGTTTTTAATAACAAAAAAAGACCAGGATTTTTTCCAATTAAAACTTTTGAAAAACCTTTTTCTGTTAATTTTATATTTATTGAAGATTTTAAAATTAATGAATTTGTTTTACCAACAAATTTTAAACTAAAACTTAATGAGAAATTTACTTTTGTAGATTGTCCATTTAATCTCACAAGAGAATCAAATATTAGAGAATTAGTCCCAGATTTTTCTGTTATAACATTAGAAAATTTACAATTAATTTCTAATATAAAAATAGAACAATTATATGATAACAAAATATTTATAAATAGTGATGTCAATTTGAAATGTCCTGATAAACAAAAAATATTTACAAAAGTTTCAAATCATTTTCTTATTTCTTTGGATATTGAAATGGTTACTACTAAAATTGGTAAAGAGGTTGGTAGAATAAGTTTAGTAAATCATACGGGACAAATATTATATGATAAATTTGTTAAACCTGTCAATTATGTAATAAGTTACGAAACAGAGTTCAGTGGTTTAACAAAACAATTATTAGATGACGGGATTGATTTTAATACAATGATTGATGAAATTTCTAATATTATTGGTTTTAATACTGTCATTTTGGGTCACGGTCTTGAAAACGATATGACTTCTTTAGGAATGTATCATGATAAAATTATTGATACTTCATACCTCTTTTTAAGTACTGAAAGTAGAAGAGTATCGTTACAACAATTAGCGAGAACTTATTTAAAAACCACAATTCACGAGGGAAGTCATTGTTCTGTGGTAGATTCGATTACCTGTTTAAAATTGCTATCATTGAAAATACAGGAAATGTTAATCGCACATAACAAAAATAGCAAACAAATAATTTTGCTTGATGAAATATTGTATCATAAAAGCTATGAAGATTTTGTTAATAACCAAAAATATGGTTTAAATATAGTAACAACTAAGTCAGATGATGTTAAAAAAAACATAAATAGATTTTATCGCTCAAGAACACTTACTTTTTTTTGGTACGAAGAAGAAAATAAAATTAAATTGGAATTTTAATCAACACAATTGTAATGTATTGTTTATTTTTATATTGTATTAAGATTTTATATATAATTGGCAGAAGTGCAATATATTGTTTAGAAGTGCATTTAATTGTTTTATAATTGTAATATATTGTATTAAGATTTAATATATAATTGGCAGAAGCGCATTACATTGTTTTATAATTGTAATATATTGTATTAAGATTTAATATATAATTGGCAAAAGTAATATTTATAATTGTAATATAATGTTTTATAATTGTAAAAATAATATTTATTACAATATTAAAATTAGTAAACTATATACTTTTTTATATTACCAATCATCTTCCCATTCATCATTTGATTCTATTTCTAACTTACATTCCTCTTTTATATCTTCAACACTTTTACATTTAATATTTTTTTTAGATTGAAAAAAATCTGTAAATGACCAATCTTTTGAAATTAATGACCAGTCCTTCGTAATAATTTTCTCCTTATGAAGTTTTAAATCATTTAAAATACTTTCTATTAATAAAAAAGTCGAAGATTGTAATTTTTCATCTGCTAAATACGTACAAATCAAAGGAAGTAGTTCAGTACTAACTTTATTTTTATTAAATGAGGAATAAAACATTTGAATAGTTTTTAGGGTTTCATTTCTAACAAGAGAAATTGTTAAATATTTTTTACAAATTTTGTAAATTATGTCTGAAGATTTAAAAATTGGATTGGTGTCATTTATATATTTTAAAACTAACAACATGTCTTCAGGTTCAGCAACAAATTCGTACAAAATATCTAATATCTTAATTTTTGAATTTTCATTGAATTTCTCGTAATTTAATTTACAAAATTTAATTGTTTCTTTTCTAAGATCATTTTTTCCTATCTTGAAACCCAATAAAATGGAATCTAAACACTTGTCAAGGCTTTGAATGTCTTTCATAAAGGAAGATGAGTTTTTAAATAAAAATATCCTGACATTTGTGTCTAAAATATTAAATAAAGGAATCAGTAAATCGTCGTATGATTCTAATTTTAACGAGAATATCATATTGAGTATTTCATATTTGTACGAAAGTTCAAAATCTTTTGATAGATCATTTAAAAAAACCTGTATAACTCTCATTTTATAAATATCAACAAAATTTACCTCTTTGAATTTAAACAAGTTCAAAAATTCCTTCTTGCTTTCGACTGTGTGATCTTCAAATCCAAAAAAAAATATCTCATTATCAATAAAATAATCAGAAGATTTATTATTTTTTATAAAAGACGAGTAATTTGTTGATATTTTTAAATATTTTTGTATTAAATTACTAAATTGTATGTTATCCGATTCAAAATAATCAGTTGTTTTTGATTTTTCAAAACCCCCTAAGACAATTTTACCTTCTTCATTAAAAAATAACGAATAAATATCTATGTTATTGTGTAAAATTTTACACTTTGTATTTAAAAATTCAATACTTTTAGCTAGGCATAAGAAAATATGCTCATTAAATTCTTTACTGTTAGATCTATAAATTTTACTAAATGGAACAAGTGGCTGTGTGTAAAATGTGTTAGTTTTTAAATTTATTTTTATAGGCGATATTAAATTTTCATGATGTATTTTTTTCAATATGTTGAATTGTTTAATACCGTTTTTGTAAATAAATTTTGAAACTTTTTTTCCGTCCAAAGTAGTAATAAACAATTTGTAGTCTGAGGTTTCAAATATTAATTCTTCTTTTTTGGGTCCTGATGAAAATATTTTGGAAAAAAACATGGGGTTTTTTTAGGTTTTTTTTTATATTATATATCATTTGGTTTACTTTGCTACTATTAAGCATAATAAATTTTTTCTTTGAAATATCTCGTTTATGCTATAAAAAGTTTTTTCTTTGAAATATCTCGTTTATGCTATAAGAAATTTTCTAAGAATTAAAAATGTAAATTATTAAGGGGTGGTATGAAGAACACTTATAAAACAGTTTTTGTTGGAAATTCAAGTGTTGGTAAAACAACCATTATGGCACAATATTTATATCAAAAAATTGAAGATTCCTTTGGCCCAACAATAGGTTTGGATTTTGTAAGTACCACTATAACTTTACTAGGTAGACAAGTTAGACTACAACTCTGGGATACCGCAGGACAAGAAAGATTTAATTCTTTAATACCAAATTATACAAGAAACAGTTTTATAACTATTGTTGTTTATGATTATTCAGATGAGGATTCATTTATTAAGGTAGATTACTGGATAAATGATTTAGTAAAAGTCACTGACAAAGAAAATAAGATAAAAATCATAATTGTAGCAAATAAAAAAGATCTAATAGAAATAGATAAGCTTGATGATTTAAGGAAAAAAGGTAAAAAGAAAGCAAAGAAATATAATGCATTGTTTGTGGAAACGTGTGCATTGAATTATAAAGATATTTCTGATTTGGTTAAAACTATACATAATCTCATAGAAGAAGACATTAAAAATAATCCAGAAGATGAAGATGTTTATAAAGAAATTATTAATTTGGAAAATAAAAAAGACTCAAAATGCTGTGGAGGATTTTGGTAATAAATTTATTTTGTATGCTTATAACTTTATTTATTTACACTCGTTGCAAATTAAAACTATAGTACAATTTTAAACTATACCTTTTTCACAAGATGTGATTCGTAATTGTTAATATATGAACAGTCTAAAGTTTAGACTACATTATAAACTTGTTTTTAAACTTTAATAAAATATAAGACTTTTCGTTTTACCTCTTTACAAAATAAATGAAGGTTAAAGCTTTTAATTTAATTAAATCTCTTAACGAAAAAAAAAGTATAACTTTTTACTTAGTAAACTAAATTTGACAATTATTTATGTTAGTTTTATAATTTTTTAAAGTCTAATCTCAACATATCTATGTCATTATTTTTTATAATTGACATTTGAGTTTCAGTATATAGAAAAATTGTAAAAAATTAATTTTATTAATTACCATAAATTAATATAGCAATGAATAACACTGCAATATTGACCGTATTAATAAAATATTAAACTGTATATTTGAACTTTCAAGGTATTGTGAGAAAATTATATTTAATTAATTCCCTGTTTTAAAAAATTTTTTAGTCTTCAATTTTCAATACACAAACTTGAGTTCTCTCAAAAGAATTATAAGATTCTGTGACAATTAAATTTGAAAAATGCATTAACAAAAGTTTTTATTTACAGAAAATAATGACATACCCGTTTGCCTGGCATCAAGCCCATTTTAACGGTCCTATCCCGTTCTATTGGCTTATGAATGTCACATAATGTTCTCGTCTCTAATTCATGACTAGTATTTTCACATGGTTTTGAAATTTCTTCTATTTTTAAAAAACTAGTCATATCTTTTTTATCTGGAGGTTGATTTTCTAAATATAAAAGCTTTTGTTTGTTTTCTATGTAAGTGTCACTAATTTTGTCGGACATTTGAATATTTTGTAAGTTGTATTTTTCATTTGGAGGTTTTTGAATACCAGGATTATCATCAAAGAATTTTTTAAGTATTTGTCTAAAATCAGGGGGTTCCCTTTGTAGATTATTTTTTTCATTAAATCTAATATTCTTTATATTTTCTTGTGAACTATTGTTTTTATACAGTTTTTCCAAGTAATTGTTGTTTCTTAAAGTTTTACTATGTTTATCTACAAATTTTTTATTTTTATTATAAGGTTTAAAAAAATCTCGATTTTTAATCTTATTAGTATTTGGTGATTTCAAGGGTTTACTTCTTTTTTCTTTATCATCGTGGTAGGAACACGATTCCTTAGTAATATCATTGAAAAAACTATTTTTAGTTTTTGAAAAGTCATATCCATTTAACCGATCTTCGAAATATCCCTGACTTCCTTTACAAGACATTTCATTAATACAAGGAAGTTCAATATTTGTGTTTTGAAGATCAAAATCTAAATATGGAAAAGTTTTATCATCTTCAATAGGACTAAATTGTATGCTTGTAGGAATAACAGGATCTCTAAATTCAATTAAATCAATACTTTGAGGTGAATAAGTCTCTTCTCTAAATTCAATTGAATCAATACTTTGAGGTGAATATATTTCTCCTTCAAATGTATTTACATTAAATTTCTCACCTTGAGAAATAGAAGATGTTATTGACAAATCACTTAAACCAAAACATGTTTTATAATATTTTTTAGGATTTATTCCTTCATTTGTACTAATCATTTCTGGATTGGTAATTTCCTGAGAATAGTAAATTTTAGTATCTGACGTTGCGCATAGTAAAAAATGAAATATAAACATTGGGGTATAAAATTGTAAAAAATGAAAGATCTATGTATATTTGTTGACAACTAAAATATTAAACATATTTACTTTGTTGACAATTACAATATTAAACATATTAAAGATTCATTTAGTTGATTTATTGACAAATACTTTATTTAAATTAAATTACGTAAATTAAAGGTATTAAGCAGTTGCTAAAATTACATAAAAACTTGTAAAACATGTTTTTTAATACATTATATTTAATTTTTACCTTTTATATCTTTAATACAAATAGAAGTCTTTTTTATCTTAAAATAATCTTTCAAGGCTTTTTTTGTATAGTCACTTTTTATGACTTCATATCCTTTTCCCTTTTTTTTTATAAAATTCTCTTTTACTAATTTATTAAATATCGAATTCATCTTTTCATATTTTATTTCCATTCTAGTACTTAAATATCTTTTATTAGTAAATTTTTCTAAATACAATATGGCCAATAGTCTTCGAGTTAATGCCTTTTCTTGTAATTCCGGACACATTTCATTCGTACAGAAACTACATTTGTAATTTTCCTTAGGTATACGTTTATCCTCATTTGAAAAAAAACCACAACAAACTGTGTGAAGCCAATTGTGACAAAAGTCACAATATATTAGGTCAAAATTCTGTGCATCAATGTTACATAAACATTTTATGTTTGTTTTTTGATCATCATTTAATATTTTACAGTCTTTGTTGTTTTTTAATTGATTGGAATTTACATCTTGAGATGCAAAATTAAATGTACTTTGTTGAGTGACATCAAAATCACTCATAATAATATTTTCTTTTTTTGCATCAAGATCATTTTTCGGTGCCTTTTCATCATATTTAACATCTTGGGTAATTAAGTTTTCAAGGTTATCATTTCTTAGAATGTTTGTATTATTACTTTGATTCTTTATTTCATTTGTATTTTCTTTGAGAGCATCTACATTGTTAATTGAAAATTCAATATTCAGTGGTACAATACCACTACTAATATTTTCAAATTTAAGTATGCTTGTTTTTTCATTATAAGAAAATTCTATTCCATTTCCATCTTTAAAACCATAGGGTTGGTAGTCAAATGGCGTATCATCTGTATATGTAAGTTTGATATTCATAGATTTTTCTAATGGAAGTGGATGTAATTTTTGTAAGGCAAGACAAAATTTTTTTAAATTTCCATTTCCTTCACAATAATCAACATTAAATGTATAAGACTCTACTACATTATTATTTACAAAAATATAAATTGTAAAATTTTTAGATATTTTTTGTCTATAGCATCAAATATTCCATTTTCTAATAAATTTAATAATTCTTGGGTTTTAGTATTTCTTATAATTTTTGGAAATCCCTTTGTAAAACAATCTTTTGAAAAAAAATTTCTAATGTATGTTATGCAAGAAAATGTTTCGTGCACTAAAACTTGAAGTTGTGTTTGAATCTGCATTGTTTATGCATAAAATTTATTTAAATAGTTTTTTTGCATAAATTTATGCAACAAACTTTGTAGTTAAAATATTCATTACCTACTTTTTGCAATAAATTGAATACTAAATTAAAAAAAGATTTAATAAATTTTAAATAGATTGATAAATACTTAAATATATATCCTCTTCATCACTATTATCTTCATTAAGAATATTTGGAACACCTATGTGTTCAATATATTTTTTTCCACCATCAATTTTTTCAAATGTTAATTCTAAAATTCTTACATTGTCATTTTTTAATTTCGAATGATCAAATTCAAATAAAAACTTATTGTCAGTTCTTTTGACGTCAAAAGGCGCCGATGATTCTTTTATTCCTTCTTTTGTTACTTCATTGATAGTTAAATGATATTTGTTATCTTTAAAACAAATTTAACCTTTTCATCAGTAAAAAAAGATTCATCGTTCATTTTAAAAATAGTAAACACAAAATTGTTAATATTTTTTGTAGTTATCATTTTGTAGCACATTTTATTTAAATTTAAAATATCATTAAATAGGTCAATTTTCTTTTCACTGTTTTTTTCATAATTAAACAAATCTCAAATCGTAAATTAGTTTTATGAATACAAAAGCTCAAAAAATCCAACATAATCCATACATTTTTTAAATATAACAAGTTATCTTGAATTTTATTGTAGGTTTTACGCAATTCAGAATCTTCTGTTTTCAATTTTTCATATAATTTTTTTAGTATTAGTTTTTGGAAAAAAATTTTTCCTCCATTCATCTGTAAAAGTTGAGGATACAAAATTTTTTCACAGAATAGTTCATTTTGGTTTTCACATTTCTTTAAACAGAAATCTGAACCTACTTGATTTTTTATATTAGGTTGATAGAAAGGTGAAAAAAAATAAAAATGAACATTTGGAGTAATTAAAGAAGTATTATAGCGGCTTAACGAAGAGTTATCCACTTCATTTACTCTACCAATTCTTATTTTTTGAAGTAATGGAATTGTTATTGAATCTAAATTTTTTTCTTTTGGTAGATTCACAAAACTCACTTTAGCAATATCATCAAATTTATGATCACACACATAATTTGATACATTACGAATCAGTTTTTGTCTTAAAAATGTAAATCGAAGGTTTTGTAAAAGTAATGGAGCTGTAAATATAAAAGAGAAGTAAAACATGAAATTCATAAGGGATCGTACTAAATTTTCTTTTATAAAAAAATTAATTAAATGTTTGCTAGCAAAATGTTTAAAAATACAAAGAAATAGTATTTTCTTATTTGTTTATAAATTAATATACTAAATTTATATTTTTAAATAAAAATTAAAGTGTTCATTTTTGGAAAAAAACAAAATTAAATGTAAATTATTTTTTTAATTTGATTAAAATTAACTATTTGTTTGACAGGTAAAAATTTACCAAATGTTTACTTTTGAAATTAAAAATTGAAAGTGTATTTTTATAAATCTTAATTTGAAATTTTATCAAAAAAATATCATTGCATTACAATTTGTTTGTAATAAATTTCTAATTAAAAATGTCATTGAAATATTCGTTTTAATTTCTAATTTTAAAAGTAAACATTTTAATAACAACAACAATTATCAAACTTAATCTATAGAAAGTTGAAAATTTGAATAAAAATCTTAATATTTTGAACTTCTTAATTGGAATATTAAAGAAATTTATATTAAATTTTTATAAAGGCAAAATAAGTCTTATAAGAGTGTATTCTACTTTTATTAAAAATTATAATATAATTTTATAAAAAAAATTGCTTCTACAAAAGATATTTTAATGTGTATCATTTTATAAATTATATTTTAAACTAGAAATTTATATCAAATATTAGATTTTCTGATGAATTACAAACTAATTTTATCATTAATGTATATTTGGTCCGTCCATGTTGAAAGAAATAACATTAAGAAACATAAAACAAAGATTTAATTTACTATAAAAATGTTTTAGCAAATTTTAATAATAATGACTGACGTCATAATTAATATTGAAAATAAAATAAACTCTTTATTTAGCAAGTGCATGACTCACAAGGTTGATCATTTTCCTCTTCATTCATTGATTTTTCAACATATCAAGATCCACAGTAAATTTAGCAGGAGAAGTAATTGGTCTAGTTCTAAGGTAATACATACCAGTTTTAAGGCCTCTTTTCCACCCATAAAAATGCATACTTGACAAAACAGAGTAAGAAGGTTGTGCAACGAATAAATTAAAGATTGTGTTTGATCAACAAATGCTTGCCTATCAGCAGCCAAGTCAATTACACTTTTCATTTTTATTTCCCATACTGTTTTGTATAAGTTTTTTATACTTTCAGGAATAGATTTTATATTTTGAATAGATCCTTCATTTTCAACTATAAGGTTCTTCATTTCGGGTGACCAAAGATTGAAATCAATGAGATCATTCATAAGATATCTGTTGACCATTTGAAATTCGCCACATGCTGTTCTTCTGGTATAAATGTTCGAAGTAAAAGGTTCAAATGCTTCATTATTATTAAAAATCTGAGAAGTGCCCGCAGTAGGCATGGGAGCTATTAATAAAGAATTTCTAATACCATATTTCAATATTCTTTTTTTAAGCCTTCCCAATCCCATCGTTCTGTAACAGATGATTTAGCAAGTTCCCAATGAAATATTCCTTGACTAATAGGAGATCCTTGGTAAGAATCATAAGGTCCATATTTTTCAGCTTCTTCACAGGAAGATTCTAACGCAGCAAAGTACAACGTTTCAAATATTTCTTTATTTAAATTTCTAGCCTCAATACTTTCATAAGGTAATTTAAGCATTAAAAAGACATCTGCTAGTCCCTGGACACCCATACCAACAGGTCTATGTTTTTTGTTGGAATTTTCAGCCTCTTTTAAAGGATAAACATTACAGTCAATTACTTTATTAACATTTTTTGTGACTGTTTTAACGACCGATTTAAATAAATTAAAATCAAATTTTCCTTCTTTAACAAATTTTGGTAAGCAAATACTTGCCAAATTACAAACTGCTACTTCATTAGGACTGTGTATTGGATAATTTCTGTACAAAGATTTGAACATCGAATAGTTCCAATATTTTTTTGATTACTTAAATTATTAATAGTATCTTTATAAAGCATATAAGGTGTCCCTGTCTCTATTTGAGCTTCAATTATCGCTTTCCATAATTTTTGAGCGGGTACGATTTCTCGTCCACCGTTTTTTCGTATAAAACGTACATTTTTTCAAAATCGTCACCATATGCATTTGACAATCCGGGAACAGATTTGGGACAAAACAATGACCACTCTTGGTTTGCTTCCACTCTTTTCATAAATAAATCATTAATCCACAAACCAGTAAAAACATCTCTTGCTCTCAATTCATCTTTTCCTGTACTTTTTCTTAAATCTAAAAAATCAAATACGTCTTTGTGCCAAGGTTCTAAATAAACTGCTGGACAACCAGATCTCCTGTTACCAGCTTGTCCAATATATTTTAATGCCCAATTTAATACTTGAATATAAGGAATAATACCTTTTGAGATTCCTCCTGTTTTTCTAATACTAGTACCTTTGGCTGTCATATCATGTAAATCAAGGGCAACTCCTCCTCCCGACTTAGTTATCTGTACACATCTTTTAACAGTATCAAATAGTCCTTCCACTGTTTCTTCTACAGGAGTTAATAAAAAACAACTTGCTAGTTGAGACTTTTTACTACCTGAATTAAATATTGTAGGAGAACCATGTGTGTACATATTTTCAGATAAAAGTTCATACGTGTTTTTAACATTTTCTAAATCACAACCATGTAATTGTAAGGCAACCCTTAATAACATGTCCTGTGGCCTTTCTATTGTTTTACCGTTGAGAGTCATCAGGTATGCTCTTTTTAAAGTAAGAATGGCGAAATATGTCCAATTTTTATCCTTTGAATAGTCAACAAGGCATCTAAAAAGTCTTTATTGTCTTGTACTAATTTATAAAACTTTTCAGAATAAAAATCCCCATTTTTATAGACAAATTCTACTTTTTCAGAAAATGATGAAGAAGTGTTCTCTTTTAAATACTCCATAAGAATCATAGCGGAAAATCTTCCATAGTCATAATGTTTAGTTGTCATAGACTCAGCAGTTTCTGCACAATATGTAATAAATTCTTCTATTGTAATATCATCACACAATCCAGATTCGATTTTATTAAAGAAATCCTCTTTATTAATAAATTTTGAATTTAATAGTAAAATATAATCAGAAAAAATATCTTTGTATTTTTTATATTCTTCTTTAGTTAATTTATCACTAGTTTTATTGACTTTGTGAATGTAAAATTGCATGGGGTGAAAAAAAATTTTTATTTATAGGCTTGCAAATTTTTAAATTAGCATAAAAACATTTTCTACTTCTGATTTAATATTGTTGTTATATTCTACTTAAGATAAATATACTGAAATTTAATATTACTTTAATCATATTACGTTAAAATTAACAGTTCTACTTTCTATTTATTATAATGAAATAATTGATTAAACTTTGACGTATACTTCAATTTTAATTCACAATTTATGTTTTAATTAAAAAAGAACTTGATTCTATTTAGTTGGAAGATTCAAAATATATTTCTGATGTATTTGAACTAAAATGTAACTTTTATAAAAGACAAGAAATTAATACACAAATATAATAATATGAAGAATAGAATAAAAAGAGATTATAAGGCAGAGTGTAATACAAATTTAAAACGTGTTATTTATGTGACAATAATAAAAAGAAAAATGTAATATTTTATTACCTCACTGTAGTAAGAAAATTTATATTAAAAATTACTCCTATTGTAGAAATTTAATCTTTGCATAAAAAATATTGTCTAAGGTAAAATTAAGTTAAGACTTTAAAAGTATGATAATTATAAATCTATTTAAGTCTTTATTGGCTTATAGTTTGAAATATGTTAATCCATTTTAATTAGAATACTGTAGATATTAGCAAATTAAAGACAGGATATCATCAAGTAAAGTTCTTATATTATTATTAATTACTAGAAAACAAGATATTAAATACTTTCATTGCTAAGCCGGTAAATAAACATACTAAAATATCAAAGTTTTAATTATAATTGAGCACTTTCCATTTCTGTTTAACTTTAAGATAAACTTGCAATTTAAATTCTTTTAAAGAATATGATATATAGAACTTTTTACCTATTTTGATTTACTGTAATACTTTGAAGATAACAAGATCTTTTTATCTATTAATTTTAACATTGTAATTTACTTGTCTTTATTTAAGATATATAGACCATTATCTGTAATATAAATTACAATAACTGTTTGTTTATATTTAGAGAACGGATAACAAACATTTAAAACCCAATATTTTATATTAAAAATATAATGTAATTTTTTAACTATTAATATAATTTTTTAATTAAATTTAAATGCCTTAATTTCTTCATGTATTTGATTATATTGCTTAACAAGTAAGTCTTTCATTTTATATTGTCTTTCATTTGTAAAAATTTGGTTATATATCTTTCTTTTTTGTATGCTGTTTTGTCGCTTTGTAACATTTCTAAAGCTAGCAAATATTCTTTAATTTTTATTGCAAGCAATAAGTGAATATTTTTTAATTTATCTGCACTTTCACATGCTTTTAATTGTAAATTAAAAACCGTTATTTCATTTTCTAAATCTTCATAAGAGGATTGTAACTTTTTATTTAATATAACTTCTTTTCCCTTGCAATCCTACTAATATTATTTCCATTAGTTTTCCAATAATTTAATTTGTAATATTTTCGAAATATTTCTATATTTTCATTGTGAAATATTCTTTTATATTTTTTGCCATTAATTGATATTGATTTAATATCATTTTTTTAACTGGATGATTTTCTATATTTTCAAAAAATATATTGACCGAATAATTGTATTCATGTATTTTTTCAATTATAAGAAAATGCTGCTCTAAAATAACATCATGTAATGATAAAAATGTTTTGTTGGGTAATTTGCTATCTGTACTACTGCTTGCAGAATATGCAACTGTTAAAAAAATCACAAATATTAATTTAAGTTCATAAGGGCTATGATATTCTAATAAATATTTTAAACTTTCAAATTTATTTTTTATTTATATTAAAATGACGTGTTATAAAAATAAATAAAATTATTTTTTTTCAATATTAATTCATAAAAGTATATTAAATGTGTACAATATTTTGAAGGTATAGTTTAGTAAAATGAAAGGTTGTTAAAATAAATTAATTTAAAAAACGACAACAATGACGTCATAATATTTAATTTTATTGTAAAAGTTTATTGTTTTAGTGAAATATAATAAATTTCCTTATTAGTTAAAATAGTACTAGTAATTATTAATCATTACATATATTGTTTTCTATAAAATATTAAAAAGATTTGTACAATTTAATATTAGAGAAGCTAAAACATTGTATATTTCTTAAAGATAAAAAAAGAATCAATAAAAAAAGGAAAGTTCAAGATTTATAAGTGGTAATATTTTCTTAAGGATTTATATTATATTGTCTTTAGAATTCTTAAATGGTTTATTTAAATTCTAGTGAATTCCTCTTTTGTAAATTATTATCTTTCGCTTGTAAAAATATCGCACGACTGAGGGACTTATTTTCCTGTAGCAAAGTTTTGAATATATAAGTTTTCTAAATAAATATAACTTGAAAATATAAATTCTAAACTGATATATTTGAAACTAATCAGGAATAATATACTTAGTAACAAATAGTAGTTAAAAATATTGAAAATGTTCTGTTTTTTGTTACTTGTAAAATTTACTATTAAAAATCAGGTACATTACAAATTTATAGCATTTCACTTTATGTTTTTTCATTTGCAATGCAAATATTCTATTGGTATTTACTTCACCTGATAATTTTTGTTATAAAACAATCTATTTATTAAAAATACAAAATTTAGAACATTACATTGGTCCTAAAAAAAATTAATTTTTTTTTAACCTATTAAAATCTATCGTTTTGATTAAATCACATTTTTAAAAATGACAGGTGACTAAAAAAGTGATTATGATAAACAAATCTTCTGTTTTTTCCAATTTACTATCATACCAATAAATTTATTATCTCTATCTGACAAATTATTTTTTTAACACATTGACGTTTCTATCCAAATTTGATCTATTTCAACTATTTATAAATAATCAAGCATTATCAAACTTCTATATGTTTTATATTTCAGATATTTTTAGAATTGATCCAATTGAATAAATTTTAAGACCTTTTCTTTAGTAGCAACAAATATTAATTTTTATTGATCATACTATAACAAAGTATACAGATCTTGCTTTAGTATTGATTGATGTTTTATATTAATAAATCAAATTATAGAAATTGAAGACAAATAAAATCAAATTTCTGTTACCATCCCGCTATTGGTGTGAATTTTTTTTATAAATAAAATTAAAAAAAAATTAATTATGGGAAATAATAACAGTAAACCAAGTAAAATAGTATACATAGGAAGTGCGAATTATGCAACAAGAGGAATATATGCATTATATGGCCTAACTGATAAGATATACCCTTTTAATATAAATCTCCCTAGAACTTTATCAGACGGGGCAATTTTAGATAAAAAATTAGAAAAAATCAATATAAAAATTGCAAAAAAAATAGAAAAAAATACGAAAATTAAAAATGCGCCATTGGAAAAAGACCCTATAATTCTTGTTCAGGAAGTTTTATCTAATGGGAAAAAAATTGAAAAAATTTTTTATAACCAAACAACACATGGAAATCATTTGATTCTATGTAAAGAAAACATTTTTGAAATAAATGATCAAATAGGAGACCTTAAAAATTTATTATTATTACAAATTTGTTGTAATTACGTTTATAGAATACCGAAATCAATTTGTAATTTACAAAAACTTATGACTTTAAGTTTAGCAAGAAATCAAATTAGATTTATACCTGAAGAGATTTGTGAGTTAGGTTCTTTGACTCATTTAGACTTGTCTTATAATTTTATAAGTGAAGTTCCTTATAATTTTAGAAAACTAGAAACACTTACTTCTCTCCATTTAGAAAATAACTTGTTTACTGAAATACCACTAGAAATTAGTAAATTGAAATCACTAAGAAATTTACAAATACAAAACAATCCAATTAAAGACATCCCACTTCAAATTTTAAAAATGCCTTTTTTAATAGAATTTAACGGGTTCTCTAGTACTTTGATTTACGAGGATAAATTCGAAAAAATAGGAAACTTAACACTTAAAGAGCTTTGTTTGAGAAATCTTGTTATGAATACACTTTCTATTTATAAATCAATTGATAGATTACTAATAGAAAACTTATTAAATTTAGAAGAATGTGGTTTTTGTTGTGGACCAATTTTTGAAACATATTTTTTTATAAAAACGACTGAATGTTTTGAAACAAAAAGTTATCCAGTCACATACAAAATTTGTAGAAAACATTTTACAGATGAAAAAAATAAGATAGGTGCTTTTTTTGGTAAAAATCATTCAAGTATTCCTTATAAAATTTTAATTAACCACAATTTAGGTGTAAAAGATATTTTTAATCCTTCAGTTGAAGTTAAAAAACAATATAAATTTTTTAATTTTTTTTCTGATAAAATGCATCTGTGGAACCTGGCAAAATTTAATAACCCAAAAAGTAAAAAAGTTTTATTTAAGAAAGTTGATGAATTTTTGTATAATTAAATTAGATTTGTAGACTTTAATTATCTTTTTTAAATGTACTAAAACTCGTTACACTTGATTTTTTCTTCCCAGCGTATAAAGACATTTTTTTTAAATCGGTTATATTTTTTTTAGAACTTTCATTTGGTTTTATTTTTGGTACAGGAATCTCGTTTTTCATTTCTACCTTTTCTTGTTGATTTAAGTTACTGCTAGAACTTACCCATTTTTTTGTAACTGGATCGTATTTTATATCATCTGAGGCCTGAACATCAATTTTATAAGTTTTTTTCTTAAAAATATTAAACATAGACGAAAAATACCCTTTGTTTTCAGAATCTGATACAGTAGATTCACTTTTTTTAATTAATTTATCTTCATCTTCTAGATTATACTTTGATAAAAATAAAGCTGTATCGTCTTCAACTAAATCTTCTTGCTTGTCTTTTGGATTTTCAAAAAAATCAGCAAAACTTTTAGAGTGGTTTTGTTCACCGTAAACTTCTTTTATTTTGTGATCTTTTTTTTCTTCATTAAAAATCTGTTTTTGTTTAACCATTAGATTCTTTTTTATATTAGTTTCATCTTCAGGGACATCTAAAATTTTTGCAATTCCAAAATTTAACATTTCTTTTATACCAAAATTCCATTGCATTTTAAAGTTTTTATCTAAAGTTTCTTGAAGTTCTTTTCTAAATTGTTTTTTATATTTTTTATAAAATTCTTTGAGTAAATCAGGTTTTCTGTCTATCAAATCACAAATATATTCGTACAAAAGTAAATCTATACCATCGATCTTGGAAAACCTATCATTTATGTGTATAAGAATTGGTAAGAGCTGATGTTTGTGTGAAAAAAAACCTAAATAGTTTTTAATATCTACAACTTTACACAAAAATAAGGCTATCAAAACTAAATAACCAGCATTTGAATCATTTCTAAATACCTCTAAATGTATTTATCTGAATGGTTAGAATGACCATTAGCAAAATGCATAAAGTAATCTTTCCAAGGTCTTTTTAAACTAAATACTTGTGAATTAAATAAAAAAGCCATGTCATCATCACAAATTTCAGAATAAACCCGATTTTTGACTGATTCTTCACCATTTGATAATAACAAAGCCAATGTCCACATCTTTTTACTAATGCAGTAATCTACTGCACTTATATTATTATGTGTAAACATATTAAGTGCAGTATTACAATCGGAAATATTTTCAGTTTCAGTGAAATTTTTGCTACAATATCTTACAGGTTTGGCGCCAATCAACTCACCAACACTATTGGCATGAATATTTTTTAGATTAAATATTTGCAAAATTAAATTTAAGTATTCTGAATCATAAGAAAGGGGGAATCTAAATTACTAATAGAATAGGGTTCTCTTAGCTTATAATCAATAACTAAATTAGTTTTAAGTTCTTTTTTTTCTCCTCCTGATGTGTATCTGGGAAGTAATGTTTCATAGACAGTCAAAAGCCTTCTATCAAATAAAACACAAATTGGTTTACTCAAACTCATTTTCCGAGTAAAATCTGCATTTGAAATTTTATTATTTTTATTCAAATCAGAAATATTTTGCGTTTGCGATTTATTTAAAGTATCTTTACTAATAAAAGAATGTTTTGACTGATCTTTTAAATTATTTTCTTGAATATTTTTTGCATCAATATCATTCTGCGATTCTTGTTCGGGAATTTCAGGCATATTTAATTCTTTACTCGAAACAGTTTCACTATTAATAATATTCAAATTTGATTTATTAATAGTGTTGTAGAAAATTGTTTCATCGTCATCGTCATCTGAAAAAAAATCATCATTAATTGATTTATGATCCAAAATATTTTCAAAATCTAAATCTCTTTCAACGTTAATAAAATTATTATTTTCCTCGTTTACAGATTTTTCTTGCAAAATATTATTTGTATCTTCAACATCTATAAAATTATTATTTCCTCGTTTGATGATTTTTCTTGTAAGCTAATATTTTTAATTTTCTCTACAAGATTTTCATCTATACTTAACATTTTATTAGTGTCTTTTTCACTAATAGTTTGTTCATCAAAAATTGAATTATTTAAACAACCTGATATTTCTTTATGTTCAATTTCAAAAACGTCTTCAACAATATTATCTTGGGATTGTTTTTTTAACAAATTGTTGTTATTTTTATCTGTTAAATCATTCTTTTTTGCAGAAATAATGTCAAAATTATCATTTTCCTCATCATCTGACCATAAAAAATTCATTTTATCAGATGGTAAAATACCAGGTGCCTCTTCATTTAATTTTTCATTCTGATTATTTTTTGTATTAAAAATGCTTTCTAAATCCTCATCACTATCCTCGTCATTACACCAAAATGTTTTTGGATCATTGTTTTGCATAAAATGGGTAAAAAAAATTATTAAATACTTTTTTGCATAAATTTTATTAATTTAAAACAAACAAATTATATCTAAAAAAAATAAATTATTATTAATTCTAATTTTCTGTTTTATCCACTTGTTTGTTAGGTTATTTCATATATCTGGCCTATTAAGACATAAATATTATTTGTTAATTATTTATTAAACTAATCCATGATTTATAGATTTATACCTATTTATAGTAAAATATAAACAAATTAAATAAAGATACTATAGAAAAATAAATCAACAAAAGATCTTTACAAATTACATTTTAGTTTTATTCGAAAAACAAATTTTTACATAAAATAAATGATATTGTGTAATAAAAATAGTTTTTAAATGTTTTACACTTCATAATCAATTTGACCTGCTAAAAAATAAGACAGGATATTTTTGTAAATCCTTATTTTACTTGTAAGTTATTTGTTTTTAACTTTTTGAGAAATGAAAGTTTAAATAAACAAAACGTAATCAACTTATGGAAGAAATGTAATTTTTAATCATCAAATGCTTATTTTTCAAATAATCCACCAATAAAATATTTAAAAAATCTGTTTTTAAATTAACAATTTACTATTTAAAATTTTTAAATTATAGAACGTTCTTTTTATGCAACAAAACTATAAAAAAAGAAAATCAAAAGAGCAAAAATTATGGGAACAAAGAAAATTAAAAATGGCAGGAGTTGAATTTGAAGAAATAAAAACATACAATGAAAATGAAGAAATTGAGATTGAAATAAAAGACAAACAAAGATTTATAAATCTCACTTATCTACAAAACGAATATTTCGATTTCACTAATCCATTATATGAAATTGGAAATAGACCCAGTAAATATTTCGATAAATTTCGAAATACAAAATTTGCTTATCAATTTGAAACTAGCTCATCAACAATTTTACAGTCTCAAACAAAAGATGATGATTATAAAAAATTGCCGGTTTACAAGCATAAAATAGATTTTTTACAAGCTTTTGATAATTATGATGTTTTGTTAGTTACAGGAGAAACTGGATGCGGTAAAAGTTCTCTTTACCTAAATTTCTATTTGATAAATATAAATTTAATATTTGTATAACACAACCTAGGAGAATAAGTGTAAAGAATTTGTATGAACGAATGAAAAGTTTTTATACTAAAGAAGTAGGATATGCTATTCAATATGAGCAATTTACAACTGTAGAAACAAAAATTAAATATGTTACAGAAGGCATTTTATTAAGAGAGATAACTTCAGATCCCTTATTATCAAAATATGACGTCATTATTTGTGATGAAGTGCATGAACGTAGCATTGATTTAGACATAATTTTAGGATACTTAAAAATTATTAAGGAAAAAAGAAAAAATTTAAAAATAGTTTTAATGAGTGCGACTTTACAAATTTTAGATTTTGCTCATTTTTTTAATGCTTTTGTTTTTAATTTTGAAGGAAATTTATTTCCTGTGGATATAGAATATCTAAAAGTTGATGTAAACGATTATATTGAATGGACAACAAAAAAGATTTTATCAATTAATAAAAAGGATGAAAAGGGAGATATTTTGGTGTTTTTAAGTGGGAAAGAAGATATCAATCAAGTGTATAATATACTTAAATCTTTATCCCAAGAAATTAAAAATTTAGAGATTATTCCCTTGTACGCCGAAATTTTAAATGAAGTTTTTGATAAAATTTTTAAACAAGATTTGAAAAAAAGAAAATGTATTTTATCTACAAATATTGCAGAGACATCAGTAACAATTCCAAATATTAAATTCGTTATTGATTCCGGATTCCATAAAGTTTCATTTTATGATTATAATTTAGGGGATAGGCTTATTAAATATCCTATTAGTAAGGAAAATGCCATACAAAGATCAGGGAGAGCCGGAAGAACTGGACCAGGCATTTGCTTTAGAATGTATACAAAAGATTCATACGAAAAATATATGAGAGATAAAAATATACCTGATATTCTAAAATCTAATATTTCAAATACAATTTTGTTAATATTATCAACAAATTTCAAAAAAATAGATTCATTTCCATTTCTATCAAAACCTCCTAGTGCTCTTATTAACGCAGGTATAATCACTTTACAATCTTTATGCTTAATAGATAATGCTTATAATTTATCAGAAGATGGAAAAAATATATTAAAACTTGGAATTGATGTTATTTTAGGTAAATTAATTTTAGAAGGGATAAAAAACGATTGTTCTTACGATTCAACTCTTTTAGCAAGTATTTTGAGTCTTGACACACATAACATTTTTCAACATTTCGAAAATGAAACAAATTATTTAAATTTCTTTGTTAAAGAAAACGAGTTTCTTACTTTGATAAATCTTTTCAAAGAAGGTTTTAAAAATATAGATTTTGCACCACCTATTGTAAAAAGAGTAAAAATTATTCATACTAAGATTTTAAAAAGAATTTATGCGCTAGGATATAAAGAAACATTTTCTGAAAATATCAATAAGATAATACTAAAAACATTTTTTTTGAATATTTGTAGAAGACAAGATACAAGTTATGTAAATTTATGTACGAATGTGAAATACAAGTTACCTAATTTAGAGTTTGATGGAACTTACATATGTTTTTATAAACTGTTTAAAACAAAAACCAACGATCATTTGATACAAATATCTTGTGCAGTAGACCCAAAGGATATTTTATGTTATTGTTCTGATTTTTATAAAGACAAAAAAATAGAAGAAACACATTCAAAGCAAATTTTAATTTATGATAATTTATACGAAAAATTTGTATTAGAATCGGATATTGAATAATATAAATTAAAAACTAATTTGTAAATATATTTTTATAGTGTAATATTAAGTTTTATACAATTTGTTTAACAAGTTAATTGTAAATATATTTTTATAGTGTAATATTAAGTTTTATATATTTTTATTATAATGAAAAAAATTTATATTTAATCTTGTCTCCAAGTCACATCAACTGTATCAGTTCTAAATCTTTGAGTAATTGTGCATTCTTCTATTTTATAAGTCTGTCCACTTTCATGCATTAAAAGTCCTGCTAAAGCAATCATGGCTCCATTATCAATACAATATCTTTCGTCTGTTGCATACAATTTACCTCCCCTTTCTAATACCATAATATTCATCATTTCTTGTAATCTTTTATTACAACCGACTCCTCCGACAATTAAAACCTCTTCACTTTTATTAAAAGCCATAGCACGTTCTGTAACTTCGACCAAAGCAGAAAACACTGTTTCTTGTAAAGAAAAACAAATATCACAAATTGTTTGATCATCAACAATTTCTATATTTTTAATTGATGATATAATTCCCGAAAAAGAAACATCCATGCCTTTTACAACGTAAGGGAGCTCATAGAATTTTTTACCTTTTTTTGCATGAATTTCAATGTTAAGACCTGGTGCGGGATCATTCGGCAATTTTAATATTCTAGCAACTTTATCAAGACAATTACCAACCGCATTGTCCAAAGCTTCACCAAAAATTTTATATTTTTTTTTATTATATGAAATTATTTGAGTATTTCCACCACTAACGTATAAAATTGTAGGATTAGAAGCATTTGTAACAAATCTGCCCATTTCAATGTGAGCAATACAGTGATTTACAGGAATAATTGGGATATTTAGTGATAAACTCAAAGCCCTGGCAACGGTAGCAACTGCAGATAAAGCTTGTCCCATTCCAGGACCTTTAGTATAACAAATAAGATTGACATCTTGTAAATTAATATTTGCTTTTTTTAAAGAGAGATTAAGTAGATTTAAAATCTCAGTTCTATGATGTTCCGCTGTACGAGCAGGTATAAATCCCTCGCCAGGGGGAGGAATAAACGTTTTCCTTTCATTAGAAATTATTTTTTTATTTATTAGAATTCCAATACCAAGTTTATTGGCACTACCTTCAAATCCTAAAACAATCATGGGTATAAAAAAAATATGAATAAATGATTTAATCAATAAAAGACATTCCGTTAATTTTGGCATTTTCTTTAGCAAACAATTCTAAGTATTGATAAATTATAGAAGTTGCTAAAAAGACATTTGTGCCACTTCCTATTGTATCAAATAAATTTGATAATAAAACAACCAAAGAA
Organism: Cotesia chilonis; assembly: GCA_018835575.1. Taxonomy (NCBI): domain Eukaryota; kingdom Metazoa; phylum Arthropoda; class Insecta; order Hymenoptera; family Braconidae; genus Cotesia; species Cotesia chilonis. Next base: position 267,714 of record RJVT01000056.1, read on the forward strand.
GTAAAAAATCCACTTAATAAAGCCGCAGCAGGAATATATTTTGAAAAAATAAATTCCATATTGGATTCTCTTATACCTTTCAAAGTCATTCTGTTTTTTTTTAGATTACTAGCTGCTTTAGCAGGTGTTCCATCACCAACTTCAATCCAAGCTCGACTCATAATCGCACAAGAAATAAAAGTTATTGAAAGGTATATAAAGAAATAAAAAGGTCTCCGGTATATATCAAATACACTATCAGGAGGAGAAAGATAATAAGAGATTCCTTTTAAAGGATGTAATCTTCCTGTTTTAACAGTATCCCATACTCCTAAAATTCGTATAAATCTGTTAGTGGGTTTCCATTTATACAGCAATCTTGAAATTGTACAAAAATATGACACAATATAATTTTGGTAAATAACAGGAGAAGTGCTCGTATACAAAAGCTTTATCGGAAATTTACCAGTTTGTCCTCTTACTTGAGTAGACTCAGTAGTAAGTTCAACTCTTAAACCTTGTAAATAAATTACAAAAGCAAATAAGGCGACAGTAATTAAAAAAGTAAATAAATTCGGCAAATTTTGCCTAAACAATATTTCGTATATAGCAGACAGTTTGTTAGGTCTTACTATTAGCAAATGGAAAAAAGCAATAACAGAACCTTCAAATTCAATTCCTCTTCCTGTAAAGAATACTTTTGGACTAAAAGCTTTCCACACAATGCTCTCGCAAACATTTGCAGCAATAAAAAGATTAACTCCATTTCCGAGACCATATCCTTTTTGTAATAATTCGTCAAGTAAAATGATTATAAGACCGGAAAAAATAAGTTGAACAATTAAAAGAGAGCAATAAGTAAAACCAAGATCTTTAGGTGCCCCATAAAATCCAGTAAAAACTTGTACAGCAGCTTGTCCTATAGTCAATATTAAAGAAATAAGTCTTGTAGCAGCACCGTGCAAAATTTTATCTTCCTTTATCGAAAAATCAACTTTTATAAATTCGCTCATAGTAAGAAATTGCATCACCATCGAGGATGTGATTACAGGAGAAATTCCTAAATCCATAAGAGTACCTCTACTCGATGCCATCATCATTCTCATCCAGTAAAAGGGATCTGCTTGTTCAGAAGCAATTATACCAAATAAAGGGACTTGGGAAGCTATCATGTAAATTAAAATGGCTAGAGTAGTCCAAATAAATTTTTCCTGAAATGTTATTTGTCTTGATGGTTGTATAACGTCAGGGATGTAAGAAAGTAGTGGCTTTATCATGTGTAAAACATTGACTAAATTATTTGATTTACACTTACATGTCATTGAGAGGGGCATAAACAAAAAAAATTTATCTTTTTTTGATTAGGGAGAATGTTTTAAAGTTTAACATTTGTAAAATTATTTGTACGTTAGAGTATTTGTATTTTGTAATTACATGTTGCATTACATTTGTATTTACATGTTGCATTACATTTGTATTTACATGTTGTATTACATTTATGTGTTAGAGTATAAAAAATATTTACACTTAAAATAAACAAATTTGAAAGAAATAAAATTAGACCAATGAAAAAAACTTATAAATACTTTTTACATAAACAAAAGAATTAAAAACACTTTTTTAATAAACAAATTTGAAAGAAATAAAATTAAATTAGTTAAAAAACATAAAAATACTTCTTAAATAAACAAATTTGAAAGAAATAAAATTAGACCAGTTATAAATACTTTTTACATAAACAAAAGAATTAAAAACACTTCTTAAAAAAAGAAAAGATTTTATAAATACTTTTTTAATAAACAAATTTTTATCTCTTTTTAATCCATAAAATCACAACACATAAAACTATAAATAATACAGACCCAATTATAAAATGCTCAAATTGTATACCTGATAGTTCATTTGTAGTATTTTTAAAATCATAATCTTCTTTTTTATTAAGTATACTTAAAACCACAGGAATTTTATTATCCATTTTAATGCAAGCTTCTTTAAGTTTAATTTCTTTCCTTTTTAAACCTTCAATAAATAGTGTAAAAATTTCTATTTGTTTATCCTCTTTATTATTAAGTTCACTATTTCTTTTATATTCCTCTACTTTCTTTTTAACTTCTTTATGTTTACATTCTAAAACACTTGTACAATTTATGACGTCATTATATATTGTATTAATAAAAATATTTATATTTTTACATTTATTTACAAAATTATCTTTACATATCAAAAATATATCTGAAATACGTTTAAACTCATTAAACAATTTTTGAATTTCTGTTTGAAAATATTTTAAAATTAGTAATCGATCATTAATTTCTATAAATGTATCTAAACAATTCTGGTCTATATAACATTTATAAATATGAACTATCTTATTTTCCTTTGCATCATGCAATGTTATTTTTATAATATTTTCATCTTTAATATTATTTAAACCTTCAAAGACATGTACTTGGTAAAATGCGATCTCAAATGGTAAATTGTCATAAATAAAATTTTGTTCTTTGTTAAATAAATCTAATTTTTTATTATTTAATTCTATTTTTATTTTATATCTTTCACTAATACGATTATTTATAAATGTGTGTAATTGGGAATTTTTAATATACACATAAAAGTTGTTTATGCAAAGAACATTTTTAATTAACCAACACAATAACATTTAAGGACATAAAATTTAAATTGATTGTAAAATGTCAAAGTATAAATTAATGAAGTAAGTTTTATAAACAAAATTGTAATCAACTAGTTTTTATAAATTAATTAATTAATAAAAAACATTCTTTTTTTATAAAATGTCAAATTAATATTTTAATTAAAATTATTCAACTTTATTTATTTATGTTTTTATAAATTTGTACTTTGACAATTTAATAGTTTGTATCTTAGTTTGCTTATAAGTAGATGCATAAATAACAAAGTTAGTATTAACTTCTTTTGATAATATTGAGCTGAATTTAATATTTCTTAAATAGTTTAATTGATGTTTATTTTTGATTTATGATGTATCTGAGTTTAACTATAAATATTCCTTTGTAATTAAATTATTGTTTCTTTTCTTTTAATAATATGTATCTGAGTCTAACTATAAATATTCCTTTGTAATTAAATTATTGTTTCTTTTCTTTTAATAATATGTATCTGAGTATAACTATATATATTTCTTTAATAATTAAATTATTGTTTCTTTTCTTTCAATAATATGTATCTGAGTTTAACTATAAATATTTCTTTAATAATTAAATTATTGTATTCTTTTATTTTTCCTGAACTTATGCTATGCAAAACACAAGACAGAAATTGATTTTTAAACAGCTTTACTACTTTATATTTCTTATAACTAGACACTTACAATAATTTAGAAATAAAAACTTAGTCTTTAAACTTCGACTTTACATGCAATATTGACAAAGCATCTATGAATTTTAGATTTTAATAACAAAAATTTTTTCTAAAAATTTATTTTCTACAGCGAGTAATAAAAATAATAAATAATAATTTATAGTTTATTGATTAATTCTTATTGGGGAAACTTCAGCTATTGTATAGAACACGCTATGTTTTTCTTATATTTTCTTTCATCGTCATCACCATTCTTCATTAACTAACTTTTTTATACTCTCAGCTGATTAACTACACTGCTTATTAGTTTTTAACTTTAACTTAGAAAACTCCCCTTTCCTCAATCTCAACTTTTGCGCATCATTGAGCGCCAGCATACCACTAGAGCCTTGCTACATAGGAGAATAGTTTCTACCTTCGTAAGGATAATTTACAGAGCCGACAACTGATAGAGTATGCTCTATCAGACCAGGGTTTCACTGTGACTTATGGTCGGGATAAGCGATATGGGTCTTTATGACTTAGTGGACTCTCACCACCCCACGCGAAATGCTAGAGCTTAACCTCTCCAAGGTAACCTTTAGATGTAATTACTTACTACAGGACCTACAAATGTTTTCTCAACTACGACAATTGTAGTGCTGACCTACAAGGAAGTATGCCTCCTTCTACCTTATAAGACATTTACAATCCTTAGTCGACACGTACAATACGACTTTGCTGGCAATTATTTTATTGACATTTGCATTGTCAATGCTTACATTTTTTTACAAACAATTCGGCACCGCTGGGATTCGAACCCAGGATCTTTGAGCACTAGGCCAGCATCACGACGACTGAGCTATCGGTGCCTTTTCTACAGCGAGTAGTTTTAAATTATGTTAAGTTTAAATTGTACAATCTAAATATTTCATGAAATCACTTTTTTATATTTACTCTAGTAGACGAAGATCAAATTAATAAAATGTATGTTGTAGCTTTGTTCTCAAAGATATTACTTTTATATTCAGATTATGTTTGATTTATATAACTCGTTTTTATTACAAATAATGAGTCATTCTTGGAGATCGAGAATTCTCAATATAACTAAGAGTAGTTGTATGAAGTTTGTGTGCTGTATAAATTACAAAAGGGAAATATTAGTTAGAAACACACATTAAGGCTTTAAATAATGTAAGCGTGTACTCTATAAACTAAAATCAATAGAGTCCTAGCCTGTACTATTTGGGAAAGGGTTAAAGCAGATTGAAAGACCAAATATAGTTGTAACATCTTGAGTCCCTGTTGATGACATTTGTTGCATTTTGGTCGAAGCTGGGAAGCAAGTGATCAACTCAGTTTTCTAATTTACAAGGCTATAAGTGTTGCATGTAATGAGCCATAAGTGAAAAAAAGTAAAGAATAGAAGTTTTTTAATACTTGTAAGATGATTTTGTTATAGATCCTTCATATTAGGTTTATAAATCGTATTTATTTTATCCTTCTTTCGATAAAATTTGGATTTCTAAAAATATAAATTCTATATTATTGATTGGAAAACAAAACTTGTTTTTTTAAAATTGTACCCTTAAATGATTATAAAAAAGCAAAGAAATGTTTATAACATTAATCCATCTAATAAAACGTATAAAGGCTATTTAGAAACATACATAACTGAAATAAATGATTCATTAATAAGGTATAAATTTTCTGCACTAGAAATCACGTCAGTTTCAGTTTACAAAAATGGACAATTTCTGAGCAATGCTATTTTTACTATTGAATTTTTAAAAGATAAAGTGGAAGATAAAAATCTTTTTAAATCCACTAGTTGGAATGTTTTGAATATAAGATTAGGAGAAATAGAAGGCATACTTGATGTAAAAATCAAAATTGAATATAATAATATTGAAAATAATTCATCTGTAATTTTTTATAGACCAGTTAACAAAGAAGATAAACATCGAGAGGTTGTGACTCTTAACACACATAAAGATAGTTCAGGTATCTTTCCAAGCATTGATACAAATCAATCATACGAATGGGAATTAATTTATATTTATAAATCAATGGAGGAATTCCTTGTTGTCTCTCCTGGTATTCTAAAAAGTTATGTAGAAGAAGATGAATTCGTAATTTCATCTTATAGTGTAAATGAAAGCACTTCTGGAGATATTAATTTTTCATTGGGTACTTTTAAGAGATATGAAATAATAAGTGGAGATGATAAAAAACTTTTATTTTGTCCTTTGTACATGGATTTCCTTAATGAATCAATTTTAGAAATTATAGAAGATTTTATTAACATTCTAAAATATGTTGAATATTTTATACAAATGTCTTATCCTTTAGAATCCTTAAGTGTGGTTTTTACAGCTCTTGATATTGACAAGGTTAATTCGCTGAATATTGCGATTTACAATATTTCTAATATTTCTACATTTAATGATATCGAACCTAAATTTCTTATAAAGAGAATTATAGCTGAAATTGTAACTACCCAAATATTTTATCATTTAGTTTATGCAAAAGATCCGACAGATTACTGGATTTTCTGTGGATTTCAAGGGTATCTTGAAGATTATTGTGTTAGGCTTTTATTAGGAAATAATGAATTTTTATACCAGTACAAAAAAGATAAAGATTTTGTCATTTCAAATGATGTCTATGAAATGCCTTTATGTCATAAAAAAAGAAATCATTCTTCGTTTAATTCTGATTTTTATAAGAAAAAATGCAAGTTGGTTTTTCATGCACTGGAAAATAATTTAAGTAAAGCTTTTTTAGAGAAAATTTGTCACTTTTTTTTAGAGAAAAAAAATCAGATCACAGAAAATTTTACTGCTGATTTCTTTTTATTAATAAAAGACATCACTGGAAAAGATATGAAACACTTTTTCGAATTTTATGTTTTTAAACCGGGCTTGATAAAAGTTTACTTTAAATTTTCAATTGATCCGAAAAAAAACAAAGTTGATTACCACGTCACACAAGAACCTACTAGTAAATTAATTAATAAAAATACAAAAGTGTTAGGAAATTTGACATTAATGTCTTATGAAGTTGAAGGTAGTTTTGAACATTCTTTAAACTTTTTACAACCTAGTCATTTTTATTATCACATTAGAACAAAAAAAAGAAAGAAAGTTGAAGAAGAAGAAGATGAAATTATGCCTTTATTATGGATGAGATTAGATCCTAAAAGAGAACATTTAATAGATTGTAATATCCAGCAACCTGACTATATGTTTATAGAACAAGCTCTTGATAAAAATGTTATTGGCCAATTAGAAGCTCTTAAAGAGCTTTCTAAAAATCCATCAATTCAGGTTTGTGAAGTATTGGAAAGATTGTTAGAAAACTCTCATGTTTTTTATAAAATAAGAATTAATGTTATGTACTGCCTGACAAAAATCAATATAGAAAATTTTATAGGGTTCCAAAGGCTAATACAATTTTACACAAAAAAGTATTTTGTACAATCTTCTACAATTGTAAAACCCAATGAATTTATGTTTATAAATTACTTTTTACAAAAGCATTGTGTCAGAGCACTTTCTTTAACTGACCCCTTTATAATCAGAAATTACAATGAGAAGCAGATTATTTCTTCAAATGTTATTTGTTCATTTATAACTAATATTTTGAAATATAATGATAATTCAGCAAATACTTACAATGATTCGTGGTTTATAGCTTCTGTAATAGAAAACCTTAGTAGACCGCTTTTAGCTATACAATTTCAAGATTTAAAAAGTAGTAAAGATGAATTAAAGAAAATTGAGTTTAATGAAAATAGCTCTGATGATTTAAAAGAAATTTTTGAGGAAGAGCCTAATTTAAATTTTATTGACCAAGGACGTAGTAAAGAAAATGGGGACAAAACAAAATTTATAAAAGAAGCTTTAGAAGAAGTAGAAAGATATCGGATTATGGATATGATTTTTCCTTCTCATAAAAATATAATTTCAGAAGCTTCAATATATTTATTCGGTAGATTAAGTATTTATGGGTGTTTAGGAATGAAAAAAGAAACATTAATTGATTTTACAAAATATCCTAATACTTTTAAAGTCAGAAAAGCAGGTTTAATAATGCTTATACTTCTTTATAACGATGATTTAACAGTAATCGAATATTTATTTAATGTTATTAAAAATGACGTAATTTGCATAAAAAAATTAATTTTAGAAAGTTGGATTTACCTACTAGAAATAAAACCAGAATCAACAAAATTAGAATTGAATCCTTATAAATTAGATTTTTTAAATTTACTTGTTTTAAATGAATACGATATAGATCTTAAAGATAAGATTTATGAGATAGTAGATTTTTTAGAAGGAAAGGATCTAAAAAGAAAAGATTATTATGATAAAATTATTGAATTTAGTAAAATTAATTATGATGAAGGATTTTTTATTGATAAAATTAGTTTTGGATCTTTTTCAGGTAAAGTTAATTTAAAGCTTAAAAATTTATTAGAAATGAAAAAACAATATCTTAAAGAAAGTTATATTTTAAAACTATTTATTACTAAAACAATTTCTGAGCCAATAGAAGTTAAACAAGAAAAAAGTATAAATCCTATTATAAATGAAATAAAATTTGAATCTAAGGCTGAAAATAATATAGAAAATATCAAAAGTAAGAATGTCAATTTACAAGAACAAAAAAATGAAAAATTAGAAGATAAAAATCTACAAGAAATGTTGAAATTTGAAGAATTAGAAAATTTTTGGGAGAAGAATATAATTTTAATTTAGACGATAATAAAACCATGAGTTTTTCCAGTAATGAATTATCAAGTACTAATTTAACAAGCAAACCAGAGTATTTCAATAGATTAGTGAACTATGAAAATGATCAATTTAAAGATAATTCAAAACAAACAAATTTAAGCATAAATAAGTTAATTAATGAATTTCGTAATCAAGTTTCTGAAAATTCCAGAAAATCTGATTCCCTCAGTTTTAGTGGTGTTTACGATTTTATTAAATCAGATAATCTTGGCAAAGTAAACTTCAATGAAATTTCTGAGAAAATCAGCTTTGATGAACCTTTTGAAAAATCAAATTCCACTAATAAAAATAAGAGTGATGAAAATTTTGTATCAGAAGACAATAGCGATGAGGAAATTTCTTATTCTTGTAAAACTCAAGTTTTAGAAGAAAAAGATTTTGACAAACAATTTGATAGGATAGATTTTGTATCTTCTAAAAATAATATTTCAACTTTTAAAAGTTATTCTGATTTTAGTTTACAGAATAAAAATTTGACTAGTGTGAATTCACAAGATACTAAAAGTTCTAATTTTACACTTTTTTCAGCTGACCAAAGTATGTCAAGTTTAAATTTAGTTAGAGACAAAAAAGAAGTACCATTAAATATAGAACAACCAATTTCACATTTTAATACATCTGCAATAAGTACAAGACGACAAAATTATAATATGACGTCACATGGGAGAATATTTAATAATCAAAAGGATATTAATACTCGTAATGAAATTAATTCAATAGAAAACTTTTTAGATGATGATGAAATTAGTTTACCATCTTCTAATAAAACTAATTCTATAGTTTATAGAATCAACGAATTAATTTTTAGATTTAAAACTTCAACTAAAATTCGCATACCAGTTTTTAGAGGAGCACTTAATTCGGATTTTGAATATAAAAAGAAGATTAAAAAAATTATGAAGAAGGCTCATCTCCTGAATTTCACTCATCTAAAAGGATTTTTTACCAAATTAAACAGAATGATATTATCACTAAAAAGCTATTTTATGGGACTGTTAATAATATTTCTATAAAGCAAGTTAATAAGGTAATTTTTAAAAATAAAAATAATAGTTTTTTTGATTGGAGACCAAAAACTTTTAAAGAAATAGAAATGTATGTTAGTAATGAAAATAAATATAAAAAAGTATTAAAAGAAATGGAAAGATCTTTGGTCTTTGCCCTTTCTTATTCACAATTTGGTTCTAGAACTTTTAATATAGCAAAAAGATTATTTGATTTATTCGAAAAAAAGATTTATGAGACCTACAGATTTCCCAAATATGTAAATCCAATGTCTGAACAATTAAGAAATTACTGTGTAGATTTTTTAAATAAAATTTACCTAAATGAAAAATTTATATCTTTTATAAGACCAGTTAATATTGATGGATTAGATGCTTATGTAGATATAGTTAGGTATCCTATGTGTTTAGACATTGTACAGAAAAAACTAATGAAATATTTAACTTTAGAATGTTTTTATGGAGACATAAAACAAATTATAAGAAATTGTTGTAATTTTAATCAGAATGACTCAGAGATAGTACAAAGTGCAAAAAGATTATTAAAAATAACTCAAGAATATGATAAATACCTTATAAATGTAAAGAGAGAAGTAAGAAGTGAAGAAGTTTTGATTTTGTTTTTACAAAGATTTGAAGATTCAATAGTATTTCATGAGATTGTTCGAAAATTAGAAATGAAACAAATTTGCACGTTTAATGACCTAATAAATGAAGTAAGAAATATAAAAAGTACAAGTATGCGAAAGTTTATTTCTCAGCAAGAATTGTACAATGAAATAGACTTTTTTGAAGAACAACTGTTTCATGCATTTAATATTTACAATGGAAAAGTTTATTCATGGGATCTTTATTAAATTTTATTTTATTATAAAATGTATTTTATATATTAAATGTATCTTATTTCATATTAATTTAAAGATGTTGTTATAATAATTTATCTATTGTTATAAATTTATTTAAGCTTTCTAGGAATTATTCACATAAAACAAAAAACCCTTATTTAGATTGCATGAAAAAAATGATATAGAACTTTTATGCATTACAAATTACTATAGACATATTTTAGTACATCTTTGTATTTTAATATTAAAATTCAATTAATACTGTGGTATTGTAAAATATTCAATATTTATATCTTTGTAAAATTCAATATTTATATCTTTGTAAAATTCCATTATTATGATATTGTAAAGTACTCTCACTGATGATAAAGTAAAATATAAAAATACACTATTTTATATTTATAGAATACTCACTCATGATAAAGTAAAATATACAATTACTATGATAAAATATTCAATTATTAAAAAAAGAATAGAATTTATAAATTTAGATATGTCAAATTTTGAATAATTTCACTTTTACTGTAAGCCCCTTTAAATGATAAATAAAAAATATAAAACTGAGTTTAATACTGAAGAAGTTAATACTCAACTTAAAAAACTAATGCATGAACAAGAAATTATAAACATGCAAAAATGTTATTTATACACAAATTTAAAAACTTATAAAGAATTATATGAAAATTTAGAAATTAAATATAAAGAAATAGAAAATGAAAATAAATTTCTAAATGAAAAACTTAATACAAAAAATCAAACTAAAAATACAAAAGATCTAACAATTGAGAAAGAAAATATAAATTCCGAATTTGATGACTCTATAAATATAAAAAATATTGTATATAATTATAAAATTAAAGAAGATGAAGAACATAATTTTAATACTAGATCAATTATATTAGAAAAAGAAAAAAAAATTGTAGAATTAGAAAATACAATTATTAAATTACAAATATTATCAAGAAGACATAATAATAAAATAGAAAAAGAAGATGTTACTAATGAAAATGAACTTATAAATCTTAAAACAAAAGTTGAGTATTCACAAATAGAAAAAGAAAGATTAATTATAAATTCTAATAATAAAATAATGGAGACTAAAATTAAATATGAAGAATTTATGAAAAAATATAATGACGTCATGAATAAATATCATGACTCTTTACAAAATTTAGAAAATTTTAAAGATGTGATTAAAAATAATGATTTGCATAAAATGCAAATTTTAGAAAAAATAAAATCTAAAGTCAAATATTTTACAGAAGAAATTGATAATATATTTAATTATACAAATAAAATTTCTAAGAATTTTTATTATATGGAAAATTTGTTTGTTGAAACAAACAAACTTAATATAAATTTAATTAATAAAATTAAAAAGTATGAACTTTTAGAAAATAAGAGAAATATCAAAACAGGGGAGGATTTTTATGATGAAGAAATTAGTAATCTTTTAGAAGTGTGTGATTTACTAACTAAAGAAAATAATAACTTTCAGGAAGAATTAAATAATTTACAAAAAAAAATTATGGTTTTGGAAGTAGAAAAAACAAAATACAAAGATCAGATAGATTTTTTAAATGTCAAATGTAATTCAAATAATTTATATAAGTATATTGAAGATATTTCCAAACAAAAAAAAATAATTTCTGATTTATCATTGGATATTAAAAATCTAATAGATGAAAAAAACAAATTAGTTAGAATTAATGTTGAAAGAATTAAGATATCAGAAAAATATAAAGATGAATTAAAAAATAAAAATATAGAAAATGTTTGTGTAGAGAAAAAAAATGAAGATTTAGAAAAAATGATGAAAACGATTAAAGATGATATTTTTGATAGATTATCTAATCCTATAAAAGAAGTAAAAAGTTGTATAACCTGTAATTTATGCGAGGATAATGCCAAGAATGTTGCAATTATTTCGTGTATGCATACTTTTTGTGAAAAGTGTATAAATTTAAGAATTAAATTACGAGATAGAAAATGTCCTACATGTGGACTATCTTTTAATGTTAGTGATATAAAAAAATTATTTTTATAAAAAGAATATCCACTAATTTACCTTTCAATGTTAATTATATACAATAAAGACTTTAAATATATATATATATATTTGTTGCTACAATCAAGACTTTCAAATATATATTTTTAGCATAAAGTATTTTATGCTATTTTTTCTTTCAATGTTAATTTAATATTATAATGATTTTTTACATTTATACAATGAAGACTTGTAGATATAGGTTTTATAATTAAAACTGTCAAGTATATATTTTATAACATAACTTAAAATATAAATTAAATTAAAAACAATCAAATACTATTTAAAAATTTTTATTATTTCCCTTGCTTCGAAATTTTAAATTTGCCATTTTTGATAATATCAATACTAATTCTGTTTCTTTTACCATCTTTAGTTTTTATAACAATATCCTTTGTGTCTACACATGCTATTGTTCCAAAATATTCTTCTTTCTCATATTTAACAATCACCTTATCATGTTTATTAAATTTTTCTGTGTCAACGTATAATGACGAGTCTAAAATTCTAACCATTAAACCACCATCATCATACATTTCATTCAAATCTTGAACTACTTCATTATCTTCTAATTTTATTCCATCAGATAAATTTATATTATTACTCTTTTTCTTTTTAATATATTCCTCATAATATAAATTTACATTCCCAGTAAAAGATGAAGAATTATAATCAAAAAGTGTTTCGAAATTGTTCATGTATGTTGTATACTTTTTTAGTATTTTAATTCTATTGAGCTTTTTTTCAATGTTTTCATTCAGCATATCCAAATATGTTCTAGTATCTTTAGAATCTTGTATAGACATAGGGATAAATAAATAAAATTATAATATAACTTAATTGTTTATTTATAAAACACAATTTATTAGCTGTTTTCATTTACAATTTTCTCAATCTCAGAATCTGTAAATAATTTATCCTTACTAATTTGTTTTTTAATTTTAATTAAAAATGGATTATAATCATATTCAAGATATTTAGACATAAAATTTTTATAAAATACAAAATTTACTAGCAATTGATTCCCATTAGATCCATATAACTCTATTTTATTAGTAAATATATCTTCAAATTCATTCAATAGATATTTGTTGTATAAAACAACAAACTCTGAAAAATTAATTAAAGAATTTTTTATGTCATCAATTATTTTATAAATCCATTTTTCCGGCTTATAAATATATTTAATATCTATTGAGTAATCAGTAGATATAAGATCTAATATTAATGCTCGAGTTTGAATGGCTTTATGCTGCATTAATTCAGACTTTTTATTATTAAAAAGAGATTTATCAAAAGATTGCAATATAAAAAATAATTCAAGTTTATTTTTATCGACTGATTTCTCATTAAAAAGATTTAATATAATTTCACTAATAAAAAAATCATTTAATTTATTCTGTTCAGAACTGTCAAATTTACTTTTGATAAAATTAAATTTTGATAGTAAAATTTCTCTTTTCGACATTCAGGGATTTAAATTTTTTTTTTATTACCCAAATGGCAAGTAAAAAAAATAAAAAAAATAAAGATTTTATGGATTCTTTATACGAAATATCAAATGAAGTACAAAATATTTCTAATAATGAAGTATGTAAAAATAATATGACTGAAAATAGCATAAATGAAAATAAAAAGAATTTTAATAAAAAAAGTAGCATAAATGAGAATAAAAAGAATGAAAAAACTGAGAATAACATAAATAAATTTACTACAAGTGAAAATATTACTATTACAAATAAAATAAGTAAATCCACAACAAATGAAATGAATAAATCCACTACAAATGAAATGAACAAATCCACAACAAATGAAATAAGTAAATCCACAACAAATGAAATGAACAAATCCACAACAAATGAAATAAGTAAATCCACAACAAATGAAATGAACAAAAATGTTAAAAATATCAGTCAAAAATTACCACCTAAAGTTAAGGGGAAAATGTCAATTGCTGGCATAAAAAAATGATGGAAGAAAATGAAAAAAAGAAAAAAGAAGAATTAGAAAAAAAATTAAAAGAAGAAAATTTACGTAAACTTTTAGAAGAAAAAAAACATAAAGAAAATCTTGTTAAAGAAGCTGAAATGGAAAAACAAAGATTAATAGAAAAAGAAAAATATCTTAAAGAAGAAGAAAAGAAAAAATTAGAAAGAGCAGTAGGCGGGCTTACAATCCAAAAAAATAGAACAGAAAAAATCAAAAAAAAAGAAGACCTGAAATTTTCTTCTAAACATAAAAGTCCTATATGTTGTATTTTAGGACATGTAGACACAGGAAAAACAAAGCTATTGGATAAATTAAGAGAAAGTAATGTCCAAGAAAAAGAGGCAGGTGGTATAACTCAACAAATCGGAGCAACTTTCTTCCCTACACAAGAACTAGCCAAGAAATGTGGTAAACAAATTGGAGATTTACCTGGAATATTGGTTATTGATACACCTGGTCACGAGTCTTTTACCAATTTAAGATCTAGAGGATCTTCTATTTGTAATTTGGCTATTCTAGTTGTTGATATTGTTCATGGACTTGAACCTCAAACTTTAGAAAGCATTGAGTTATTGAGGACAAGAAAGACTCCTTTTATTGTTGCACTAAATAAAATTGATAGATTGTATGGCTGGGAATCTAAAGCTTATAATTATTTTCAAGATAGTTTTAAAATCCAATCAGAAGCTACTAAACTTGAATTTAAAAATCATTTGGACTACATTAAAGTGAAATTTGCAGAAATTGGTCTTAATGCTGCACTTTTTTCTGAAAATCCTAATGATAAAAAATTTATTTCTCTAGTACCTACTTCTGCGATATCTGGCGAGGGAATACCCGACCTTGTTTCCTTAATTTTGGAGTTAAGTGAAAAATACATGAAAACAAAAATGTTAATAACAGATGACGTAGAGTGTACAATTTTAGAAGTTAAAAATACAGAGGGATTTGGTTGTACATTAGATGTTATTTTGAGTAATGGGGAATTAAATGTTGGAGATAAAATAGGGTTCAGTACTACAGAAGGTCCAATTATAACAACCATTCGTACTTTATTTTTACCACAACCTTTGAAAGAGTTGAGGGTTAAAAGTCAATACAGACAGGTAAAAAATGTTAGAGCGAGTTTAGGGGTAAAAATTTTTGCGCATAATTGTGAAAATGCAATAGCAGGAAGTAGAATTTATCGTGTTTTTAACAATGAGGAAGAAATTAAAAATTTATTAGAAAAGGATTTTCAATCCGTTATGTCTTCTATAGAACTTTCTGAAACTGGTGTACATGTAGTTGCTAGCACACTTGGGTCATTAGAAGCTTTATTAAGTTTTTTAAAACAAAGTAGTGTGAAAGTGTCTGCAGTTAGCATTGGAAATATAAAAAAGAAGGATGTGTTGATTTTGGCATCTAATCAGGAAAAAGCAAAAGAATACAGTGCCATTTTATGTTTTGATGTTTTACTTGATAAAGAAATCAAAGAGATTGCAAATAATTTGCAAATAAAAATATGTGAAGCAAAAATTATTTATCACTTGCTTGATCAATACACGAAATATGTCAGTGAAATGAAAAGTAGAGATAAAGAAAGACATTTTAGTGAAGCTATTTTCCCTGTGAAATTGAGTATCGTACAAAATTGTATTTTTACAAAACGATCTCCTCTTATTTTAGGAGTAAATGTCGAACAAGGGACACTAAAAATTAACACGCCTGTGTGCATTTTTAAAAATGACGAGATTATAAAAATGGGAAGTGTCGTGTCTATAGAAAATAATAAAAAGGAAGTAGTTAAAGCTAAAAAAGGACAAAAAGTGGCTATTAAAATTGAAAATTCAGATTCACCTAAAACGTATGGTAGACATTTTGATGAAAAAAGTATTTTTTACTCCATTGTCACTCGTAAAAGTATCGATCTTATAAAACAGTTTTACAAAGACGATCTTGATGAAGAACATTTACAACTTCTAGTTTCTCTTAAAGAAAAATTTAACATTTTTTAAAAATAAAATATTTTTTACCCTCAAAATGAACTTAACTAAACAAAGATTTACTTTCTGTTTTTCCGGGTTATTTTATCCTACGCTTGTTCTACTTGGTACAATATTTTTATTTTCTCTTTTAGTTGAAAAGCCATCACCACAGTCCAACTTAGTAATACAAAATATAACTGCTAAAGCTCATCGAAGGACAGTAAGTTTTAATCCTAAAATTGACTTAACTGACCAATTTAACTTTAATGTAAAAATGGTCTTTTTGTATGCTAAAATAAATTACAGGACAGGTAGTCAAGAAATGTTATGGTCTAGGATAATAAGAAGAGGGGATTGTAAAATTATTGATGAAATTGTAAAAAATAATTATGAAATTAGAGGGGAAGTAGGTACTGAGGTAGAAATAGAACTCAGAGGGAGTGTTACACCATTTGTAGGTCTTATAAGAGATTTTTCATATGGCTCAGTAAAATGTGTTATTTAATAAATTATTTAACTATTCTTAATAGTTTAAAAGCTATAAATTATTTTATATCTTCATTATACAGATTCTTACTAAATTTGATATCTCGTAATATTGTAGCATTGTTTTTTATTGTAATTGTGAAGATATCTAAAGTTAAAAAAAGGTTGTCATGGAATTAAAAGGCAATAAAATAGACAGATTTATAAGATTTTAAAACATAAATTAAATGTAAAGTGCTTGCAGTAAATTTACTTTTAATTTTGTAAATTAAAAAACAATATGCATAAATAGATTGATTAAAGAAGAAGCTACACGAAAAAGATTAATTGAAAAAATAAATTACATAGAAAAAGATTAATTAAAAAAAGAAGCTACATGAAAATCATTAAAAATGATTTAAATAATATTTAAAATTACAGCACCCTGCTTTTCCGAGCGGTCTCCCATCTCAGTACTCACAAGGCTCTTACTAGCTTAACTTCGGAGATCTGACGAGTTCCGGTGCTTTATAGTAGATATGGCCGTAATTGAAAATTATAATTAATGCATAAATAGACATTTATAATTACTTTACTAATATTTAGATTATTTTAAGTGTCAATACAATTTATTATATTTATGATCAGTTTTAAGATTGACAATCTTGAAAACCAAAATTGATTTTTATATTAAAAGTCTATTAAATAACTCTATTGTCATTTCATTGTTATATTAAAAGTCTATTTAATCAATTTTTTGTTCACTTCATTTCTATAGTAAGGAAATATTTGACACTAAAAAATATCTCTTTCTTAATTGACTGTTTTTTAATATAAATTTGCTACCCATGAAAATCAAAATTACTGGATTTAAAAAGACAAAAGAAGACTTTTTATCTAAACTATCTAATATTTCCAACAATATTTCAAATTTAAAAGAAAAATTAGATCAACTTAATATTTTCTCGTCATTAGTAGAAAACAAAAAGACTTTAGTTGTTAAAGAAAGTAAAAATAAAATCAGCATAAACTCAAGAGGAAAAGATAAAAACGAATTAAAAATCAATTTTCCAAATATATTAGGAAAAGGTGAAAACTTAAACATATCGTTAAGATCTCTTACAGAATTTGATTTTCAATTATCAAAACCTTTTATTTTTAATAATTACTTATTATTTTGATTTCACTACTAAAAGAAGCATTGAAAAATTATTTGAGAAAGAATATTTTAAAAATAAAAAAGAGCTAGGAATAAAAAGTAAATATTTAGATTTTGGAATTGGATTTGATAAATACATTTTTGTTAAGTCAAATTATCCAATTTTAAATTTCAATATTGAACAAGGTTTTGACTTTTTAAAAATGTTCTTTTCATTTAATTTGAAATACAATCTATTGAAAAATCTTCAACATGAAATATTTTTAAACACAGGTTCTGCTATTGGGAAAATCAATGACAATGAAAAATTTTATTTAGGGGAAAATATTAAAGGATATAAAAATAGTAGCATAATTCAGTAATATAAAAAGGAGGGAGGAAGATCATTCGTTGAATTTACTAACAAATTATTGTTAAATTTTAAAATGTTTGATTTTTACTTTTTTAACTCTTTGGCGTGTACACATAAAAGTAATAATATTTTTAATTATAAATATAAAGACAATGTACCCAATTCATTGGGTCATACAATTGGACTAGGGTTGAGTGTCCTTTATATAAAAAAATAGATCAAACAAAAATTGATATTTCTGTAGGATTTCCATTAATCAGAGAAGGTAGAACTGATTCTTACCAATTTTCTTTTGATATTATTTTTTAATAATGTTTTTTATTTTAACTATATTATTTTTAGTACAATTTAATTATATTTTTATTCTTGAAGTATGTATTTTAATTTAGCTATTTAGATTAAATATTCACTAAATCATATAATTACTATATTTTATAACATACTGTTTCATTTTATAATCAATTATGTCTTTAAATGACAAATAATTTTTATTTGAATGATTTATGTTCAATATATCATTTTCAAGGGATAAATTAACTCCTAATTATTAATAAATAAAAAAAATCGAGTGATCCAAATGTCTTACAAACAAAACTTACAAAGAAAACAAGACAACATACTCAAAAAAATAAATGAAGAAAAATATTATAAATTAAAAAACATAGTATCCAAAAAAACAGAAGATAAAAAGGTAAGAGATGCGGCTTGTGGGTTGTGTATGCTAAAAGAAAGAAATCAATATTTTTATAATTAAAATTTTATTTTTTAGTATAAAAATATTAATTTTGCATAAAGTAAACCAACAAATTGTACAAATTAATTTTGCATAAAGTAAACCAACAAATTGTACAAATTAATTTTGCATAAAGTAAACCAACAAATTGTACAAATTAATTTTGCATAAAGTAAACCAACAAATTGTACAAATTATTTTGCATAAAGTAAACCAACAAATTGTACAAATTAATTTCGCATAAAGTAAACCAACAAATTGTACAAATTAATTTCGCATAAAGTAAACCAACAAATTGTACAAATTAATTTTGCATAAAGACATTTAAAGGTTTTAAAAATTGTAAAATTTAGTATTTTAAATTTTTTAAAAATTTAATCAAGCTATTTTAATAAGAGAATCATGTACATCTGAAAATTAAAATTGAATCTGTAAACTAATCATAAAATAAGGTTTTTTAATACAAAAGTTAATTACATTTAAATTTGTATTTATGCAGAATTTTGTGTTTATATTTAGAAAATACATAATGGGAGATTTTTTAATATTAGATTATTATAGATTGTTTTTTTAATCTCAAATTTAAAATATTATCAATGATATAATTACTAAAGTTTAATAAGTGATTGTAAATATCTCATACATTAAACAATTTCAGATTAAAAAAAATACAAAGTAAATTTACACAGTAGAAAAATAATAAGTTTCTTTGTTTACTCCTAAAATCACTACAGAAGATTTTAAGGATTTTATGTCTCAGTTAAAATGATTTAGTAGTAGAATATAATCATTTGCAAATAACTAGGTTAATTTTTAAACTGATGATCAGTTAAAATAGTTTTTTGATTATTAATTTAATTTGTATATATTTTTAATTAAAAAATATGATTAATACAATTATTAATTTAATTTGTATATAATTAATACAATTATTAATTTAAATATTAATATATTATTATTAATACTATTATAACATTCTCTTGCAATTTATTTATTCTTTACTTATTGATTAATTAATTTTTTTAATTATAACAAATTTAAATATTCCCCATATGTTGTTTTTAATCAAATTGTTTTTATGTTCACAACTACCTCCAAATGACAATCTCCAAATTGATGATCCTAATAGTTTGCCAATAACAGTCTATTCAGTAACAGATTCAGAAAAAAATCTTCTTTATTATACTAAACAAGGTGATGACTCTAAAACATTCTTTTGTGTTGAAAGTTCACCAAATACTAATTCTTTATGTTTACAAAATTACAACTTTTTGCAAAAACATGAAGGTTATTTTATTACAGTTTATCCTGTAAATGATCAAAATACTGATGATCAAAAGACTGATTCATTAAAGACTCCTACAAGCTATACTTTTAAATTTTATGACTATAAAGATGTTGAGACAAGTATTTATAAACAGTTATTTAACAAGATAAAAATGGACTTTACTGAACAGAATGGGATTTTGTATGTGTCTTATAATCTTCTAAAAGATCAACCAAGTTCCCTTAAATTTAATTATATCACTGCTGAAGAAAACATTAATAAGTGGAATTTCTGTGTTATGAATATACACAACTTTTTATTACCTTCTTTAATAAAAGAAATTAGTGTTCTTTCTCTTTCCTATAAAAATAAAGGGTTTATAACTGGAAGACTTAAATTTATTGAACAAGTTGTAGATGAGATATTAAATGCACAAGCTAAAAAAGTGGAAAAGGTTATGATATCTCATTATATAATTGAATATAACCACAGAGTTATAAATAAGCTTGAAAGTTTAATTTACAAAATTTCTACTTTATCGATCCTGACAGGTGTAAATTTACATTTGACAACTTTAAATATTAAGGATAAGAATTTGTACAATTCAATACAAGAAAAAATCAAAATCTTAAAACTTAATTTTCTTAATTTACTTGAAGGATTTGATCAACTAAAGGAAAGTGTAATAAAAATGAATAGCATTTTTAAACAATTGAGTAGTATTAATTAAACGAAAGTTATTATATATTATATAATATTTATATTCGTTATATATAATTATATTATTTGTTATATCATTATTTAAAAATACATGATATAACAAATAATTATTTTCAAGATATAAAATTAAAAAGAATGATAATTTCTATTTACGAAGATACTTGTTTGATTTATAAAAATATTCTGTTATCTATTCATTGATAATCAAGTTATGGAATATCTAAGAAATATTTATAAAATTTAGTTTATGCAGAATACATTTCTTTAAGTAATTGACTCAGTAAGTGTATTTTAATAATATCTAAATAAAATTGAGATTTCAGATTTTTATAAGTTAAAACTTATAAAGTTAACAAAAATATACAAATTTTACTTTATAAAATAATTAATAAAAACCTTTGTAAACATTTTAAGATTTGTGTACATTTTTAAACCCCAAATGTCCAACCAGAAAATTCAAGTTCATCATTTCAAACAGAGACAAAAAAAGCTTAATGATCTACTTTATGATGATCAAACATTATTTCTTATAACTCCTTTGCAAGTTCTAATAATATCTTTAGTATTTATAGCAAATGTTTTTCTATTGCATATTGTTTCAAGATACGTTCCATCAACTACTACCCCACAAGTCGCATTGTCTCTAGTTGTTATTGTTTTCTCAATCCTCTTAACTTTTTTTATAAATAAAAAGTGATAATTTTTTATTTTTTTTATGCATAAATTTGTCAATGCAGTCAGAAAAAAAATTTTCTTCTGATGAAAAATCTCGTATATCAAAATTACTTAATAAAAAATTGGCTCCTGAGTACATAAGTTATAGACAAGGATTTAATAGAATGAATGTTCCATATGTTGAAGGATGGACTGTAATTTCATTAGCTAATCAAATTTTTGGATTTGATGGTTGGTCTTCTCAGATTCTAAAAATGGAAATTGACTATTGTGACAATATTGACTCAAAATGGACTCTTGGTATTTTTTGTATAGTAAGAATTTCTCTTAAAGATGGAACTTATAAAGAAGACGTGGGATTTGGTAGTTCAGAAAATCAAAAAAGAAAAAGTGATGCTTTTGAAAAGGCTAGAAAAGAAGCAGCCACTGATGCACTAAAAAGGGCCTTAAGACAATATGGAAATTCTTTAGGGAATTGTTGTTATGATAAAGATTTTATAAAAACAGTTAGAAACATAGAAAAAAAGAAAAAGAATTTGTAAGTGCAAAAGATTTATATAGACAGGAAAATAATGAAAAACAAAATAAAAAAAAAGAAGATTCTTCTGAATTTGAAGCTTTTACTTTTTCAAATCAATAAGACATATTACTATTTTAATTGATTAATATATACTTGATAAATAAATTTATATTTGAATTGAATTGATAAATTATTAGTTTGTATTAAAATAGTATTTATTGTTTGATTAATTACTATTTATGCAAAATAAATTCTTAAATTAATATTAAAATAATGTTGTTAAGTAATTCTTAATTTAATATTAAAATGCTATTTATATTTGACAAATTCTTAAATTAATATTAAAATGCTATTTATGCGATTAATCGAATAATTAATATCAAAATACTATTTATATTTATAAATACTTTAATTTATATGTAATTACTGCTGTTTATAAATTTTCTAATTACTATTTATGCTGTTTAACAAATTTTTTAATTAATATTAAAATGCTATTTATGCAATTAAATCCTTTTTTAAAACTAAAATTAATTTTCAACTGTTTGTTTTTTTGAAACAAATTTCTCCTTTTCAAAATATTAAAAAATAAAAAAAATAAAGGGCATAAATAAAGATGGATCCACTACAAGAAGCATTAAAAAATAAAGAAAAACAAATATTCTTTACAATACCACCAAGATATGAACAAATATTTAAACAAAAAGAATACGACTTTGAATACTTTGGTCTTACACTTATGCAGAGAGTTGTAGCTTTCATTCTTTTCTTTGCTGTAGGAATTTTATCATTTTTCTATGCAATGCTAAAAGTGATCACTGCCATAGTCAATCCTGCCAAATTTGCTCTTCCTTATGCATTTTCTAATTTTATATTTTTCTTTATGTTTGGATTTCTTTTGGGATTTAGATCTTATCTTTCCAATTTATTCTCAGAAAAGAAAAGAGCTTACACGTCATTTTTTATAATTAGTACTCTTACTACAATTTATATTACACTTACAATGGGTCACTATTTTATAAGTTTACTATTCTGTCTTGTACAAGTAGTTTCTTTTATAATATTTGCTTTAACATTTATTCCTGGAGGTACTCATGGAATTTCAAGTATGATTTCTTTAGTGTTTAGAAAATAAACTAATAAAAAATGTTTAAATGGATTCTTTTTTTTGTCTAATAAAAAATGTTTAAATGAATTCTTTTTTTTATTTTGCATGAATGACGGAGAACTTTTACAGTCATTAATATTTTGTAGTATTTGTTTTTATCCAGAAAATAAAACTTCTGCTTCTTCTTTATTAATAAGTTATTGTATGCATGTAATTTGTAATAACTGTCTTAAAGAGTTAGACTATTGTGTCATTTGCAATACTAAAACCACTTTTGTACCTGTCACAGATTCAATTAGTCTAAAATTACAAAAAAATCCAACAGAATTATTTAGCAGACCAGTAGACATTTCAATGTTTCAAGTAAATAGTTCAATAAATTTAATAGAATATTTAAGAGATCAAATAAATGCTTATAAAAATTATTAAAATTAGCTAAACTGGAAATAGAAAAACTAAAGCATAAACAAAATGTAATGAAAAGTAGAAATATAAAACCAGTGCGTAAAGAAGAAAAACAAATACAAAATAATGAAAAAATTAGAAAGGTATGTGAAATTATAAAAACAAATAAAAGAAAAAGTGAAAAATCCACTTCTGTGTTAGATTTTTCAAATAGTTCGTGCACTACAGGTCGGTTAACAATTCCAAAGGATTTCAATCCTTATAAAAAATTTTATAGGAAGTAGATTATTATCTCGTATGTAATTAATAAATTATGCTATTTCATATTATTGAACAATAAAATATACTTATATAAAATATTCTAGTAAACAATTAAATAACCTTCTATAAAATATTCTATAAAACAATTAAATATACTTATATAAAATATTCTAGTAAACAATTAAATTTCTTATGTATCTCATGTTATTTAAACAATTAAATATACTTATATAAAATATTCTATAAAACAATTAATTTACTTATATATCTCTTATTAATATAAATTTACTTATATATTTTAAATTAATAATAAAATATACTTATATTAAAAATTGCGTAAAACAGATAAAATTTTTGCATAAAATCAATATTAATTTATATTCTGCATAAATTACAAAATTGGGTCTTTATATAAAATCAATATTAATTTGTATTTTGCATAAATTAATTTAACTAATAAGGTTTAAAAACTGTAAATAAAAAATATTATTGGTTATGTAAAATTTTGTTTGTTTAAAAATAAAATGACGCAATATGTAAAATGAATGATTTACAATTTGATAAAAAATTACCAAATTTAACTAAAATAATAATCACAGTTAGTCCTTCTCTAAAAGAAGTTGATCAACTAGTCTCATTTATCAATCAAGGAATAACAATTTTTAGAATGAATTTTTCCCATGGTTCATCAGAAGAACACAAACTAATGATCAATAATTTAAGACAAGCTAGTAAAAAAACAAATAAAATTATTACAATTTGTTTAGACACTAAAGGTCAGGAATTTAGAATAAGTCTAACTAAATCCTCTGAAGTAAATGTTAAGAAAAATGATATCTTGACTTTTACAAATAAAAAATATACAGAATCTATTTTTATTCCAGTTTCTGATTTTAGTCTTCTTAAAACAGGTTTAAAATTTTATTTGGATGACGGTCTTTTAGCATTAGAAATTGTTGAACTTGGTTTTGATCACATTAAAGGTAAAGCTTTAAATGCACACAGATTGAAAAATAATAAAAAAGTAAATTTTCCAGGTATAGAGTTATTATCTTTAAATCGGGATAGTACAGATCAAAATGATATCTTATTTGGAGTTAAACACGATGTAGATGTTATTTTTGCATCTTTTGTTATTCAAAAAAGCAATGTTACAAAAATTAAGGAAATGGTCGGAGACATTCCTGTGTTTTCTAAAATTGAAGCTGTAAAAAGTATTGAAAATATTGATGAAATTATTGAAATATCAGATGGAATTATGGTTGCTAGAGGGGATTTAGGAGTAGAAACAGGATTTGTAGAAATGTTTGAAGTTCAAAAAACTGTTTCATCAAAGTGTTTAATAAATTGCAAACCCGTAATTTGTGCGACTCAAATGCTTGAAAGTATGACTTCTAGTACAATTCCTTTACGATCTGAAATTAGTGATATTGGTAATGCGGTACTTGACGAATATGACGCACTTATGTTGAGCGGTGAAACAGCTGTAGGAAAAAATCCCAATTTATGCTGCGAGTATATGAAAAATATAATAAAAAATGCAGAAAACTACTCAGAAAGAATTAAGGAGAATGTTAAATGTCCATTTATAGGAAGAGGAAAGAGTAATTCATGTGTTATTACTGAGATTAGTAATATTGATATGATAAAACACTTGTATAATAAAAAACTAGGTGTACTAATTTATGCTATTTCTGATAATCTTAAAATTCTGTCAATGGCAAATTTATACCGAGGAGTTGTTCCAATAATGAAAAGTAACAAGACAATTGAAACAATTTCTGAAGAATTAAAAAAAAGTTATGGATTTCAAAGAATTTTACAATTCATTTTTTGTGATACTAACAAAGATATTAAAACTATAAACATTTTATAAATAAAATATTTATTGTAAGTAACTTAATATTAGGAATATATTATAATAATATATTGCAATGTATTTAACGGTATATTGTAATATAATGTAAAATATATAGTCATAACATATTATAATAATAAACTTAATGTAATATATATAATGTAATAAGTATATTATAATAATGTAATAAATATATTATAATAATATTAAAGTAACTATATTGTAATAATATATTATAATAAACATATTATTATATTTAATAAAGAAGTATTCTTAAAAACATTTATTCATTTTTAACCAAGTAAAAGTTCATATAAAATACAAATAATATTTACAATAATAAGTGGTATTCTTAAAATTGTTCTAATACCATTTATCATATCAACTAATTTTCTTCTTTTTTCTCCTAATAAATTTCTATGTTCTTGTGCTAAAGGTAAACCCATTTTTGATAAAAACCTTTTATCATCTAAAATAACAATAGCATTTCCAGTAAAAGAAATCCATAAAACATCTTAAACAGTCCAAACATGGGTTCTAAAAATTTTAGAATTTGCCCTATATGGGAATTAGAAGTAAAGATAAAAGAGACATATACTACATGATGAGTAAAGAGAATGGATATAGAGCAAGAAGTGTTTATAAATTAAAACACATTGATGATTCATACAATATATTCGAAAATATTAAAAATGTAGTAGACTTATGTGGGGCACCAGGAAGTTGGTCACAATATGTTGCGGAAAAGAATAAGAAAATACTTACAGTAGATTTACAAGATATGAATCCTATAGAAGGGGTTCATATTATCAAAGAAGATATTACTTCGCTAACATGTATTAATAAAATTTTAGATTTTTTTCAAAATGACAAAGTAGATCTTTGTTTATGTGATGGAGCTCCAGATATAACAGGGATACATGACATTGATGAATATTTTCAATCTCAATTAATTTCTAAAGCTTTAGAAATTTCTTTAAAAATTACCAAGTTAGGGGGCTCTTTTATAGGTAAAATATTTAGAGGTAAATATTGTAAATATGTAGTACACATGTTTAAAAATTTTATAAAGAAGTTTTGGTCTTAAAACCAAAAGCAAGTAGACATGCCTCTATTGAATGTTTTATCTATTGTAAAGGACTTTTTAATAATAAAGGGGAAGTTTCAATTAATATAGAAAATGAAGATGTAGAAGATTTTGAAATAATTGGTTGCGGAAATGGTCCAGATAGTGATTTAACAATAGACAATGTCAAAAAGTATCTCTTTAAAACCACTAAGTACTCCTATTAAACCTCCTTATGAAGAATCAATAAACTTTAGAAAAAAATAAAGTTTGATGAAATTTAATTGTCTCTCCTTATTTCAGCAATAGAAAAAAGCCATGCTTTTTTCCCTATGAAAACTATCACAATCATACTTGACAATATAAATCAAGATTTTACAAATGAAAGAAATACAGCAGAATGGAAATTAATAAAAAATGCTGAAAAAATAATCTTAATATTCATAGAAACACAAAAATGGTTTCCAATAAACAATCCACAGACTGTTTGCGCTTCTTTAAATGCTTTAGATTCGAAAAAAGGTGTAGAAAGAAGAAATATTATAGCACTTTTGAAAAGTTTGGAATTTGCTATAAAAATAAATAATAGGAAAGCTGAAGTAGTTAAAATTATTTTACTAGGCGGAGAAAAATATAAAATCACTAAATGTGTTGCTGAATTAAAAACAGATCTAATAATTGTGTTTATTTATAAAGCAAGAAATTTTATTGATAGAATATTTAGGAGGGATCATTTTACGTTTTTAGTAGAAGAATTAGAAATTCCTGTTTTGACTATAAAAAACATGAATGTTTAATTAGTAAATTATTTTTAATATTTACAAAACATTGTATATTTCTTATTTGTGACTTATAATTATTTTAATATATTTTTTTACATCATTTTATATATCTTTACTATTTGTATTTGAATATTATTATATTATATCTTTCATATTTGTGACTTTATATAGATCATTAATATTAATATAAGATTATATAATTTAAATTTAACTATTTATCATTTACACCTATCTATCATTTATATATATCTATCATTTATATTATTATAAATTATTGAAATTAATATTTATTGATTCGTTCACAAATAAATTCTGATATACAATCTAAATATTCTCTATCATTTTTATTTGCATACTTAACTTTAAAACTCGGATTAAATTTATATTCTGGACTAAAATACGAATAAAATGGATTATTTCTTGGAACTTCATCTGGTAAATTTTCACCACATAAAATCGCTGTTTCGTAAGCCCAACATCTGGCAACATTACGAAGAGTGTAGCCTCCTCCTCCAAGTACAATAAGAGGAATATTAAAATTTTGAACAAATTTCACACAAGACGCGTGACCATGAATTGACAAATTAAACATACCTAATCGATCTGCTCCCAATGAATCAGCACCGCATTGCATTACAATGGCATTTGGTCTGAATTTTTTTATACACTCATCGACAATTGGCTCAAAAACGTATTTATAACTCTCATCTGTAATTCCCGACAACAAAGGAACATTAACAGCTTTGTGGTTTGTAGTGACAAGAGACCCAGTTTCAGGAAAAAATCCATTACCAAATTTATGAAATGATAATGTTAAAACTCTATCATTTAGTAAAAACGCATCTTCTACACCATCCCCATGGTGTACGTCAATGTCTATGTACAAAACTTTTTTATGTATTTTTAAAAGTTCTAAAATAGCCATAACAATGTCATTTACATAGCAAAATCCGCTTGGTTCATTTTTATGAGCGTGGTGCAACCCACCCGCCCAATTTATTACAACATCAAAATCACCATTGTTAATGTATCTTGCAGCATTTATTGACGCACTAGAATATTTCAAGCAAAACTCTTTTAGTCCATCAAATGACGGACAATCGGAAGTCTCTTCTTTGCCAAGATCTTTAAAATATTTTTCTGTATGGTACGTAATCTTTTCTATTTGTGGTTTTATAATTGTCATTTTATTTTCTAGTCCGAGAGATTTTACCAATGAATGTGTCACCATAATTCTAAATGGTTTCATAGGATGTTTAGGACCATAATGATAAATTCCAACACTATCATCGTACATATAACCAATTTTCATAAGGGCAAAACAAAAATTAAATTTCTCCTTCTTCTTTTGAATCTTTACAATATGAAATGTATTTTTCAATACTTCTTTTATCCAAGTTAGTAATATTCTCATTTTCTTGTATTCTTTTTTCTAGATTATCTAAAAAACAGTAATAAATGTCTTCTGGGTTAATTTCAGAAAAACTAATAATTTTATAATTTTCGTTATCTTTAATAAACTTTAAAACCTCTTTGTAGTCCATTTTGTAAAAAATTATTTCATCAAAATACAAATCTTGAAGAAAAAAATAAAATCTTAAAATAACTTTTTCTAAATCTTTCATACCAAAATTCCTGGCTATTTTATTTAGTAAAAAATAATATTTTTCATATGTAAAATTTTCTAATTTTTCTACTTCATCTGCTAAAGTAAAGACATCAAATTTCTTAGCATAAAACTCTTTTTCAAATTTCGCAAAACTTTCACTTTTTGCATAAACATAAAATTCATAAGATTTTTGCAAATTAAAATGTTCTTCATAAATTTCTGAATTTTTAATTTCACAACAGAACTCATTAAAATCTTTTATATTATTATTCAAATTACCTAAATTTATAATATCTTTATTACAAAAATATTCATATAAAATTCTATTAAGGTGTTTATAATTAATAGCATTATAAATAAATGTACCAAATATATCATAGATACATTCTTTTTGTGTTTTGTAATTTTTTATATCAAAATTATTGAATAGAATCTTTTTGGCATTTTTAAAACATGTGATCTTTAAATTTTCATCATTTGAAACTATTTCATCCTTTTCCATTTATGCGTAAAAAATATTTTGATAATAATTTATTTAAAAATATTAAATTAATATTAAGAAATCTTATTAATTATTTATTTCTTATGTATTAATAATTTTATTAATCATTTATTTCTTATGTATTAATAATTTTATTAATCATTTATTTCTTATGTATTAAGAAATCTTATTAATCATTTATTTCTTATGTATTAAGAAATCCTTGTATATCATTGATTAAATTTTAATGTATAGATAATTTTGTTTTGTGTTATTTTAATTATAAAGTTATTCACATTAAAATAACATAAGAGACAAACATATTATCAGTAAGTTTTAATTGTAATTAACAATATTAATTTTTAATATAAAGTATTTTAAGAGATTGTATTTGTAAAATTAAGAATATTCTTATAAATTTGTTTATATTAAAACAAACTTAGAAAAATTGAAAACCCCCTAATGTTTGCTAAATTATTTATACAAAGAGTTTTTAGTGATTCTGTGGAGACTTTTAAATTCATCTTAGAGGTAATTATAATTTATATTATAATAAGGTTTAGACATAAAATTAAGAAACCAACCTTAGAATTACCCATGACGTCATTACAAAGCTTATTAAAGATTTTGAACCTGTTGAGCTATTAGAAGATCCACCTAAAGAATTTATTAAAAATTGCACTTACTCAAAGACCATTTTGGACTTAGCAAGTTATGATTGTTTTCAAATAGGCTCAAAATTTAAAGAAGAGAGTAAAAAAGTTATCCAAGATTACGGGATAGGAACTTGTGGTCCTCCTACATTTTATGGGACATTAGATCTACATTTATTTTTACAAGATAAAATATCTGAAGTATTAGGTACTGAGGATTCTATATTATATTCTAATTCTTATACTTGTATTAATAGCGTCATTTCATGTTTTTAATCATTTATTTCTTATGTATTAAGAAATCCTTGTATATCATTGATTAAATTTTAATGTATAGATAATTTTGTTTTGTGTTATTTTAATTATAAAGTTATTCACATTAAAATAACATAAGAGACAAACATATTATCAGTAAGTTTTAATTGTAATTAACAATATTAATTTTTAATATAAAGTATTTTAAGAGATTGTATTTGTAAAATTAAGAATATTCTTATAAATTTGTTTATATTAAAACAAACTTAGAAAAATTGAAAACCCCCTAATGTTTGCTAAATTATTTATACAAAGAGTTTTTAGTGATTCTGTGGAGACTTTTAAATTCATCTTAGAGGTAATTATAATTTATATTATAATAAGGTTTAGACATAAAATTAAGAAACCAACCTTAGAATTACCCGATGACGTCATTACAAAGCTTATTAAAGATTTTGAACCTGTTGAGCTATTAGAAGATCCACCTAAAGAATTTATTAAAAATTGCACTTACTCAAAGACCATTTTGGACTTAGCAAGTTATGATTGTTTTCAAATAGGCTCAAAATTTAAAGAAGAGAGTAAAAAAGTTATCCAAGATTACGGGATAGGAACTTGTGGTCCTCCTACATTTTATGGGACATTAGATCTACATTTATTTTTACAAGATAAAATATCTGAAGTATTAGGTACTGAGGATTCTATATTATATTCTAATTCTTATACTTGTATTAATAGCGTCATTTCATGTTTTTCAACTAAAAGTGATACAATCTTTTACCATAGAAATTCAAATGAAGCAATTATAAGAGGGATAAATTTATCAAAATCAAAAAGCTATGAATTTGATAATTTAGAAATATTAGAAGATCTTTTAAAATTAAATTTTAGAGATAAATGTAATAACTTCTTGATTGTAGAAGGACTATCTAAAAATGATGGACAAATTATTGACTTAAAAAGAATTATAAAACTAAAAGAGACTTTTAAATATAAAATTATCCTTGATGAGTCATTAAGTATCCCATTTCTAGATAAAAGAGGAGTATGTGGATATTTTAATGTTTCTCATTCTTTAATAGACATAAGAATAGGATCTTTTTCTTATGGCTTTACTTCCTGTGGGGGATTTTTTACTGGAAATAAGCTACTTACAAACTATCAAAAACTTAACAGCTCGAGTTACGTGTTTTCTGCCTCTTTGCCAGGTGTCTTAACAAATTTCAACAAATTAGCTTTTGATTTAGATTTTGATTATTCAACAATTAGAAAAAAAGTCAAAATTTTTTTACTAATTTTAAATCTCCTAAATACGAGATTATTTCACATATTCATTCTCCAATTATTTTAATAAGATTGAAAACAGAGACTTCTAAAAAAATATTAATTTCTATTTTGCATAAAATAATTGAGGATTGTCAAAAAGAAAAAATATATTTAGGATTAAATTTAAATCCTGTACCAACCTTAAGAGTAAATATTAAATTAAGATTAAAGAATATAAAAAAAATAACAAGAGTCATTTTAAAAATATGTGAAAAAAACTGTTTGAGTAAATTTTAAATTAGATTGGAATAATTAGTAAGAGTAAATTTTAAAATTAGTAATAGAATATGTAAGAGTAAATTTATAAAGTATATAAAAATAGAGTAATATGAAAAACATAATAAGAGTAAATTTAAAGTATATAAAAATATAATTGAGAAACATAACAAAAAAATAGTAAGAGTAAATATTAAAAAAAAATAGTAAGAGTAAAAATTGACAAACATAATAAAAGTCATTTAAAAAAAAATAGTAAGAGTAGAAATTAAAAAAACACTAAAATATTGTGTAGTAAATTTTAATGGAAATCTAATTAAATTTATAATTTTCAAAATCTTGCTTTTTAATGGATTGTCTTCTTTTATCATTTTTAATAAAAAGTATAAAATAGCTATATTAGTTTTATTTGGTTGATTAATCAAATCATTATAACAAATTTCTAGTTTTTTATTAATTTTATCAATGTCATCTGCTTCAAGTATTTCATTTTTTAAATCAATCAAATTTTTCATTCTAACGGTTAAAAAATTACTTTTCTAATTTTTTGAAATTTTTCAAACAATTTTCATATAAAAATTCGAAATCAGTAAAAACTTTTGAAAAAACTTCAGAAAGTGGTAAAGCAAAATTTGTCAAAAACCACTGGTCTTCTTTTGTTTTAATTGAAATATCTTCACTATTTGTACCTAAAATCTCTTTTTCTAACATTTTACTTCCATATAAAAAACTTTCAAATTTTTTATATGACGCACTTATGTCAGCCAATTTAATTAACATTTTAAGTTCTAAATTTTCAATCTCTTTTTGTTTTTTATTTTTACCAAGATATTTTAATTTAAAAGTTTCTAAAATTTCATTGTGCAATATTAAATTAGTAGATAAAATCAACTCATGAATAAATTCTATATTTTCTTTTGTTAAATAATGAGGTAAAAATTCTAATATAAATTTTTAACAATTTCAATATGACGAGCTTCATGTTCTAAATTAGTAGATCTGTATTCACTGGATCCAGGATGATTAATGTCATGAAGTAAACAACATAATAAAAAGATAAATTTTTTATCTTTTTCTAATTTATATTCTTTAAGCAATTCTAAAAAAATACATCCACTTTTCAATGTATTGAATCCGTGTGTTGCATTGTGATAAGGAACATCATTATACAATTTAATGGCAGTTTCAATAAATCTAAATAAAATATTTTCATCATCTACACAAATCTTTTTTAATATATCAAAAGATAAACAACTTATTTTAGACATTTCAATGTGTTGATTATATTCTAGAAAAAGAACTTTTAACTTATCTTTTTCATTTTCAATTTTTTTGTCGGTCATAGAAAGTGGGTTTATGAATTAAGAAAATTTTAAATTTATAAAAAATAATCTTAAGAACTAATTAAAGAGCTACTTTAAGAACTCATTAGTATTATAATAACTAATTAAAGAGCTACTTTTTGAGCTAAGAACTCATTAGTATTATAATAACTAATTAGTATTTATGCATACACTTATATTTAAGATTCAAATAGTCTATTTAAAAGTTCCAAATAATGCATTTATGCATAAATTAAATGAAAGCATATATACAAAAGATTTAATAAGGTACCTTTATAATATGAAGCATATATATTAAAGATTAAATAATATGTAAAAACTAATTAATATATATGATAATAAGGTATCTTTATAATATTAACATATTTTATTAGTTTATAATTATTATAGTGTAAAACACATTGTAAATAGTAAAAAAACTGATCCTGATTTTTACTTATTATAACATAATAAATTTCTTTTAACATTTTTTACTATTGTAAAAAAAAATGTTAATTACTTCTGTGCTTTTTTTTAAATTTTACTGACTAACTATTTTGTACTTTTATAGGTCACAATTGAAAAAGTCTTCGTTAAAATATATCTTATTATTTTTAAATTTGTTTAGTTGTTAGAATTGCTTTGTAAATTTTAATTTTAACAAGTAAGAAGGTTTAAATAATCTCTATAATTTGAAAACGGTTCAAACTATATTTTTTTATATTGGATTGTAAGGTACTGTTATTAGTCCTTTGTAAAAAAGGTAAATTTAAGACACAATTATTATAATGTATAGTTTTTAACATTTCCATATTATAGAGATTATTATAAAGTCTTGTATAAAATAGTATTTTGCATAAATTCAATTACAATCTTTACATTTGATTTATGCCGAATGAAGAAAATCCACGTGTAAACCTTTTTGATAATCAATTTGTGAAATCTTTACAAGACGCTTTGAATTCTAATAAATTCAAAGTTTAGATTTATAGAATTTTGAATAAATGACAATTCGTAATTTAAATTCAAAATACTAAAATTAGTAAAAGCATTGCCTATTACAAATATTCTCTAAGCTTACTTTAAATATTTTTAATTTTTAAAACGATTTTCTTTTATTCGATTTGAAATTTTAAATCCCCAATGGAGAACTTTTTTCCAGATTTTTCTAAACAATACAACAATACTTACAAAATAAGACTCAATACAATCAAGCCACTGATAAATTCACCATTTTTTAAATGAAGAAAAAATAGATGAAACTAATGTTCATTTACAAAAATTAGATTCAAAAAATATTACAAATATTGTGAATGGATTGTTAAAATGTAGACTTTTATGTCCAAATGGTCCAGACACCTTAACTATAAGTCCTTATAATAATAAAGAAATATTCTTTGTCGACAAAGCAATAGACTATTTCCTTATTCCAAATTGCAATAATCAAATTTACCAAAAAAGTGACATTTTTAATTGTCAAATAATTTCCATTCCTAATTTTAATGACACAAAAAAAGTATTGATTTTAGATTTTCTAAATGAAGATATTGAATTTGTAGAATTTACAAATTAAATTTTAATTTACTTTTTTAAATTTCCCCTAAGTTTCCCTTTTAATTTTAATCTGTAAAATTAACATGTCAAAATATTTAAAATTGAAATTATCATGTGCGCATTCAATAGAGAAAGCATTTGGAAGAAAATATGATAAAAATTCAATGTATTTTATTGTAATACAGGGACCAACCTCCTCTGGTAAGACAACGCTTTCAAAAGACATTGTTAAAGTGTTACAAGATTTTAATCCTTTTTTATTGTCTTTAGATAACTTTTATGATTTCCCTTATAATTCTAAAGATGAATTGGCATTAGATTACGATAATCCTAATATGCTAAATTGGACAAATATTTTTACCGTAATAAACTCAATTATACAGGAAGATGAAGAAATACCTGTTTATACTCGACCAGGAGAAAGTCTAGAAACATTTTATTATGTAAAAAATCCTAAAAGTAATATTTTCATTTTAGAAGGTGTTTATGCTTTTAACTGTCTCAATGACGTCATTTTTAATTTAGATAAATTCGACCAATATAATTCATCAAAAGAATTAGTGAACGAATACATCACGAATACGAATATAAAACCTTCAGATAAACCAATTAAAGTGTTTAATTTACTACTTACTCAAAATAAGAAAAAACTATATAAACTTAGAATACGAAAAGATTTTTTATTACGAAATGTTGAAAAAAAAGAAGTCATTGATAGACTAGATAAATTTACCTGGCCAGGTACCTTGAGATGGGTGTACTCGTCAAGATTTAAGAGAGATTATGTTATTAAAGGAGGAAATTTCAATAAAAAGGAGATTGAAAGGTTAAAAAATAATCTAAAAGACTTTTTTAATAATAAATTTTAATTTTTTTATATTGAATCGAATCTTACAACAGTTGATTTGTTAATATATTTTTTACAATCAAATGTAAGTTCGACTTCTGTATAATCAGCTTTATAATATGGGTAAACTAAAATACACATATCACCAATAAAATATTTTGTCACTGGTTTTAAATTAAAATATAATTTCTGTAAATTAATTACAGAATCATTTTCAGAGGTAAAAAGAAGATCAGATTCGCTTGCATTTCTGCTAAGTTCTTCTGGATTTATTTCATTAATGATTCTTTTTACATCTGCAAGTATAAGTTGGGAATTTAAATGAGGTAGTAAAATAACACTGGTCCATGACAAATACTTGTCAAACATATCAGATTGAACATTTAGTGGATAAAACTGCGAAAATTTATCATAAATAATGTGAAATTTATCCGGCACAAGTGTTTTACTTTGTGGGGGAATTACAACCATCAATTGTTCAAAAGGTGACAAAGGAGCGCCTAGTTTCAAAGAAAACCGCGATCTGACGACTTTTACTAAGTCCCCTACAAATGGAGCAAAATGATAGGGATAGACCCAATCCCAGTTAGTACGTCCATTAATGTAATAATTATAAATCCATATAAGACCA
Source organism: Cotesia chilonis (assembly GCA_018835575.1). Taxonomy (NCBI): domain Eukaryota; kingdom Metazoa; phylum Arthropoda; class Insecta; order Hymenoptera; family Braconidae; genus Cotesia; species Cotesia chilonis. Next base: position 303,927 of record RJVT01000056.1, read on the forward strand.
GTTATGTATTCTAAAGATACACTGTCTATGTCATTTTGATTATGAGCATTAAGCTTGCTGGAATAATATTTGATTTTACCTTGTTTAGTTTGTAAAGGTATTTCTTCTCTTCCGGATTGACAAAATTTATTTAACATTCTAGTTTTATGACATAGTAATTGTCTTCAAGATTACTTAAAGAAATAAGAAAGTTTTCCAAGACATGAAAGTTTATCATTTTATCGTTAGTTGTAATGTAGTCTCTACAATATATAAAATTTTTAATTAAAATATTAGAAAGTGACTCTATTGATGAGATTTTTATATCAACGCATGGAATACCCGGCAAAAAATCATTACCTATAAAAAAACATACGAAAACCCAGTCAATTAGCATTCTCTTTCGATCGTAATCAATTTTTAAATTAAACCCTCTTAAAAGAGTATTTCTAAATTCTGGAATATCGACGTATGTATAAATTAATGATTCGGGATTGTTGCAATTAAAATCAGTATGCCCCATTTTTGAACAAACGCCGCAGACTATTTTTTTATTTGGGTTATTAAAAGTATCTTCTCGCATGATGTAAAAATCAACATTATACAATCCCACACCTAAGAAAATAATATCTCCATCAGGACTATATAAAACATGAGTATCGGAAGGATGACTCATAGAATATTTTCTAAGAAAAGCCATTATTTTTTGTTCACCTTCTCCTGGGACCAAATAACTCGAATACAAGACTTTTAAATTTTTATAAAGGGGATCTACACTCAAACTGTATGTAATCATACTTATCAAGTTTTTATGTAAATACTCCATTAATTCAGTTCCAGGTGTAATCGCATTTGAATCAAATCCCTCAATCTTTATAAGGTCAGATGCTAAAAGTTCTTCTTCTAAATTTAAAGCATCCTCTTCTAAGTCATTAAGAGATTTTTCACAAGCAGCTTTATATCTTCTACTTCTTTGATGAGCAAGTTTAGCTGCTGGTGCAACACCATCAACAGCAATATACAGAACTTTCTTTGGTCTAGTTTTTTTAACTATATTATCAATGGACTTTTTAAGTCTATTGATCATGTCTTTATAAATCTCTTCCATAGAATTTAAATTTGAATTATAACAATTGTGAATTAAAGCGTTTAAATCTATGTATGTGACATCAGTATGTTTAGGTGGTTCTTTGTTAATACAATTAGGATGTTTCTGATTTAGCCATGAAAATAAAATTGGTACACCCATGTTTTTAGATAAAATATCCTAAAAATAAATAATTTTTACATTTTGTTGGTAAAACAACAAATTTAAAAAAAAATTATCCATAAATCAGCATGAATGAAAATAACAATGAAAATATTTGTAAAGATTTTTTATATGAACAGGATGATTTGGAATTATTCTCACGAGATTCTGAAAGAAACGATAACTTACAAAATACAATACAATTTAGAGATCAACATATTAAACTGAAAGATCAAGGATATTCTGATGCATTTGAAAAATTTAAAAATCATCAAAAACCCATTCTTTTTTTGATTGGATTTTTGACTGCAAAAAATGTTTCAGCTAATGAAGTTAATAATTTTTTATATGAAATGATGCAATCAGATGAAAATATAATACAAAAAATAGAAGAAATAATAAAAATTTATTAATGCTCATGTGGTGTTAAAACAATGAGAATAGAGGATAACAAAAACCCAAGTAACAATCCCAACATTTTATGAGTTTTATTTCCTTTTTTATGAAACGCACCAGGTATCATTTCAAGAAAAACAATGAACATTAAAGACCCTAAGGCAAATCCGTTAAAAAAATAGGAAATAGGTATTTTCATAATTTTAAGAGGACTGCCACTAGCATTTCTAGAAATAAGCATTCCAATTGGTGTCAGAATAGAATAAAAAGCATTCATAAGTAGACATACACGAAAAGAAAAAGCAGAATTAAATAAAGTCATCCCTATGGCAAAAGATTCGAGAACTTTGTGTAAAATTATTCCAAGTTCATAAGACCCAAGTCCTTTTCGTTTCATTCCCAATCCTTCAAAAAATGAATGAATTGAAATACTAAAAATATAAATTAGTGCTTTTGTTTTTGACTCTGTTTTTTGTAACATTTTTGTGTTACAACAACCAATGTCTTGTTCATTGTGATGTTTTTCGTGTTCATCATTGTAATGTTTTTCGTGTCCATCATTGTGTTCGTGGTTGTCTTCACAATGGTCATGTTTAATAACACACTGATCAATTGCCACCAAACTTAAAAGAGATAATCCTGCACAAATCATACCAACAATAGTATTAATATGATTGTGATCATGATCATTATTGGCATGTGTATGATTACAACATCCATGATGAGCATGATTATTATTCTGTGCGTTACTTGTTGTATGTTCATGTTCAAACATATGAGGAATAAAGTCTAAAAGCAATACTGCAAGGAGAAATCCAGCAGAAGTCAATGTCAATATAGGAAATATTTTTGTAAGTTTATTTACTTTTTTTATAGCTTTTGGCAATAAACAAAATATATAAGACATTAAAAAAATGATCAATTCAAAACCATAAAAATCATGTAGAAATTTATCTAAAAATGTAGTTTTCATAAAGGGGTGATTTTTAACAAATTATTAAAATTTTACTTGTTGACGTTTATACAAAATAGATTTTAAAAAAATTCCTCGTCCGGGAATCGAACCCGAGCCCCCGGTGTGAAAGACCGATATCCTAACCACTGGACTAACAAGGATTAAATTTTAAAATTTTATTACTTATGAAAAATGATTGTTTTACAGTAATACATGTTTCATATTATTTATAAAAATAATTAAAATTTCTGTTTATGAGTCAAAAAATCTTACTGTGTTTAGTATTTTTTCTTTTATTATTATCTTTTGTATACTTTGCTTACGAATCTAAATTTGCAAAAGATAGTCACAAGATTAGGACAAAGAACTATGAAGATGAATATAAAAAGGTAAATGTCATTCTTGTAGTGCAACATCAAAGCACTATTCCAATGGAAAATAAATCTAGCAATAAGATTTTTCAAAAAACGAAAACTGAAGAGCCAAGATCTGAGATTTTAGAATCTAAACTTAATAAGTCTACTGTAGAAAAGAAAAAAGAATTTTTAGACATGTCTTTAAGAAATATTAATAAAAGTGCAAGTAACATAATGTTCCCATTATATGCTAATAATTTTCGAAACTATACATATTAAATAGTATAATTTATACGTCATTAAAACTTATTGTTTTTACCATAGCTAAAATCTTTAGGTAAAAATAAAATAACATAATGTTCCCATTATATGCTAATAATTTTCGAAATTATACATATAAATAGTATAATTTATTTTTCTTATAACACGTCATTAAAAACAAACAAACTATTTTTAACATAAATAAAAATATTTTTTGCATAAATGAAATATTTTAAAGAGATATTATCGAAATTAGATTTTTTTCCAACAGTATCCATCAATGAAAATCAATTATATTTACATTCTAATACTTCTAAAAGCATATATTTAGATCTTTTGCAGATATTTAAAGTTTCATTTATCATGTTTAGTTCTGATATAGAAATTTATGAAATTTTAATAGCTCATAAAAAATGTATAAAATTTGATATCCTTGAACATACAATTAAAATCAAAGAATTAGAAAAATCAGAATATTTATATGGTATTACTATAATTGGAACATTAAAAAAATTATTTGCCATTGCTCTTAATAACGACTTATATTTAAATGATACTGAGATAATTAAAAGCAAATGTTTAAGAAAAAGAATGTTTTTTGAAATAGACATGTCAAATATTACAGTGGTTGGAACATTTAATAATGAATTTATCATATTAGAAATTTCAAATTTAATATACGCAGTTGATCAACATGGATTACATGAGAGGATTTTATATGAAAGATTTTCAGGTGAAGAAAAATTGAGAAAAAAAGAGCTTGTCGAGAAGCAATAAAATTTGGAGATTTTATTAAGCCAGAATTTTGTAGATATTTAATAAATGAAATGAAAAGATGCCAACATCCATTTATCTGCGCACATGGTAGACCGATAATAAGCAAAATTGATTTATTTTAAAATAATTATATATTTAAAAATATGTATTCTTTAAGTTTAAAATAAATCTTCTCTACTGCTTTTTTACCCATTTCATCCAGGCTTTGTAATTTCTCCATATTAATTTTACCTTCTAATTTGTAATAGACAAGTTTTTTAGAATTCATCAGATACACTGCAATAATTTTACCACTCCCTTCTTCAGAAGATACAAGGTCACACCCCTTAGATGAGTATGTGATGCTACACGGATAATCTATTAGTGGTATATTACTATAGCAGATATTAAGTATAATACAATTAATAATTGTACTAATTACACTACCATCTTCTTCGATAACATCTATAAAAATATCCAATTGCTATCAGTCAAAATGACATTTGTTAAAATAGAATGCAATTCTTGGTATCTTTTCTCATTAGAAAAATGTAAAAATATCTTATTACCTTCTTTTGGCCCATCAACACGTACTTTTACATGGGTATTACCCTGTCTTAATAATGTGTAAGGATGTTTGTAAGTAACCTTTAGTCTTTTAATTTCATCTTGTAATCTTCCGTCTTCTCTAAAAACAAGTTTCATTTTATAGGGTAAAATAATTCACCCCTATGGGAAGAAAAAAAGTAAGAAGATCGCAAATAAAAAAACCCAAATCTATACAACCATTAGAAAAAAGATTTGCTTGTCCTAAATGTAATCAAGATTCTGTTGTACAATGCAAAATAATTAAACATTTATCAAAAGGATATGCCTCTTGTACAGTTTGTAATGCAAGATTTAGATGTGATGCTAATAATCTCACAAATCCTATTGATATTTATTCAGAGTGGATAGATGAATGTAATAAATAAAATTATAATTTATACATAAGATACAATTTACATTTCTTTTGATTTTCATTTTAGAAAAAAAAATATTTTTTGTTCCATTGTAAAAGTAATAGTTATTATTTAAATCATCAAGCATTAGAAAAACAAGTGAAGCACAAATAGAATTAATGTAACAGACAGATGGACGGATTAATTTTGAAGAAGAAACAGTCTTACTGCAAGAAGCTCCATCTCCTTCATCTATCTCATACATTTCACTAATACAATATAAACAGAAGGAAGAACTTGTTACTTTGAATATATGACACATATTTTTACTTACTCCACAATCTAGTAAAATACCTTTTCCTTCTAATTTATAGAGATAATTTAAATGTATTCTACAAGTTAAATTATCGACTGCTATAATAATAATGTCCCACTCTGCAATACTTTCTAAAGTTAAAATGTCTTGAATAAGATAATTAACTTTATAAATCTTAGACAACAACTCGGATTTAAAAGATCCAATGTTTTTTTCGGTAAAAGTAAATAATCTATTTAAATTTGTAATATCTACTATATCTTTATCAATTATTGTAATGTCGTACTTGTCTAATGGACATAATTTTAATATTTCTATTCCTGTGCCACCACATCCTAAATTAAACAAATTTTCACTTACCTGCTAACAAAACCTTAATCATTTTAGGGATAAATAAAAGAAATTATTCCTTATTAATTTTTATATATTCATGAATTTCTATCAACACCAAAGATTGTTTTACAATATAAACTTCATCGTAGCTAGAAGCATATTTTAAAGATAGATGAAATAGTCTTCTACTTTCATCCAAATCTTCATTTATTAAAATATTACCTAAGTAAAGATAAGACTTATAGAATTCAGGAAATTCAGAAATACATCTATAAAGAATATTAATAGCTTCTTTTTTACTATCAATACTAAGGTAATATAACCCCATTAATAACATTTTTTCTGGGGCATCTTCATATGATTCTATTAGATTCATAAATTTATCACGATCTCCATTCTTAAGATAATACTCTCCTAACAAATTTAATAAAGGAGGCGTAATAAAATCTGACACCTCATCTATAATTTTTTGAATATTCTTGCTATCTTTTTTTGAAATATAATAAAGAAGAAGATCAACGTATAAAAAATCTTTATCTTTAACTGTAAGAGAACTTCCTTTTTCTAATGCTTGTAATAAAAAGATATCTGCCTTTTCTTTGTAAATTTTACTATGAAAATAGAGGGTACTAATTTTATCATCTAAAGGCAATTCAAAAGTAATAGGCCTATTATCTAAAATATAAAAATATCCTTTTATAAGAATCGAATACTTAAAAGTAGATTTTTCTAGTAAATTAATAGATTCATTTCTTTTACCTTTGTAGAAAAGGATAATAGCCTTTAGAAGATCAATGATCTTCTCTTTATGGCTATCTGATTTTGATATGTTTATATTATTGCACATTATTTCGTCGTAGTATCCCTCCACATTTTTAATTGAAATTAGTCCTTTAAGTATATCCTCTTTTTTAATTGCAATGTTCTCATTAGAAATATAACTACTTGCTTCTCTTTCACAAATTTCTTTAAGTATCTGAACAATCTCATCTTGCATCTTATCATTTTTAATAAAAGATTCGTATAAAGCAAAGTCTTTTAAATATTCTTTATGCATACCTAATTTTTTATAACATTCTATTCTTAGTTTTATAATTTCCAAATCTAGTGTTTTATAATTTAAATAACTTAATGCCTCTTTATATTGCTCTATTTTAAAATAACAAATTCCTAATTTATTACCAAATTCCTGATTATTTCTCATATATAAACATTTTGTATAATAAATTATTGCATTTTTGTAATCATTGTTATTAAAATGTCTATCTCCTTCTTTAGTCAAAGATTCTAAATCTACTTTATTCTTTTTAAATATCTTTCTATAAAATAACATGTAATAAGTGTAGCAACACCCACTACTAGAAAAACTTCTGCCTTTTTTTTCATAGGGGGTATTTTTAATATTTAATATTATTTTGTTATTCATTAAAATCGTCTATATGTTTTACAACATAATTTCCTGGTTTAATATTACAAATATCTCCTTGATAATACAAGGTCTTATAGTTATATACCAAAACCATATTATTATCTTCCTCTACTTGTAATAAATTGCATCTCTCTTTTAAATGTAGATATAATTCTTCATTTCCTTTTATATTCGAAAAGTTAAAAATGCAAAAATCTTCATTATCATCTTGACTTGAATCACTTTCTAATTTAAGAATGACTATTGAATATTTAAGATTTTTTTCATAGGATTTAAATAAATTTAAATCTTTTTTACAAATGATTTTATCAGGTCTTTTATATTTGTAGATATTAATAAAAGCATCAACAATACTTAAATTTCTTGTAAAAAAATAATCATTTATAGTCAGATTACCCTCAAAGTGTGTATAATATTTTATGACTGTAAATTTCTTGTGTTGTATCTTTTTACATTTTTCTAAAAATAACTGAGGTGGCTTTTTGTAATTGTTTGGTACATTTATCTCGTACTTTCTTCTATTAAAAATCGTTTCTCTTATAATACAAAATAATAAAGGTTTTTTAAAAGTTTCCTTAAGTTGGTTCTTGACTTGTAAATAAAAGTATTCTACATTTTACTAAAATATCTTATTATAACAAATCTTTTAGGATTTGTAAACTTTAAAATTGGATTTACCAATTTATACTCAACACAAAATTTCATAATTTATGCTAAAAAAAATTTATTTATATTTTTAAAAAAATAATTTGTTTGTCTAAAAAAACAAATTTAATCCTGTTCATAAATATTAATTAAATCTTTCATTATATTTTCGATAATATCATTTTTTTCAATATTATTCTGTATATTAAGAACTATATAAGTAAGATTAATACAAGCTAAGATTATGTGGTCTATGTGATAGCTCTTTTTTAGAAATATACTGTCATTTACAAATATCCAAATATATTGTGCAACGTTTTTATCAATCTTATATAACTTTAAAAAATAATTAACTCTTAAATAAATGTCTTCTATATTGAAATCAAAATCAAGAAGTTTACAAAGTTCCATTTCTAGTTGAACTACTTCCGATTTAAAATTTGTAATAAGTTTTCTATCTACAATATAATTTGAAATTTTACATCCTAATAAAATACAAGTAGGTATTAGAATTTCGTTATTAGCAAGTGCATTATCTTGACTTATATATAATTTATATAACTGAGTACAATATTGAACAACTTTTTGTGTACATCCCAATTTTTTACATTTTTGAGAAATATCTTCCATATCTTTGTAGAAAGTCATACTTGGGGTAAATAAATAAAAAATCAGAATTTTTCTCTTGTAATGTAAAAACTATTTGAATCATATAAAAATTATATGTCATAGATATTTAATGTATTTTTATCTTTACCTAATTTTTTACGAACTGTTTTACAATCAATTACATCACATTTATCCATAATATTTGTAATATAACTTTTTAAAGCATTATGTAAATATTCTATTGTGTAACTATCTACTTTATAATCTATATCCATTAATTTGAAATACTGATTAAACTTATTTTTTAATTCATCGATTGAAAGTAATCGATTACTTGATTTATAAGTTAAAAATTATTTGATTTATACAAAGAGACAAAATCATATTTTTTATCGATACAATCTTCTATAATATTAAATTCTTTTCTTTTCAAATCTTTAAGAAATTTATCGTCTAAAAGGTCTTTAACTTTTAAAATTGGTTTTTGTTTTTTTTCTCTTATTTTTTCAATAATTCTCGTATTAAATTGATCTTTTGAAATTTTATACATTTTTAAAAATTTCAATAAAACATCCTTTGTAATCTTTTGCTTAATAAATAGGACAGTCAAATCATCAATAATGTTTTCATGCATAAAAGGGTTAAAAAACAAAACAATTGTTTCTTTATTGCCTAGTCTTTTCAAATATATTTAAAGTAGGTACTTCGTCAATAACAAGTTTACATATATACCTCATAAATGATTCATCAAAACATTGGTCGATATATTCATTGATTTTTTCTATTTCATTAAAATTTATATCATCCAATTTATTTAAATTCAAAATAAGTTTACAATAACTAAAAAGTGTACTCTTTTTAGGCTTACTTTTTAAACTTTCACTAAAACCATTTCTATATGCTTCCTTAATTTTGTCTTTTATGTCCGACAAAAGACAATTTCTAGTTAGGTAATTATAAACATGAAGAGCTAGAAATGAATTGTTGGGATTGTCAAGCCATTTATCAATCAAAAATTTACGAAGTTCAGGTTTTCCATTGTACATTTCTACAGGATTTATATTTAACAATGAAATATATAATAGATATTTTGCTTCATTACAAATAAACTTCTTATCTATCAAAAAAGATCCTTTTTGTAAAATAAAATCTTGATATATTGGTATTGTATTAGCTTTCAGTTTAAGAACATTGTAAATAGGTTTATAATCTAAATAATCAGGCAATGTCAAAAATAAAAAAACAAGTCTGTCAACGTCTAATTGCTCATCTTCTTATCGTGTAAATTGTAGAAATACTTTTCTAAAAGATAATATTTTTCTGCTTCTATAAAAATATTTGAAACATTTTCAATTCCTTGAAAAATATTCTCTCTCGGTAAATCTAAAATTTTATCAATTAAAAAGTCATCTATGTGCAGATTTTCCAAAACTATCTTTACATCTAAATGATCTAAAATTATTTCTCTTATATATTTGTAATGAAAATTTATAATTTTAAAAAACAGCTTAAGTACTAAATCTTGTTCATTGAGTGTATAAATCTCATTATTTGAAACTTTTAAGGAATCGTCTTTTTTTCTAATCCATAATTTTTTGAGTTTTTCTCTTCCACTTCTTCCAAGTACATTATTCCACAATTTTAATTTACTCATGCTTATATCATCATAATAATCACTTTTATGCAAACTATTTGGATTGTAATACAAAATATGAAAAAATAAATGAAACTTTGCATAAAAAACTCGATTAAATTCCTCATTATTAGTCATAAAATATTCTGCAACCATATTTATATCAGAAAAATAGGGAAAGTTGACTATAAGAAAATCTATATTATCTATAAAAGGCTTGGTAATTTGAATTGCTTCTTTTTTAAATGACTTTAAAGATTTCTTCATAAACCTTATCATTTTCTTGTAATCATGTTCATCCATAATTTAAATTATGGGAATAAAATATTTTGATTTTATTATTTATGCAAAATTTTAATTTTATAATTTTAGAGTTTGTTTGTCTAAATAAACAAATTTTAATTTTTTAAAAAACTTGAAATTTTAGCCGATGACTTTATTGAGTAAAATTTGAAAAATGTTGATATTTTTGGAAAAACTTGAAATTTTAGCCGATGATTTTATTGAGTAAAATTTGAAAAATGTTGATATTTTTAAAAAAACTTGAAATTTGCCCGATTATTTTATTGAGTAAAATTTGAAAAATGTTGATATTTTTATCACCAAGAGGAATCACAAAATATTACCAGTTTTGATGCTAAATTTGACAAGGAAAAAATAGAACTTGAATTGAAAGTTATTTTAAGGGGACAAAAATTAATTAAGAATAAACATTTCTAGAAATAATAAATTGACAATCATTTTATTTTTGATAAATCCCCTCATTATAAAATATGACAGTCTCCTTTTCTCCTTTTTTAATATAAAAAAAAATTGTATAAAATGATATGGAAGAAAGAAAAAATGATGAAATAATGTTTTTATATTATCCGATACACATCCAAAAAAAATTAATGAAAATCAAAAAGTTGAGACTCTACCAGAAAAATGTGAAAATATAAAACAAGATACAAATGAAGATCATAATTTTGCCTCAACTTTTAGTGAACGTGGATTAGAAAAATTACAAGATAATGACACGTCTAAAAATATTCCTGCAAAACAAAAAAAAGTAAAAAATGCAAAATATCTCTTAAATGAAAACAGAGACAGAGATTTTGGAAGGAGTAAAAGAGGACATATAAAAAATAAAAAAAATACTAAAGAAATAGGCTCAACTAGAAATAAGGCCGGTAGAATAAGAAAAAGAGATTTTGAACAAAATGAATTAAATAATTACAATATAAAAACAATATCAAAAAAAAGTAGGAGAAAAGAAGCAGAGAAGAAAAATTAGCAAAATAAAATTTTTATCTTTTCTTTAATTTTTTAAAATTGAATTTGGCCCATAAAATGACTAGTGAAAAAGAAATTCACAAAGAAAGTCTTACTGAAGTAGTCAAATATTTAAACAAAGAAAACAATACAAATCTATCAGATGAAGAAGAAGCCTATAGTAAGAAAAATATTCGACAAATGTTAAAATCTAAAAAGAAAGCTTTACAAAAAACGAAAAGAGAAGTTTTACAAAAAAGTAAAATTGAAACTAATGAAAAAAATCTTAATGTAACAAAATTGAAAAGTTGTCTAGAAAAGAAAGAAGAAATATGAAAATGAAAAATAAAGGGAAAGGTCTAAGCTCAAAGGAGTACATGAAAATTGTTAAAGAAGGTCCAAGTCGTAAAATTGAAAAGGAAGATAAAGTTTTAAGTAAGTTGCATTTTCCTAGTAAACAAAAATCTGAATTTCCGAAAGCAATTGAAAAACCTAAGAAACGTTTTAAGAAAAAGAAATCTGTAAGAAAATAGTTTACAAATTATAAATCATATTTTTTATAGAATTTTATGTGTTCAGTTTTGTTTTTTACAAATATTAATTTATAGAAAATCCTTCTTTCTTTTTTTGAACATAAAAAAATATATTCGAATAATTCTTGTTTTATCAAATCTAATGATTGTTGATTTTTTTGAAGATATAAAATTAATATTTTTAGATTATCAAATTGTTTTGTTTTTATAAATTCTATTTTGTTTTCTTCAGTACATTTTGTTATGACATTTAATGACGTCATATACAATATTTTTTTTAAATTGTAAAATTCCGAATTATCAATGTATGTAAATTTTGCCATACATTCCTCAGTAATTGATTTTATCTTTTTAATTTCTTTTCTATTGATTTTTGTAATTTCGTCTAGTATAAAATTGTAAAGATAAACAAAGTCCTCTTTGTTTATCTCATTTATTTTTTTAGATACAAAATATAATAATATAAAAATATTTTTATGTTTCTTTTCATATTTCTTAATCTTTTTATAACAGTAGTTATATTTAAGTTATTTCTGTTCATCAAATATTTTATAATTTGAATTCTACTTTTTTTAATATAAATATCCTCTTCTTCTAAAAACATAAAATATATCATCATTAACATTTCAAAATATTTTTCATCATTTGTTATTTTCATATTAGTAAAATACATTACAAAATATAAAACATATTTGTGATTTTCTTTTATTGCCAAAATGTATAAATACAAATATGAAAGATCACTTTCTGTCATTTTATCAAAAATTATATTTATATATTGAATCTTATTATTTGAGTTGTTAATTAAAATTAGTAAGTTATCTATTAAATTATCTAAAGAAGTTCTAGTATTGTATTTTAAAATAATATCGTTGTAATTATCATTATTGTACAAATCATTGTATATTTTAATATTATCAAATGATACATTAAGTACATTTTTCATTTTGTTAAGAACCTTATATTTATATTCAAAAAATCTCTGACAGATAAAATCATAATCTTTAAAGGATTTAAACAATGTCGAAATGGTAAAATTTTCTAAATTATCATGTAATAATTCAAATGTCTCCGATTTTGTAAAGTAGTCATTGGCGAAATCTAAAATTTGAAGTGTGAATATTAAAATTATAATATCTTCGTAAACATTTGTAAAGAGATGAATTGATTCTTCAATACATTTTAAATAAATTCCTTTTTTGTATTTATCACTTCCAAAAGAATAAATAATTTTTATAAGTCTAACTAAAATTTCTATATCTGTTAATTCAAAAAGTGAAATTGTCTCTTGTGAAAAAATCAAATCTAATAAATAAACACTAAATCCTAATAAAAAATCTTTTAAATCATTTGAAAAAATACTAAGATCGTAATCTAATAAATTAAATAATATTTTGCAACAAAATATAAAATTTTTATCTAATAAATTATTTTCTAAATAAAAGCTTAATTGTTTGTAAACATCTAAAAGTCTGTTGTGACAAATTTTGCTGTTATTCAATAATTTTAAAATAAGAGGTAAATTTTTTGTAGATTTTAAGTCTAGTAATTTTTTATATTCTTTGTAAATTAAATTGTAACCAAATGTCTTTCTAAAAAAATTTATATCTTCTTGGGTTATATTGCATTGATAAAGAATGGAAATAATATCAATTGGAGAAGTAAAATTTTCCAAATTTGATTTTATCCAACTTATTATTTTTTTATCTAGTTCAATTTTGTTGTATTTTATAAAATTTACTTTTTTTATTTTTCTTATCATTTCAATGATTTTATGCACAAGATCTTTATTTATACAATTTTTTCTAAATTTGTTTGTTGTTAAAAGAAAAAATTGAATTAAACAATCTTCAAATTCAAAAATTTTAAATAAATCCACTATTGTTACTTCTGCTATACAGTGTGTTTTAATTGTATTTGTAAGTTCAGGTATTGGACGAGTAATAAGCTTTTTATCGTGCATTTATTTACATTTTGTGTTTTGTAAATACGTTTTATAATTTCAAACAAAGCTTGTACTTTAGAAAAAATATTAATTTATTTACATAATAAGCATTTTAAGTCATTTATAAATCAATGGCTATTATATTTACTACAATAAACAAGGATTAATAAAAATCTAATTTGTCACTTTTTATTATCAATATTTCTATTTCACAGAGCAATCTAAAAAATATTAAGATTTTCATAACATGCAGTTTAAATTAGAAAAGCTTCTTTATTTTCGCTTTATATTAATATTTTGTGTATACCAAGTTTCTTATAAATATTTTTGTAAGGAAGATTGTTTATATTAATTATGTAGTAAAAAACAACCTAATTTACCTTTTAGTGAGATAATGAATTAAGGTTGTTTCTACTAATTAATTTCTATCTTCCATATTACAACTAAATTTTTGATATAGACAAGTTAATCTTGTTCTCTTTATTACAACTACTTTTTTTCTATCTTCCATATTACAACTAAATTTTTGATATAGACAAGTTAATCTTGTTTTCTTCATTACATTTTTTTCATACTTTAAGAACTAAACATAATATTTTTAAATTCAAGTTTTTCTGTAAAAAAACACATTATGAACAATTTAATGAAACAAAGACATAATGAACAATTTAATGAAACAAAGACATAATGAACAATTTAATAGAACAAAGACATAATGAACAATTTAATAGAACAAAGACATAATGAACAATTTAATAGAACAAAAAAAATTCTTGCATTTCTTCGCTTGTTAAATAAAGCTTTACGATTTCTGCCTTTTTAAAAATTGCATAAATGAACGCTAGTAAGTCAAATTTATAAAAAGTCCATATTTTTAAGCAATTCATTTTTCTCAATACAAAGAATTTTATGTGGTCCCACTACTTAGTCCTAAATATTTTGAAATATTACAAAAGCTTGATAGCCTACATTTTTGCACTTAAAATGGATTAAACTCATCTATTGTATAAATGACCCTCACAAAGTAATTATTTGTATTGCATACCAGAATTTCATAGGACTTAGCCTTTATAAGAATTTAAACTTCTTAGTTCAGTCCTGTAGACTTCAAATGCGAGACTTGCGTTTTCATAAATACGCATGAGAATTAGTCACCTAAAATAATTGATTTTGTATACAATTTGATCAACAATAGCTTGACATAACTAGGAACGAACTTTGTTTTGTTTAGTGATTCATTTTTTGTACAGTAATTCATTGTATTACAAAATTTAAAAATATTAGATAATTAAAGAAGTATTAACTTAAAGCTTATTCACATATACGAAATTAACATACGATTATTAAAATATATAAAAAGTATATTATTGTAAAAATTATATAATTTTGATAAGAGTTTATTCAGAAAATTCTCCACCTGTTTTTAAAATAATTTTGTAAATATTTTTACCTAATTTGTCTCGAATAGACCTCATCTTATTTAGTAATTTTATTCTAAGAGTATTACAATCTTTAACTCCCAAAATAATATCTTTGTGAACATCAATTAAAATTTTAAAAATTCTAGCAGCCACAATTGTATTTTCACAAAAATTTAAAATTTCTAGTAGTTGATAAATTTGATTGGATGATAGTAAAACTATAAAATTATTTAAGTCATTAAGATTAACTTCGTTCATCAATTTATTAAATTTCCGAACATT
Source organism: Cotesia chilonis (assembly GCA_018835575.1). Classification (NCBI taxonomy): domain Eukaryota; kingdom Metazoa; phylum Arthropoda; class Insecta; order Hymenoptera; family Braconidae; genus Cotesia; species Cotesia chilonis. Next base: position 319,220 of record RJVT01000056.1, read on the forward strand.
TATTTCTTTTTGTGTATCTGTGTCTTCAAGCAAATTTAAAAACTCCTCATATTTAGAAATATTTGTAATTGCAATAGAACTTGTACTAACAATTGTACTATCCTCACTTTCTTCATTAAATTTATCTAATTCATATTCGTCAATTTTAAAAAAAGAAAGAGTATTTTTATTTGCTCCAACTAAAAAATCTTGGCATAACAAAAGTCTGTTACAATCAAAATATTTTTTTTCATGAATAATTTAAATCCTTGTATGTATTTTAAAGAAGTACCTCCCATAATAAAAAAATCTTCATTAATAAATTGAATATTTTCACTTTCATTAGAAATTATACTTTTTCTACAATCACCAAAATCAATGCCCCATATTTTTAACATTTTATCCGCTCCTATTGTAAAAATTAAATTATTTCTGACGTCAATATTTGTAACGGGTAATGCATGCCCATATAAAGTTTTATACAAATCTTTATTTGAATCAAAAATATAAACTTTAGAGTTTAACAGTCCAACAAATAAAAAATTATTATAAAACTTAACTGAGGAAACAATGTCTTTAAATCAAGAAAATCGACAATTTCTAGATTTTCATCATAAAAATCAATTTTTTGATTTATGGCAATATACAAAATACCTTTTTTTGTCTCGTCATTTTCTTGATTTTTAGTAATAAAGACATTATTACTACCTAATTCATTGATGTCTACTGTTTTTATTATTTTTAAAGAATTCATTTCTATAAAAGAAATCTTTTGTCTCTCTCCTACTACATAATAATTTTTAAATATACAAAAAGAAACTGCTTCGTAAAAAACAATATGATTATAATAACAAAGTCCATTATCAAGGACATTCCATATAACCAACTTGTCTTTACTAAGAGAACAAAGTCTTTGATTACAATCCAATTCTAAATTTCTTATATTTTCTTTATGGAACTCAAGTTCTGTTTTATTCGTAATAATTGAATTATTTTTTGTAATAAAAAAATATTGTTCTTGAAAAACAGAAAAAGAAATAAAATTCGATTGACATTCAATATTTTCCAGCTCTACTAAAATGTATATTGATTTTGATAATCTAATTTCAAAAATAAATAATTTTTTCTCACTAAGAATATAAATCTTATCATTTTATATTTCACTGATTTAATTTTCTTTAATTTTTTACAATCTTTAAATTTATCTTTTGATGAGTCATACAATTTAATTTCGTTGTCTCTAAAAATAAATAAAAAATTATTTTCATCTAAAATCTTGAAAAATTTAATTCTATTGTTAAGAATAATCGAATGTTCTAAATCATCTTGTCTTGTTGTAAAAGTAGAATCTCCCAATGCAACCGCATAAATATTTCCTTTCTTATCAAAATAGTCAATAGGACTTGTCTGCCATAATTTACAATTTTCTTCTATATCCAATTTAAACTTATTAATAAAACCATCTGCTGACACTGAAATAATAGAATCTCCTTCACCAACAATTTTGATAATTCGTTTAGTATGACATTTATAATCAAATAACTTTTCAAATTCTTCATTTAATTTATAAATTTCTATTAGTCCATTTGAAAAACCTACACAAAGATAGTCATTGTAAATTTCAAAAAAAGTAATTAAATGTTTTTTATTTTTTATACTTTTAACTAATTTCTTGATTTTAATATCCCAAATATTAAGACAATTGTCAAATGAAATAAAGCTCAAATTTTTATATTGGATAATTTCTGATTTGTTATTTGAAATTTGTCCGCTTGTTGAAAAATAAATAAAATTTGGTAAAAAATCATTTTCATTCATAAAGGGCCAAATAAAATTTTTTATAGATAGAAAATTCTTTACAAAGTTTATGCAGTTCAAAACTTTCTTTAATAAACTAATTTAATTAAACCAATTTAATTTGAACTAATATAATTTACACTAACATAATATACAATATTAAATCAACTAATTTAGAGTATTTACTTAACTCATTTAAGACGATTTATAATCTGCATATTAAATCATTTATTTAAACTAACGAAATTAAATCATTTTTTAATTAGATGCATAAAAAAATTTATAATCTGGAATTTTTCTCTATATACTTTTTATATTTCTCTATCTTCTTTCTATACATAGAATTTATTGCACCAACTTCCTCAATGTAAAACTTTATATCATTTTCTGATAAATTTTTAAAATTCTTATAAAGCAATATTTTTTTTATTGTGTCTTCATCGAGTTTCATTTAGGGAGTAAAAAACCAATAAATATAATTAAAATAACAAAATTGTACTTAGAATTAAGTTATTGCTAATAAAACAAACGAATCTAGTAAAAACTTAGGTAACTTTGTAGTAGAAATAAATTAGAGTGCTATCATAGTAATTATGCTAGAGTTACAAATATTTATTACGTCAGCATAAAACCCCCATGTAAATTTTATAAATTTATTACAAGAGAACAAAATTAATAAATCTCAAAAATATTGACATTTATAAGATACTTTAATTTTATCAATAGTGAAAGTGATACTTAGAATTTCTAATTCAAAAAAATTGATTTTAAATTTTACACATTTAATTTAATGCTACTCAGGTTAAATTTTTTATATAAGAAATTAGATTTTTCTCATCTAACAATATTTCCTTTGTAATATTTACATTAGTAAACTTTTTGTTTAACTTTAAAATTCCAGATAAATTATTTCTTATTAATTTTTTATAAAATAATCTAAAAAACATCGACACGTCATCTTTACGCCCCACAAAATTTGTTTCTTTTTTATTTTTAATATACAAAATAAGCATTTTTTTCAAGGTAATGTAATAATTTTCATTATTTAAAAGAACATAAATATATTGGAAATATTTCTTTATGTTCTTACTAACCTTTACATTAACTCTTTGTTTTAAAACATACGCAATTAGTATTTTTATAATAAATTCCTTGTTAAAAAGTTCTTGCTCTTGTTCAGCATAAATAGAATAAGTATATAATTTCTTTTTAACCAGAGAAATATTATTATTAAAAATCTCATAAAGTGTATTTACCAAACATTTATTGTCTAATTTGTTTTGTAATTTAAAAATTACATCTTTTAAAACACTAGCAGATCTAAATTTGATATTTTTTAATATTTCTATTGTATTTAAATCTACTGAATTAATTATATTATTATTAATAATGTTATAAGAAATTTGCATAATTTGATCATCACCTAATTTTATAATATGAAATGACGTCATTTTATAAAATAAATATATAGCCATATTTCTTACTTCTTCGTTCTCATCATTTATAGTATTTATAAAATATTCTATACAGGTTGCATAAATTAGTTTTGATTTTGTTTGTTTTCTTTTTAATTTTGTTTTTTTACCAAATTTATAAATTAATTTTTTATAAAAAATATACAAAGAAATTATTGTATTCTTTCTTACAAGATAACATTCATCTTCTAAACCATAAACTAGTATACCAGAATAATCTTTTTCTATTTTTTTAAACATTAAATTGTAAAAATTTTCTAAATCTAATTTATAAAAAATTGAAATTAATTTTGATGTTAAAATTCTAATTTGTTTGTTTTGTGACGTCATAAATTTTGTCATTTTTTTGCATAAAGTCTCAATATTTGAAAAAATATCAATTTTTTTTCAGATATTCCTTTACAATTGAAATATTCAGGAAATTCGCAACTTTTTATAAATAAAGTTTCTAAAGATTTAATAATAATTTCGTCATGTACGTCATCAAGATAAAAAATAAGCTCTTCTAAATTTAAAGAATCAATACATAATTTTCTAATTTTATAAAATGGATCATTATATAAATTTTTAGGAATAGAAAAAGATTTTAAATATTTTATACAGTAAATTAAGGCTATATGTCGAATTTTACAATTAGCATTTTCTAGCTCTTTTTTTATATCTTCATTAATAATTTCTTTAATGTATAAATGTTCTATAAAAATGTAAATGTGGTTTTTAATTGTACAATTTTTACAAGTAGTTTTATCATAAGGATCTGCTTCGGGAACGTAATAGCAAATTTCAAACATTAAAGGGTAAAAAAATATCCCAATGAAAGAACCATCAAATGTACAAGATTTAGCATCAAAAGAGAAAGTAAATGATTTCTTAGAATTTTCTTTACCAGTCCAAGGTATTGATTTTAATAAAAAAGATATTACGTTAGACTCGATTTTAGAATCTTTTAAATTTACTGGGTTCCAATCTACAAATTTGTTTAACAGCATTTTAGAAATTAAAAAAATGATAGACACGAAATCTAAAATCTATTTTGGATGTACTTCCAATTTAATAAGCAGTGGGTTACGAGATATTATTAGATTTTTAGTAGAAAATAAATATATTGATATCTGTGTAATAACAGCAGGTGGTATTGAAGAGGACATTATTAAATGTTTGAAACCTACCTTATGTGCGGATTTTTCTTATAAAGGTGTTGATTTAAGAAAAAGTGGGTACAATAGAATTGGAAATTTAGTTATACCAAATGAAAATTATGAATTATTTGAAAAATGGTTTAATAAGACACTTGACAGCCTGCTAGAAAGTTATACTGAAGAAAATCCTTTGATTATAACACCTTCTAAATTTATAGAATTTTTGGGTTTAGAAATTAATGACAAGAATTCTATTTTGTATTGGGCAGCCAAAAATAATATTCCAGTATATTCCCCAGCTTTAACAGATGGTCTATTGGGGATATGCTAACTTTTTATAAAAAGAGGTCGTGCATAAAACTTGACATTGTCGAAGACATAAAATTAATAAATTTTAGTGGTTTAAATAGTGAAAAAACAGGTGCTATAATTTTAGGTAGTGGACTTATTAAGCATCACATTCTAAATGCAAATTTGTTTAGAAATGGATTGGATTATTGTGTTCTTATTAATACAGCAAATGAATATGATGGTAGTGATGCTGGTGCAAATATTGAAGAATCAATAAGTTGGGGAAAAATTAAACCAAATAGAACATGTGTTAAAGTTGTTGGGGATGCAACAATTTTATTTCCTTTGATAGTTTATTCAACTTTTTACAAATTAAAAAAATAATTTTTTTATCTTTTTATAATTAAGAGATTATTTTTTTATAATTAATAGATTATTTATTTAAATCTATTGATCTAATTTTTAATACAGAAATTATTTGATGATATTTTTTTTTATTTGATAAAAATCTATAATCTTTTTTTAATGTAAAAATTATTCGTTATATTTGACAAAAATCTATTTATAATGTAGAGATTACTCGATGACATTATTTGTTATATTTGATAAAAACCTATTGGCGTATTTTATTGGATCTTTGCACGACTTATTTTTAGTGCATAAACAAAATAAATTAAAAAGATTTTCTACTTTTTTACAACTACTATAACTTGTCAAAATATCAATAATTCCCATAGAAAATTTGTCATTATCTAATTCTATCCTTTCTTTATTATTTTCATTTATATTTATCACATTACCATAAAAGTTATTACATTTGCTTGTATTTAAACTTATTACTAATGAATAATCCATAATATTTAGTTGTCTTAGGAATTCTACATCTTTTGTTAATTGTCCAATAACATTTTGTTTGTTAAAAAATTTTAATTTAAAATTTTTTTTATTCCAATCATTTTCTTTTTTAATAAAAAAGTTGCCTTTTCTTTTCACATTAAATCCCTTTAAATCGTAGATTTCTTCAATATTCGTTTTTTTAAATATATTCTCCATTATAATAAATTTATATTCTTCGTTTTTTACAGAGTAGGAATAACATCCTAAAATTTTTACAAGGTAAGAATCTTTATTGTTTTTCATATAAGCAACATATTTTTCTGATATTCTTAAAAATGTATTAAATTCATAATTTTGTATTATTTTTATTGTGTATAAAAAATCACCAGTAAAAAAAATCAGAGAGGAAGAATTACCTTTAATTAATGGATTGTAATAATATTCAAATCCTAAGTTTATGTTTTTTATTCCTAAATGTGATTTATAATCTTTAAAAATATCATGTTTGTAAATTTTTAAATTTTCATTTTTATTTTTTAGTAGCACAAAGTCTTTGTAATTTTCTTTTTCAGTTATACTTTTTTGTCGATTAAATAACTTTATAATTCTTTCTATTGCACTTACCATTAACTGATAAATATATTTTTTTAAATTAAAAAAAAGGAGAAAAAATTGTAAATGAGATTAAAAATTCCCTTTATTGGTTATTATTCTTATTAACAATTATATTAATGACGTAATTGTAATTTAAAGATAAAATATTAGATATTTTTATAAAATCTCATGTATTGATTGTAAGATATTTTAGTAAGCTATTTATATTTAACAGTGTATTATTAATATTCCAGAGTATGACAAGAGAAGTCTGTGAATATTTAAAATTCTAATTCAGTTAGAATATACCTCTGTTGATATTGTAAAAAGATATGTCTGTTGATATTGTAGAAAGATATGTCTGTTGATATTGTAAAAAGATATGTCTGTTAATATTATAGAAAGATATGTCTGTTAATATTGTAGAAAGATATGTCTTTTATTTGTGAAATATCGTTATATTTCATTTACAAGATAAAAATGACAGTTAGGAAATATCGTTATATTTCATTTCCAAGATAACATTTGTAATAGATTTCTATTTTTTACCCTTTAAAAATGACAGTTAGGAAATATCGTTATATTTCATTTACTTTTTCAATACAAGAAAATAGAAAATTAGATTTAGAAGATTGTATTATTACAATTATAAAAGACAAAGTAAATGAAATTTACGGAGACAAGCTATTGTATAGACTACATAATATATTATTATTAGAATATCTTTTAGATAATAATATTTTTATTATAAGGGTAGATAGAGACATAAGTAAATTTGTTATATTCAGTCTTTTATCTTGCGGACAAATTAATCAGATAAAATGTAATTTTAAACTTTTATTTATTTCAGGAATTTATAAAAAACTATTAAAAAGAACATTAAACAGTTTATTGTAATGAAATACTCATATCAGTAATTTAATATTATAAACTAATATAATGCAAATTAAAATAGCATAAACTAATATAAATAATATTATAGACTAATATAATATTATAAACTAATATAATATTATAGACTAATATAAATAATATAATATTATAGACTAATATAAATAGTATTATAAACTAATATAATATTATAAACTAATATAATATTATAGACTAATATAAATAATATAATATCATAAACTAATTTCTATATTATAAAATATCTAAATTGCAAAGTTTAATTATTTATTATAAATTTAATAACATCTATTTGTAACATAAACTTATTACTCAATTCCTTATAACTTAAATCTTTCTCTTCTTGAATTTTTAACTTTTCTTCTTCTGTAAACGTAGATTGTTTTTTTAAAGGTAAATTTATCCAATTTTCATCAAAATTTGTATTTTTTATGTACGAGATAGTCGGGAAAACAACCTGTGGTCTCTTTTGATTTTTTTGTAAATCTTTTTCAAAAATATCTTTTTCTACCCACTCGTTTTCACTGCTTTCTTCTTCATCAGTTTCATTTTCTTCAGAAACTATATCTTCTCCTTCCTCGTCTTCAATTGTACTATCTTCGTCATAATCAACATTCAAAAGACATTTTAAACTATTTCTCGTTTTAAAATAAATCTCTGCTTTTTTGTAAATTGACATACGAAAATCAGAAGATAATTTAATAAATATCTTTTTTACTGGATTAATTAAATCTCCTCGTCTTCTTAAAGACACAAAATTAGGATTTTTAAATTGTAAATATAAACGGTGTCATCAAATTGCAATGGAATAAAACGAGAACTATGAAAATTTGTTAATTTCTCTTTTTTTGTCACAAAAGATAAAATTGACGAATCAGCAAGGCTTTCTTTTCTACTCGATTTTTTAGATTTTATAAAATTTTCTAAAATACTAAATAGCCTTTTTAAATTATTATCTGAATCTTTAAATTGTTCTAAAATCTTTTCAATAACTTTAATTGTCATTTCACTATTTAAAAATTTCAAATTGTCAGAAACTATTTTTAAATAATCAATTTTAGACAATGTGGTTTTACTTTTAGAAATAAGTTTAATTGTCTTATTAGAAAGAAAAAGTCTATCTTTTAATTTATAAAATCCATCTTCTATAAAAAACCATTCCTCTAAACAATTTTGAATATTTTTTATATCTATTTCTTTTTTTTGTCTCTTTCTTTTGTATTTATACAAAATGTTATACAACTCTTCTATTGTAATTTTATTATTTTTGTGAATTAACAAAGCTAATAAATCCTTAGGAATATTTTTGTCCTCTGATAATTTCCATGTTCTAAGTAATTCCAAGACATCAGGGTGTGTAAGCATGGGGTTGGGAAAAAAGTAATATTTTTTATTAAGTAAAGATAGGAGTTACGTTAAAACTGTAGCCATCAACACTTAGCCTTAAATACATGGTTTTTACAAAATATTCTGTTTTTAATGGAAAATCATCCCATTGTTTTTTTATTGTAATAACTTTATATGTCGTATGTTTTATATCTAAATTAAAAAGTATTGTTTCATTTGTTTCTTCGTATATCTTTCTTACTAAAAATATTTTCAAACCTGAAAATTCTTTATAAAAGTTAATTTCAAGTTTTAAAATTTTTTTAAAAAGTTTTTTATATTTTATACACAAAATGACGTCATTGATATATTTGATTTCTGCATAAACAACCTTATTTTTAATTTTCTTTATTTTTTTAAGATAATAAAAGATATCTCCTTTATTTTGATAAGTACGTATTATATTTCTAAAAACTTCTTTATAATTTTCAATTTTCTCAAGTTTTTCATTTACTTGGCTAATAAAATCTTTTTTATTAGTTTTAATTTTTTCATTTCTTATAAATTTTACAATTTCTGATACACCTGTCTCTAAATTATATTTAGTATTATCAATTCTTACCATATCAAAATCTAAAAAGATGTTATATTTATAACAAGTACATAAGTAGTTATATTTTACAGTAAATTGATATTCACTCCTTTTTTTTAGTTTATCTTGTACACTGATGATTATTAATTTATAATATATTTTATAATATTCACTAGTGAATGAAGGAATACAATTATAAGGTATTAAACATTTATAAAAGAAATTTGAGTTTTTAGGTTCATAAAATAAAGGTATTGAAGATAATATTTTTTTTGTAGTAATGGGTGTTGATAGATAAGCTTCTATAAAAATGTAGAGACAATCAGGAAATATTTTATTGACTATTGTGATATTAGAAAATAAAACTGAATTTTGATAAACTTCGTCAAATTTGACAGTAAATTTCATAGGGGTCTTTTATAAGTCCCTAATAATTAGGCAACTAAATTTAAGAACAGATATTTTATAGGCATAATTTTTTATTATTTGACATTAAATTTTATCTGATGTATAATTTTTTATTATTTGACTTTGACGAGTGCATAATTTGATAGTTAAGAAATTGACTTTGACGAGTGCATAATTTGATAGTTAAGAAATTGACTTTGACGAGTGCATAATTTGATAGTTAAGAAATTGACTTTGACGAGTGCATAATTTAATAAAGAAAATTGCTTATTGTATGCTATAATGTAATAATTTAAAGCAAAGTAATCTAACATAAAGAAGTACATTTAAATAAAAAACACTACCTCAAATACAAATAAAGATAGTCTTTTAATACACAAAGTACTGCATAAATCAAATCTTATAAGATTGACCCTCAGAAATGACAAAAGAAACAAATTCCAATACAGCATCAGATAATAAACAAATTTTTAAAAATGACACAGCTTTTTTAGAACTAAATGAATTAAAAAATGAAAATACAAAACTTAAGGGAGAAATAAGTCTTTTAAGACAAAATATGTTAACACTTGAAAAATCAAATTATGCATTGAGACTTGAGAAATCAGAAACAACTAAAGCCAATTTAATAAACTCAAAAAAGAATGAAATAGAATTATTAAAAATTCAATATAAAATAAATGAAAATAAACCAAGTTCATTTAAAAGATCTATTGATACATCAATAGATATAAAATGGGCTTTAGAACATTCCAACTCTAGTGTTAATTTTAAACTTGAACCATTTGAATATGAAAGACTTAAATTCTTTAAAGAATACTTCTATAATGATTTTTATCAGTTCAATACAAAGGTAGTACTAAAATACATAGAAGAATTTAGTAAGGAAAAATATAAAAAGTTTTTAGATTATTTTGAGTTATTTGCTTGTAAAATAGATGTCTTCAATTCTTTTTTTCATCTTGTTTTTATAAATAATCATTTTATAGATAAAAAGATATTTCTATTAGATCAAATACCTTTAGATTGGATTATCAATTATAAAAATGGAGAAGCTCTGCCTTTACTTAAAGAAATTATAAAATATAATAAAGAGAAAATGATTATATTTATGTACAGGGTAGTAACAGAGAGACCATTTATAACAAACTTACTAATTGATGTTGGTGTTTTTACAGAAATGATACAGTTAGAAAGCTCATATGTTAGATTCCTGAAAGATGCTATTTGTGACAATTCAGGATTGAATTTAGTTAATAAATTTAATATAAATTTGTTTGATAAAAAACAACTTAAGAAAGTTTACAAAGAAGATTTTATAGATTTTTAAATTTAAAGAGTTTGATATTAATTTATAAAATTTTGAAATTATTTTAAAGATTTTTAAAATTAAAGAGTCTGATATTAATTTATAAAATTTTGAAATAATTTTATAGATTTGTAAAATTAAAGAGTCTGATATTAATGTATAGATTTACAAAATCAAAAAGGTTGATATTAAAATTTTCAATTTAATGATAAAAAATACTCTTTATACTATTTATAAATTTATTAAAAGAAATTAAAACCATTACTAAGATCTTCATCGCCAGGTTTTCTATATTTTACACTTGATTCTTTTTCATCTTCTTCATCATTACTTTCTTTTAAAAGAGCATCAAACATTCCTCCTGATTTATTTGAAGTAAATAAATTTTTCAATGAGGATGTTTGTGGATTAAATATGTTATCAGTATTCTGTTGATTATTTAATATGTTATTAGTATTCTGTTGATTCATAAAATTATTGTTTATAAGTGGATTCATTGGATTATTGTTTATAAGTGGATTCATTGTATTATTGTTTATAAGTGGATTCATTGGATTATTGTTTATATTATTATCTATATTTTTCAAAGGTGGAGTACTCAATTGTGACCAAGGAAATGGATTTTTTAAATTGTTACTTTGATTGAAATTTGTAATAGAAGAAGGCGGTTGCATTGATAAATTATTTGTAATATTAAGATTTACCTTATTTGAATTTTCAAAATTTGAAAAGTTAAGAGGTTTTTGAACATCATTATTTTTTGTCATTTTATCTTTATCAATTAAAACATCTTCTATACTTGTAGATTTATATTTTAAGGAATGTAAAGGATTCTCGAAAATAGGACCATTTTCTTTTATTACAGGTCTGGGAGGATTTGTATTTCTCTCATTAATTTCATTTAAATTATCAAAATAAGCTATTCCACTCTGTTTTAACAACCTATAAGGATCTTTTTCAGTAGCAGGATTTCGTGGTGGATCAGGTTTAACTTTACTGGTAAAAAAATCTTCAGGCTTATTGTAAAATTGATCATAATTTTTATAATGTGCAACACTATCTTTTTTTATTCTTTCTTGAGAATTAGTTTCTATTTTACTTGAAGTAATCTTTTTTTGATACTTTGGTGGTAAAGTGGCTCTTTTACCAGGTGGTCTTACAAATTTCTTTTCTGAAGTAGGTAAAATTGATGGGGTTTCTTCTAACGGCTTTTTTACATTTAAATTTTCAATTGTGGTATTTAAAGTCAAAGATTCCTTTTTATTATTTATAGGACTTTCTGATGTTGGAAATGTAACTACAGGATTTTTTATAGCAAACGTTCCATATTTGTTATCATCCGTTTTATTATTTATATCATTTTCAATTTTATCATTTTTATTATCTTCAATTTTATCATTTTTATTATCTTCAATTTTATCATTTTTATTATCTTCAGATTTACTATTTTTATTATCTGCCACTATATTATATTCAGATACATTATTTTTATTATATTCAAATACATTATTTTTATCATACTTAAATACATTATTTTTATTATATTCAAATATATTTTTTTTATTATCTTCATTTGCAGATGTTGGAATCTTATTCCAGTTTTCAAACCTCTTACTAATCTCCTCACATTTTTCTATAGGAATTCTATTTGTTCTAGAAAGTATTTTGGCTTCCTCTTCCGACAGCCTTGGTTCTTTTTCTGCCTTTTCTATTACCTTTTCATACAACTTAAAAAAATTTTTATGCTGATCAGGTACGTCATCAATAGTAAGATTAGGTTTAAATTTTGTTGTTTCTTCTATGTCAAATATATTTTTTCTCTCGTCATCCTTGTTTAAAATATTTTTATCTGCAAATTGATTATTTAAACTTCTAAAATTATCCATAAAATTTAAATTGTCTTTTTTCGTTTCATTCTTATCTTCAATAATAGTTTTTTGTTCGTCTTCAATATTATTTAATTGTTTGTCTTCAATATTATTTAATTGTTCGTCTTCAATATTATTTAATTGTTCGTCTTCAATAATAATTTTTTGTTCGTCTTCAATATTAGTTTTTTCTTTATTTAAAGAACTATATTCAAATAATTCAGCCATTGGTTCAGGTTTAATAACAACTGGTGACGCAAGTTTATCAAGGACATCGGAACATCTAACAATTCCTCCTTCCTCTTTTAATTCTGGCTCTGCTTCTTTAGTATAATATTCTTCAGGGAAATCTTTTTCATCTATACCTAGTTTTAATTCACTTTTTCTTTTTTCTTGGTCATACAATGCTAATAAATTCATAGTATCTTTCATCATTTGTTTATCTAAGGACTCATCCATTTTAACTCTTATAACACCATTTGATTCTTCTAAATTATTTTTCTTTAGAAAATAATTTTTTTTATTTTTAAACTCTAAACACCTTTCGTAAATCTTAGCATTGTCGAATGTTGGAACATTCAAAACAACCGTACATGTAAATGAGGGAATGACGTCATCATAATATTCAGGATTACTAATTATTGTTTTTACCATTTCTACCTCTTCCTCATATCTTCTATGCATTAATTTCTTATATGCTTTTTCGGCCTCTTCTTCTTCTACTGGTATTTCGTAATTCAATTCATAATCTTTTTTATACCTGGGATGTCTTTTCTGAAAAGTAACCCTCGCTAAATTTAAAGGATAAAAAATCCTAGGATGATAAACAATGTCAGGTTTATAAACATGAAGAATATGTGGAAACTCAAATCCTAATTTCTTAAGTCTTGGTCTATTTAATTTCGAATTTTCTGAAATATCAAATAAATCTTTTTTAGTCAATTTTTTATCTGTTTTATTTCTTTTACTTTTTATCTGAACTTCTAAATTTTTCATTTTTGGATTATAAAGCTTCTCATACTGTTCGTCAGTCAAATCGAGCATTTTTTTATATTTTTCTTCTAAACTTGCGAGATATTTGTCATCTAGATTTTTCTCTAATTCAATTGCTTTTTGGTTGATCTCTTTTTCTATACATTTTTCACAAGGTGATAAATTTTTTTTCTTTTCATTTCTAATATTTTTACAAATTGATACGCTTTTTGGATGCTTATCATAAAAGCTATTAATTCTTTTTACATTTTTTTCACTAAACCATTCTGCTTCTTTTTCTTTTGGTACATCTCCTAATTGAACTTCATATTGCTCTTTACCTAAAAGATCACTGAGTGGTAACTCCTTGGCTAATTTCACATGAATAGGATTAGTCATATCCATCCAACGAGGTAATACAACGGTCTGTATATCATTTTTATAAATTGGTACAAAAGGTTCCTTCTTCTTAAGAATTCTTTTTATTTTTTTAGCACTTTCGTTAGAAACTTCACAAACTCTTTTAAATTCCTTTTTTATAAATTTCTTATAATCTTCTTTATCTTTAATTGTCACAGGAGGATTTTTTTTCAATTTTTTTAAATTTATTAATTTTGTCATATGTTTATTTATCATTCTATGAGCTGCTCTTTCACTTATATCAATAATCAATGGTTTAATTTCCTTAATGTCTTCTATTTCTAAAGCATGTTGTTTTAAAAATTTGTCTGTTAACTTTCTGTGAGAAATGACTTCTCTTTTAGAAAACCTATTTCTAAAAACAGAATTTATAATCTCCTTGACTTTAGTAAAAAAATTCATAAGGGGGTTTATAAAATTTCTATTTATGCATAAAAAAGTTAAAAACAACAAATTATGCAAAAACCAACAAACTCTTTGTAAACAAAAATTGTTTTTTAGATAAAGTTAATAAAATTTACAATTTTAAAAAATTATTAATTTATAAATATGTTTTACAATATTAAAACCACTTAATGAAAATATTACAAAATGAATATATTTTAATTTTTGAATATGTCTTGCAAAATCAAAATAATTGATTAAAGATATCAATTAAAAATATAATTTAAATTTAATATGTTTCACAATATTGAATAAAGATATTAAATTGTAAATGTCTTGAAAATTAAAATATTTAGTTTAAATCATTAAACAATGAAAATGACTAAAAAGAAATCTTTTTATTGATTAAATTATAAAAAGAGACTTGTTTTTTTTTAATTTTGTATAGCTTTATAAAAATAGACATTTGAAATCATTTTAAATTTCAAGGTATAAAAATATTTTTTATGCATAAACAATGGGAAAAAGAACAGGTATGAATAAAATTAGGGAAAAAACAAAATGGTTTAGTTGTGAAAGTCCATCAGAAGAAACAATTAAAAATATATTGGATTTATTAAATCCTGTAAATGAAAATATTAAAAATTAAAAATTGTACCCTCTTTATGGAAAATTCTTTTTCACTCCAATTCAATAAAATGACACAACTAAAAACAGTTCAAGAATACGAAAAAGAAATTGAAAGATTATCTAATGAAAATTGGGAAATTAAACATCAACTTGCACATTTAAAATCTAATCCTATTTTAGGAGTAGATGAAGATATTCAAAAATTACTTTATGATTCAAAAACTTCTATAGATATTTTAGAAAATGAAAATAAAAACTTTCAAAAACAAATCAATCACATGAAAGAAATTTTAAGGACAAATAATGAAGAGAAGGATAAATTAATTAAAGATTTTAATGATAGAATAGAAGATGCAGAAAATAAATTTTTAAGTATTGAAGAGGAAAATCAAAGATTAATAACACATATAGAAAATATGAAAAATAAATATGAAAATATTTATCAAGAACATAAAATGTGCAATGAAAAAAATTTAAATTTACAAAATGAAATTACAAATTTACAGAATGAAAATAATAATATTAAAAATGAAAAAGCTACGTATTTTTCTGAAGGAGATAAACTTCTTCAAGAAAATGAAAGAATGACAATTCAATATAAAATATTTATGAGGAATATTTAAACCTTAAAAATATTAATAATGAAAATATAAAAAAGATAAATCAATTAGATGAGATGATTAACGAATATAAAAATAAAATAATATCATTAGAAAATATAAATAATGAAAATCAAAAACAGATTAATAAACTTAGTAAAACAATTGAAGAATCAGAGATGTATTTTAAAGAATTACAAAAATCTTTTAATAAAGAAACAAAAGATAAACAAAGTTTAGCTTTTGAAAATGAAAATATTAAAGACAATTTATTAAATGCCAATAAAAAAATTGAGATTTTAGAAAATGAAAAAAGAGCTATGAAATATAAATTAAATTTAACAGATGATCATTTGCTAGAAGAAATAAACAAGTGTAAAAATTTTATTGATAATTTAATTAGAAAAGTAAAAAATTTACAGCCAAAAAAAGATACAATAGAATTCTTGAATATTTTAAATATAAAAAATGGGAATATTAATTTTGTTGTATCGGCTTTTAAAATGATTTATAACAAGATGAAAGAAAGAATTGAAGTTTTAAGACGAGAATCTCATGACTTAACTAAATTTAATAAAAATGATAAGCTTTTAAAGATAATTAAAGAATTTACTGAGGAATTTAAAAAAGCTAAAAATGATTTAGATGAGACAAAAGAATATTTAGAAAAAAAGAATATAGAAATAAAAGAAATAAAAAAAGAAAGAAACAGTATACAGAAAATGTATAATAGTTTATTACAGAAATATAACCCTACAACTTTTAAAAAAATATATTAAATATTGTTTATATTAAATCCACGTCTTATATTATTTTTTATATTAAATTGATTTATTAAATTAATATATTAAATATTGTTTATATTAAATCCACGTCTTATATTGTCAATTATAAATAACTTATAAATCAAACCATTTAAAAAATATAGTAATCATTTAAATAACATAAGTATGATCAAAACAATATTTAATATATATTAATCATTTAAATAAAATAAGTAGATAAATAAATTCATTACTAAATTAAGTTTTCTCTATTTTTTTATACAACTTAATAAAAGCTCTTTTTGTATTTTTTATATCTTGATCATTGTCTTTATTAATTTTTCTATTATCAATTTCTTGTTTGTTAAGATTTCTAACAATACTATCCATACTTCTTGGTATTTCTCTATATCTTTCATTTTCCACATTAATAAATAATTCCCTATATCTTTGTATCAAATCCCATTTATCTCCTTTTATATCAACTTTTCTTTTTTTTAATTCTTTAATAATTTGGTCTTCTTTATAATTTACTAGTATTGGTAATTTATCAATTTTGTTATATTGTTTTGCATAAGTTCTTAAATCTAATGGAGAAAATGGGGATTTAAAACATAAAGGACAAAAATTTCGAATTTCTATATGTCTTCTAATACATAAAAAACAAAATGTATGTTTACAAGGTAGCCAATGTGGTATGTTAATTTGTAATTTACAAATTGAGCAAATATTAATCATATTGATGGGTTAAAAATTGACTTAATTTTTAATTAGTAAAATTTTTCAAATAAACAAACTTGAATTATACGTCATATATAAAAAATCAATATAAGCTATTTAAATTTAACGTTATTGATGAAAATGAAAACAAATTTAAATTCTACGCCATTGATGAAAAATAAATACAGTTAAATTCTACGCCATTGATAAAAATAAATATAATTGAATCTAATTGTACGTCATTAGTATAAATAAAGAATATAAACTACTTAATAGATCTATTTTTGTACTTTTAATAAACCTAATATCATTGACTTTAATAAGTTTACCACTTTAAAACAAATGACCAATTACTTGACGAATATACTTATTTTCTGTTTTTTAAGAAGGTTACAATTTTAAGATAGTTTTCGTAAACGTTAACAGAAAGTTTAGCTTTATATCCATAGTTTATTTAATATTGTACATATTAGAACTTAGTGAATATTTATCCATCGCTAAGAAATTTTAGAAATATCAATGGTAGACTTTTTATTACTAAAGTGAGGTAAGATACTTCATTTTATATTGAATATTTTAAACCAAAAATGTAATTAAAGTACATAGTTTTTAAGAAGTCAAGATAATATGAATAAGAAAGTTAGTTAAATTATAAATTAGTAATTAACTAGTTTTAACATGATTTAATAAAATAAAGATCAAATTAATATTTAAAATGATACTAGAATATATTATGTCATAAATTAATTTAAGGAAGCATTCGTAAGCGAAGTCTTTAATAAACTTATTTATGCAGAATATTTTATAATTAAGAAATGTGTTTATGCAGAATATTTTATAAATAAGAAATGTGTTTATGCAGAACATTTTATAAGCTTACTTATGCAAATGGACAAATCTGTTTATGCAAAAATATTGCAAATTTTATATCCCTTATGGGTAATGTTGTATCAAAAAAAAAATCAACGCGAGAAATTATTAAAAGTATTGATAAGTCAATTAGTCAAGTAGAAAATAATAAAAAAAGTCTAATAAAATCACAATCATGTGTTAATACAAGACTTATATATTTACTTCTTATTTTGTTGATACTCTCTATTTTATATGCTTTTAATAATCAATACAATATTTTCATACTTTCTATTCCACCTTTTTTGATTTGTGGACTAGCAAAATTTGCTTTGTCAATGTTTTATAAATGGCGTCTAGAAAATGTTTTGGAAAATTTAGAAGATCTTCGTCAACAACAAAAGGAATACATTAAAATGTTAAAAGATGAAGAAGAATATAAAGATACAATGGAAATATTAAATAAGTATGAAGACAGTACAATTAGAAATAAATCATTTAGTAGAATTACACAAAAGAAGCCTAATGTTCTAGATAAAGTGGCAGATATTGTACTAGGAGATGATCCAACTAAAATGTATGCTTTAATTTGTTCAAGTTGTCATTATCATAATGGGATGATTCATCCAGAAGACGATCTAGAAGAATATAATTGTTATAATTGTGGAACAAACAACATTAGAAAAAAATAATTTTTTACCCCTATGGATGTCAATCTTAGAGTTTACAAAATTGCAACACCAGAAGCTTTGGATTTACTAAATAAATGTTTAAATAAAAATTTTGAAGGAATTTGGCACACATCTTTAGAAATTTATGGGAAGGAAATTTTCTTTTCTAATGATGTCATTAAGACACTTCCTGGTATGTCAGGACACCTTCTTTTGCATGAAACTATACACATGGGGCAAACTGACATAACTGAGGACGAATTTGAATTGTATCTTAAGACTTTAGAAGACCAATTTGGAAAAAACACTTATAACATTTTACATAACAATTGTAATCATTTTACAGATACGTGTATGCAATTTCTAGTAAATAAAAAAATACCCTCATACATTTTAGAAGTACACGAAGCAGCTATTGAAAATGATATGGTTTCAAAAATGGTAGAAATGTTTTTTAAACATCCAAATAGTAAAGAATAAAAAATTGTTTTAATTTTTGTCGTCTACAAACATAAACTTGTTGTGCATAAATTGTATTAAAAAATTTCTGTACGATGATTGGCTGTTTTGTATTGATTTTCTTATTTTAAAAAAATAAAATTTTAATAATTATTTTTTATTAATTTTTTCTTAGTAACTTTTTTAGGTCTTACAGGTATTTTATCACAATAATCGTGCACTTCCTCTTTAGTTAATTTTCTGATTTTTATTATCACGTCTTCCTCATTATATTCCTTTGTTTCAAAATCTTTTGCAAATTTTAGACGTATGACATTTTCTTTCAAATCAACAAAAGCAGAATCCTTGACAATGCTTTTTATTTTTGCAATATCAATTTCTTTATTTACTTCAAATCTAAAAAGTTTACCAGCATAATCATTTTTTAAAGCAATTTTAGCTTCACTAAGTTTATTTTCTTCAGATAATTTCTCCTTTTGCAATAAAAAATCTTTTTTTTTCATAATAATCAAAAAATCACCTCCCTTATGTCTTTTAGTCGTATCTTCTTCAATTTCCACTTTTTTATCCATAAATTGCATTTTTAAAGCTTCCTCAATTGCTTCAACACTTTCTAGTTCAACAAAAACTGACCCATTAAATTTTTATTTTTTTCCCGTCTCATTCTTATCAATTTTGGTTTTATATCAGCCAAAATATTTTCAATGTCTTCTAAAGTACTACTTTTGTTAAATCCAGAAATATAAAGACATCTGCTGTCTATATCATTATCACAAATATAATTTTTAAATTCTTCAGTTTCTATTTTTTTTAAACAACTGTCTTTACATTCAACAACATTGCTATCAACTACCGAATTTATTATCATGTCTTTGTCAGCATTTAGTTCTCGCATTTTTTTAAAAGTCAAAATAGTGTCTATAGGAATATAACCGTTATTTAATAACGACTGTTGCTTCATAAAAGCATCTTTACTAAAATTTGAATCACTAAAATAAAACTCAACTTGTTTTTTAATTTTTTCTAAAGACATGGGGTAAAAAATAGTCAACTTATAAAAAATTAATAACAGTTTATTTTTCAACTATGTATTTAAAAATATCCTCTTTAAGTATTTTAACTGAAGAATGGGGATATTTAAATACACCTGTTTCATTTCTTACACCTATTTTTTTATAATTTCTAAACATTTCTCTTCCCTCATGACTAATAACACAAACGTCAATATTACTACCACTATATAAATCATTCATAATACCAGCTTCTATAGCAGAACAAGCCAATTCAATGGCTTCTTCTTTGTTCATTGATTTATAACCTGCTTCCAAAACGGAAATTGCAGCTAAGCTACCTGAACCTAATGCTGTGTATGAGACAGAATTAGAAGAACCATGTGGGTAAACATCGTATAAATGAGAACCTGTGTCATCTACCCCTCCTATAACTAAAGCAGCTGATATATGTCCTTGGTAAGGATGCAGGTGCAATTGACATGTTCTTACACAATGTACAACTCTTGGGAGTCTATTGTATTTTTTATTGAAAATACTCATTTCCCCGCTAGCCTTTCGAGTAACTCTTGTAATATCACCAGAAGTCCCAGCTCCACAGGCCTGAATATTATCAGAAATGTAATGTATTTTATTACAATTTTTATCAGCTACTACTGGACCAGATGTACTTCTTGTATCAGCACAAAGTACAACTCCCCCATTGTATTTGACTCCTACTATTGTGGTTCCTGTTTTTGTAAACATTAAGGGATCTAAAAATTATAATTTACAATTACGATAAATTTTAAAGCACTAGTAAAAAGTTACAAACAAAGTTCATTGGTATGAAAAAAAATTATAAAATATTGGCTAGATATTCAAAGTATTTTTAACAGTAATCAGACCTGTATTTACAAAAAAAAACATTTAAATGATCACTAAGTTGCTTAGTTTTTCTCTGTTATATAAATAATTTTAAACATCTTCAACATTAGAATAAATTTTAAGACCAAGACATTCTTTCTAAAATTATTATAATGTGTATCAATTGAAGATTGTAGCTAATTTAAATTACCATCGCGTCTTAAAAAACAACAATACTCAATTTGGGAATATTTAAATATCAAGTTTTTCAGGTATTATCAAAAATCTCTTTTTTTTCTTGTTAATATTTACTATTTCATCTACGTAAGTAGTCCCTTAATAGAACTAATGTTTCCTTGTATAAGTGTCAACCCTTTTTTATATTTGTTAAAATTGCAAATCTTCTTTCTTATGATTTATGCTATTTTAAAATAATTTTATAACCCTTTATGTCTGATGAATCAACAAGTTTATCATTTTTAAGTTTAAATTGGTGTGAATCAAAACAAGATACATCTCTCATCTACCCTTTTATTTTAGAGCCAACTTTACAAATTTTATTTAGAAATATCCTACAAATTAGAAGATTTAATTAAAAAAATTAAACAAATAAATTTTACTTATAAAATAACAAACGATGATGTAATAAAAGTAATAGATATTAATAGTAAGGAAACACTATTACAAATTGGTGTATGCGAGTTTACTAAGGTAAATTTTACGAATATATCAGATTTTAAATATTTTATTGTTCTTAACAAATTAAAATACAAAAAATTATAAA
This sequence comes from Cotesia chilonis, assembly GCA_018835575.1. Lineage (NCBI taxonomy): Eukaryota > Metazoa > Arthropoda > Insecta > Hymenoptera > Braconidae > Cotesia > Cotesia chilonis. The sequence continues at coordinate 340,852 of RJVT01000056.1, forward strand.
CAGTAGAAACAATAAACTTTATAAAGAAAATAATGGAAATATTAAATTAGAAAATGAATATGAAGAATTAAAGAAATTTATGTTTGATTTACAGATAAATAATAATATTAATTTTTTTTATATTGAAAATGATATTGATCTGTTTCGAGAACTAAAAAATATTTTAAGGTGGTTTTCTACAGAAAATAAATTTATTCCTAAAATTAAGACATTTAAAAAAGGCAAAGAATTTGAGTACATGGAATATATTTTGAGTAAAATACCAGGAATAAGTAAATGTGTAGCAAGAAATTTAACAGAAAGATTTCGTACCTTGGAAAATCTTAATTCGTTTATTCGGAATAATAAAGTTGAAGAGATGAGTGAAATTATTGTAGAAGATTTTGAGAATAAAAAAACAAGAAAATTAGGATTATTACAAGCTAATAAAGTCTATCAGGTTTTTATATCAACAGATGGAAATGAAAAAATAATTTAAGAATACTTAAAAAATAAATTTGGTTAAGCAAGAGGTACTAACTTAGAAACTTAGTCTAATAAATGTAGATGAATATAGAATTAATAAAAATGGTATGTAAATTATATAAATATCAAATTATTTTCTTATATTAAAATGACCTTAGAATTAGAATTTTTTTATAAAACAATAAATGAATTATTTTGTAATTTCACATTTTTAATATTTATTAAGTGTGTGTCTCTTTATAAATTTATAGTTAAAAAGGTTCAATTTTTATATTAAATTCTATGATTGTCAATACAACCCTTTTCTATTAAAAAAATTTTAGAAGACAGAAATTTGGTGTGTTTTAAAGTATATAACAATTATGTAAGTATTAAGTGCACATTACTTGCAATAATGTTAATTGTGTTTCAAAATACCACTTTCCCTATTTATAAATAAATGTTAAAAAAACAAATACAAGGCAAAATCATATTTAGATGATAAATATTAAGCTTTAACAAACTTCATCATTAAAAAATGAACAAATAATCATTTTAGATTATAAAAGCAAATATTTTCTAATATAATTTTGTTAGAATAAATTAGATTTCTGCAATTGTTTAGGTATTACAAGTTGCCTTAATTGACGCTATAAATCATAATTAAATATTTTGCAAGGTTATATGAGCTGTTATATTTCCGTCTTCTGTCAATAATATTGTCATATTTAGTTTTCCAATTAAATATTTTTTATTCGTAACATGTTTTAAAAGAAAGGATCTAATCTAAAAATATATTAACTGCGATTTTATATTAAAGTATTCTAACGTTGTGGTTTTTGCCTTTTACAAACAAAGCTTTGTTATTTTAATTATGCATTTTAATTTTACTTTTCTATATTTAGAAGAGCATAAAGATAAGATATTTTGGTTAAGTTCCTGACTTACCCCCCCCCCCCAGTAAAAAAATAAAAATTATAGGGGTTAAAAAAATAAATAAGAAACATGTTTATTGCTCAATTTCAAAGTCAATATTTGGAATAAGGTTAAAATCCAACATACTAATATTACTAAATTCAATAAATTCTAACATTTTATCTAATAAATTCTCACGGTAAATAAGTCTAAATCTATTAATATAAATTTTCTTCACAAGATTAATAATTGTACCATGGCAAGTGCCAGTTTTTCTAAGTTCTCTTTTAAGAACCGACCACATTCCCTCTATTGTTTGAGTATGTGCACCAGTTAAATTATCTACAAAATTTTGGCTGTGATTAACAGTCAAATGTAGATAATTTAATTCTACACAGATTGTGGCAATATCACTATAACCACGCCAACAATCTGTCACAATTGTAGAACCTGGCGCAATTTTCCTTTTTATTAGTTCAACAAGAGTTGTTCTTGTTCTATTTTCTACTTTCAAAGAAAAAAGAATTTGAATCCCCTCTTACAACGCCTCCAACTGCCCATACTTGATATTGGAGAACCCTTCCCGCATGTTTTTGCTTTTAACAAGCAAAGTTTCATCAATTTCAACAATACAATCGACGCCGCCAATCGTTTGATTGTTTATATGATGAATACGAGGTGTACACGGCGTTATTAAAACGCGTAAACCATCTTGATACGGTACATTTACCTATATCAAGTTCTAACGTGGCGGCCAAATTACTTGAACCCTTTACCCATTCGCAAAGCAATATTAAAAGATCCTCAATAGGCAATTTAGAGTTCTTAAATACGCTTTGTTTCATTATGGTTCCTTTGTTAGAACACTTTTTGCCATCGCGTCTTAAAAAACAACGATAGTTTTCAGTGTTGGTCTTATTTTGAGTCATTGGTCTATTGCACTTATTGCACATAGGAACCCTAAAAATGTTTTTTGCAACTAAAAATTGCAATAACTCATTTTTTTTATAAATGAGTTTTCTAAATTCTTTTATTCTCATAATGGGGTAAAAAATGATTTTTTTTATTTTTTTAACCCCTATAATTTTTATTTTTTTACTGGGGGGGGTAAGTCAGGAACTTAACCGATATTTTAAACCATACAAGACGATACAGTGCTACTAGCCATTCTCAATTGACGAAACAGAGTTTTTACAAGTCCAATCACCAATTTTTAATCTTTGAATTTTAATAGAATACAATAAATTGGATATTTTTTACATCATTCTAGAAAAAATTATATTTTCTAAGATCGTTTTTAGTAAATTTAATTATTTTTTAAACATCTAAACCTAGCCGTATCTTTTTCAGCATAAGTTAATATTTATTTTCTTAGGATAATTTTAAAATCAAAGATTTTTCGTATTTTACTATTAAGCAAATTTCGAAACTAGTAATCTTTAGATCTAAATTGCTTAATTTTCTATAAAAAATTTAGTTTCAAACATTCCATTGCTTTGTAAAAGTAAAAAACTTAGCAATATAAATTTTAGTATCAAAAAGCATTTGATTATTGCAGTGCCGATTTTATTATTAATAGTTTACAAACTAAAATTTAATTTTAACAAGGTTTTACTGACTTAAGTAAATTATGACATTTCGACAAAATATATTTATATTTCCTTTTCTTAATTGTATTTATAAATCTTTATTATAAAGTTAATTTAAATTCGCCTAATATTATTATTATTTCTTTAAATGTTATTTTGTCTTAATCATTTTTTTAATTAAATTGTCAGCATCTTTCAAAATTTATGACATATATAACAAGACAAATAGTAAAGCTTACACAACAGAAGTGTTTTTATTCTTTATTCCATTTTTGTACAAAATTTAATAAATGTAAAATAGATTTATTTGACAGTTTAAATAAGTCGTTTTTTTAGAAAACGAGATTTAAAAATAATTTAATCTAAAAAAGCTGTTTCTTTTTTAAATTTAATTATTTTTAATTATAAAATAGATTTCAACCTTCCCCCATTATGATTTTATTTTTCTTTTTTTTTACTAACTTAATTACTAAAAATTTCATATATGTAACTGAAAGAGATAACAATAATTCTGAAATCTATTTCTTATTTGATGACGGAGAATTAATATTTAAACCAAGAATAATTTTTTTATTTGAATCTCAAGGAATAGAAAACGAAAACATTAAATGTCCAATACCATTAAATGAAGAAAGCGAATATTATAAAGATAATAAGTTTATTTTATGTCCGTTAGATCAAGATTACTTATATGATTTATTAGCTAAAGACAAAAGGTTTCTGAGGGCTTTCTCAAAACATTATGATTGTTATATTTTGAGTGAAAAATTTCCAGATACTGTAAAATTATACAAAGCTGTAGGAAAAATTGATTTTTCAAAGTTCTACTATTTGAAAATAATAGAATCATTAACTGAAGACAGTGGTATGATAAAATGGATTGATTGTGCGAATTTCAATATTAAAAAGATACAATGTTAGAAATCAATTTAAGTGATGAGAAATCTGAGGATTTAGCTCCAAGATTTTTATATTATGAATATATTGAGAAATATTATCTTTTTGAATTTTAAAAATTTAATATTGTAGAAACGCAGCGTTTTGATCATCAAAAAATTAAAAAAAATAAAAATTTCGAAATAATTTATGAGGATGTTACAGAAACCTGTAATGAAAAAATCGAACCAAAAAGAAATCTAATAACAGAATAATCATCATTTCAATGTTGGTTTTATTACTCAGTGTATTTCTATTTTTTTTAATAAAATTAGCTGTATATTGAATTTAATAGAAAAGATTAAATTCAACTTTTGTTTTTAAAATTTTATATTGATTTATTTTTTTTCTTATAATAGAATTTAAGTTTTTAACTTAAAATAAAACTAATAATTGCCAGTTTAGGTTTCAGTAAAAGCTATAGATTTCATTCAGGTACATTTTTAATACATTACAAACAATTTAAATTATGGCAGTTATATTAGAAAAAAACTTTTATAATTTTAAGCAAAAAAAAACTCATTTAATATTCTGTAACAATTCAATTGAACAGAATGAGGTTTTTATATATAAAATTATACTGATTATCAATTGCCTTATCATTTTTGTAATAATTATTGATAGATTATTATGTTCAAGATTTTTAAGAATTAATAAAAAAATTAAATTTTACTATTCAATTTGTATATACTGTTATTAAATTTTATATATACAACATAATTATAAATATGTTACTCAATTTAATATTTGTTATTATATTAATTTTCTTATTTAAATGTATATTTGCTATTATATCTTTTTTTAATTGAACCTGTCTTGTTAAATTATTTCAAATGTAAATAAACTAATTTACTGATGATGACGCAAATTTACAATTCAAACTTAATATAGTGCAATTTATTAATAAAACAAATAATAAACTTTATCTGTAGTTGATTGACATTTTAAATAGATTTATGAGTCATATAAACACGAAAGTTTATTCGAAAATGATTTCTTGATTTTTAATGACTTTTGAATAATTTTTAATTTTATAAATTAAAAATATTTTAAGGTAAATATCATTAATTCAAATTTGATAGTTTTATGTTATTAAAAGAAATAAACAACTTTGTTTTTTATTTTTTTTAATTAAAAAAAAAGTATAAATACAAAATTGTTAAAATCCCTCATGAAAAGTTTACTTTTATTAAGGTTTTTGTTTACTGCTCAATCTAGTGGCAAAGATGTTATTATTGCTTTTAAAAGACATAATCAAGAATTAAATTATTGCAGTAGGAAAGAGGTTGCTTTTAATGTACTGAAAGGTACTTGTAGAGAATTCTGGGGTAAAGCCTTAAAAAATCCAGTTTTTAATAATGCCGTAATTTTACAATCAAAAAAGTTGGAATTAAAAAGTTCTAAAGTTGTTTATAAAGTATGGGAAAAATACATTCTTTCATTGGCTGATGGACATAAGCAAGCGACTACTTCAAAAAACGAAACGGAAGTTTTAGATTTTATTAAATTTAATGGCGATTTGTTCTATAAAGTTATACAAATCATAAGTCAACATATTGATTTTAGTAACAGAATGAATACTCCATTTTTATCAGCTTTAGTTTCCGATTTAGTAAAACTTTTACCTAAATCAGTTGAATTTTACGAAGACGATCTCCCAGGTATTGATTTACTTACTGCAGAAACAATTGTACAAAAAGCTATTAAAATTGAAGAAGAAATCAAAAAACATCAATTGGATAAATTTACTTTTGAAGGATCAACTCGACAAGAAATTAAAAATTTTTTCAAAGCCAATAAAATCATTTTACGTGATCTAAATGATTTATCCTCGGTTAGAAAAATAAATAATAATGATTTGTGCTATAGCAATGGTATTAGCTCTAGATTGTTTTATATCATGGGGAAGATTCTATTCTTTGCAATGATAACTGGATGAAATGTGCCAACTTAAATTTGTTTGCTCCTAATTTTAATGTGTTAAATGATACTGCGTATAATCAATATGATGTAATAGGTAATGTTTGACAATTAAACAGTTGTTTTTTACTATTTTTAAAATGTAAATATTATATTCACATCTTGTTTTATCACCAAAACACAATACAAAAAAACAACTGATCTTTCTAAACCCGTTTTTTATAATTTGCAATTCCAGGCATTGAAATAATATCGAATTTAATATCAGGAAACTATTTAAAATTAATACCATTTCTTATTTTTAATAATTGCGAACAGATTCGATTTTATATTAGAGGTGAATTATAAAAGTTAAGAAATTGTACTAGAATTAATTTATGTAAACAATATGCAAAGATCTGAACAACTCGTGTCTTTTTAAACAAAGCAATAAATAATTTTTTATTTTATATAAACAAAATCAACTTTTTAATTAAGATGAACAGTTTACTATATTAACATAATAAGATGCTTAAAAACACAATCTTTTTGCAATGCAACATTTTATCTATTTGCTCTATATTAGACAAGACGTGTTTAATTAATACAAAATTAATAATAATAAAAGAATATATTTATATAAAACACACTTGAAAAATAAGTAGTACAATTATTTAGTAACATTTTATTATTAATATTGACTTTTGCTCTGATAATTAAAGCTAAAAAACGAGACATTGCTAGATTTGCTCTTGTAGAAATCATAAAAAGTCAACAAAAGCAATTTAAATCTCAATATTTTAAATATGACTACAATAATTTAAAAACATAATTAATTATGTTTTTGTTAAAGAACTTATGTTGTTGACTTTTTATTAATATTATTAATAATTTAATTAAATTGAATAAATATGATTCTTAAAATTACATATACAATTCAGTAACATTTACATGTTTTATATTAACTCCATAATTTACCATATTATTCATTTGCAGCCAATTTAATATAAATTTGTTATTAAATTGCGTCATTGTTTACAGTAAAATAATTTATGAAAAATACTTATAAATTTTGTTTTAAACGTATTTCATTTTTATTAATTTTCTTAATTAAATTTTATTAAAACTAATTTTTACAGAAAAAGCACATTTTTATATTGTTAAATAATAATTAATTATGACGTAATTTGTAAAAAGTATAAATACTTTTTTTTAGAACCCCTTAATGAATTTATTTGTATGATCGGTTAACATTTCTAACTTTTGATATCTTTAAAGCTTTAGTAAAATACCGAAGAAAATTTTTATTTTCTCCAGTTTCATATTTAAATGTAATAGGTATGTTGCAAAGTGGTGCTGATAATGAAACGAAAAATCAATTGGGAAAAATTTTAAATTATGAAAAAGAATATGATAAATTTTATGAGGACTTAAAAGATCTTAATTCTAACTTATCCGGCCTAACGAAAAAACAGGTGAATCATATTTCAAAAGCAATAATATGTTTTTTTATAATCAGAGAAAAGAGTTAATGCCGCGTTTTATGATAAGCTAGTCGACGATTTTGATTATATATCACTTGCAGTTAATTCAAATAGCAAAATTGACTCTTTAAGCCAAATTCGGGAACATTTGGGGTTTTTAACAGATAAAAAAGATTTAACTGAAAAACTGGATTCATCTTCGTTATTTGTGAATAGTATACTTTTTGATGCTCTTTGGGCTGTACCATTTTCCTCAGAAACTACTGAAGAAGATTTTATTAATGGTGATAAAAAAATACGTGTGCCGATGATGAAGACAACAGGAAATTTTAAATACGGTCAATCAGAAAAATATGAAGCATTGCAAATGGATTACCAAGACAATGGTTATTCTTTTATTGCTCTAATGTCAAAAAACGATAATAATTTAATTGATTTATTAACTAATATAATAGTGAAGGACAGAACTTTAACGAATTAATTTCTAATTTAAAAAGTTCTATGGTTAATGTGACTTTCCTAAATTTAATTTACAATCCCTGTATGATATGTTAAATGATATAAAGCTTGAAAATATTCAGGAGCAATAAAAAGTAATCATTTTTCTGAGATGTTTGTTTCAGAGTCAGTATCTCCACCGGAAATTAGTCAGATTTCAACTATTTTTTCAGCCAAGATGGAACTTTAGCTTCAGTGTAACCCAGGCAATTCAATATCTTGAACACTCGAACGTAAATGATTCAATTGAGTTAAAATTCAACAGGCCGTTTATGTTTTTTATAGTGAAAAATGACTCCGAAGACGATTTAAAAGCTAAAAAATCTTACCCAGTTTTTTGCAGGAATGTATTCAGGTAAGGAATTTTAATTAAAAAGTGTTTTAAGTTGATATATTTTGCAATAATATTTAGTTTTGTATTTTAAAATGGTTCGTTGACTGTACAGCCTTCTTTTATTGACTATAGTAGAATTTATAAGTATAATTTTTATGATAGGTTATTTATCCTTCTTTATCGTTCGTTTATATAACAAGTATATTTTGTAAATATAACAGTTTTAACTTTGCAAATATATTACTTTTAAGGTAGGCAGAAAAATACTGATTCATATAACTTTTGATTTTTTGATATAAATCTTTATCAAAAATACTTACTTTAAAATTTCTTTTTATACTATTTTTATGTTAAAAATATTTTTAATATTAATAACGTAGAAATATTTGTAATTTAATTTCTTTGAGATCAAGTATTAAAATATTTTTTGACAATTTAACAATCTTTTTAATACATAAATAAATTGTTTGCTTGTTTTGAAGTAGATAACAATTATTAAAATTGTAAGTAATATTAACCTATTTATTAAAAATTAAAATTTATTTGGAAGAATCTTTTTTACAAGCTAATGTGTTTGTAATAAATTCATAATAATCGCGATACACTTTAGTGTAAACTAATTCTAACAATATTGCTTCATTGTCTCATAAATATTATTTAAGTAATTTTTTTTTTTGGATATTTTCGTAAATCCTCGTCATCAACATCTTTAGGCACATCAGATTGTAACATAAATATGAAGCACCTTGCCTGTGATTCCAAATATCTTATTGGATATTTAGATAATAAAATTCTTGGATATCCATATAAAATATATTCGGCTATTAAATTACTATCATTTATATGGCACTGATTTTTATTTAAATGATGAATAGTTATTTTTAAATTATCTTCAAAGTTAATATATTTAACTTTATGTTCAGATTCTTTATAATAAAGTTCATTTATAATGATTTTTAATCTTTTTTGTTGTAAATCGTCAAGTTTTATATTTTCACTTACTTCAGAAATTAAATTCTTATCAACATTTCATTTTTATCGTAGAAATCAAAAACAAAGGAAATGGTGTTGTCTTGCAAATATTGTGAACACCTATGAAGCAAAAAGTAACCAAAATAAATCCCAGTGTTTACAAAACAATATTCTAAATTTTTTAAAAAGTCTTATGCCACTTATTGCCTAAATTTAGATCAAGACAAAACAATTTATTCATTTCTTCTTCTGTAAACAATTTTTTTTCTACCAGAAATGAGACAATATTAAATAAATTTTTATATGATGACAAATTGATCTCATTTTTATCTTCTGATTCACTTAAAGATGTATTACCTTCAGTAAAGTCATAATCACTTGAAGACACATCATCAGATGAATCATCCTTGCTATTTATTGAGTCGAAATTACTTAAATTGTTTTTATTTGCTTCATAGTTTGTTGATCTTAAAAGTAATAAATAAATGAAGATTAAATATATTTTAAGCATGGCTTATATCTTTATAAAATTTTATTTAGCTTTTTGTGAGTTTTGACATTAACGTTTTTTACGATATTTGAAAAGCTACCAATTATACATCATTTGTAAAAATACAAGCTTTGTATATTAAATTATAAACACCAAGATTATGTCATTTTTAATACTACAAATTGTAGATAAATGATTAATTAACTTATGACATTTAAAAATTAATAACAAAGTAAATGTTTTTACTCAATATTAGTTTTTTCAATCCTTTAGATTTTGATCTGATAAATTAAATGTAATATCGTGATCATAAAAGATTTTTATAATTACTAAATCTAAAAAAATTTACAATTTATTTATTAAAATGTAAATTAATAAAGTTATACTTTTGATAGCATGCTAATCAGATATGAAGGGTTGCGTTCTGTAATAAACAGTTATATACAACCATTAAAACAAACATATTAACAAAGTTTAAATGTCTTTATTAGATATTTTGTTAATATAACTATTTAGTAATTTTAATAAGCTTATTTCTTATATAAATACTAACTTCGTACTCACAATATTTAAATACATAAAGGTATTTAAATGTTAAAAGCATCAAGCGTATAATTTTTCATTTACAATCATAAAAAAATGCTTTTTGTTCTTTGAAAGCAAGAAAATATTATAGCTTACAAATTTATTTAAAAGCCAAATATTTATCTTGAAACAATAATTTTGCAATCTTTTTTGTTAATGCACTTGTTTTAAAATTATTCGCAAACCAAAAATTTTTAAAAAAATTTTCATTTTGTAAGATTTTTAAGTTAAATTAAAACAGGGGTTTCTAACTGTAGTCTCAATTGCTTTAATAGCTTAAAGATCTAAAGTCGCGAAGATAGAGGGAAAATATCATTTTTTTAGGCGTAAAATAAATATTTTTATGTCGCAAAAATGCCTAATGGCTTAAATTTACCATTTTTCGGCTCTGTAAATTATCTTTATGGGGATAGAAGCCATTTTCCTATGAAACAAGGCTCTAGTGGTAAGCTGGCGCTTAATAATGCACAAAAGTTGAGATTGCGAAAAAGGGAAGTTTCTAGGTTAAAGTTAAGAACTAATGAGTAAAGGAGTTAATCAGCTAAGAAAACAAATAAATTAGTCGGAAAAAATGGTGATGACGTTGAAAGAAATATAAATAAATAGTGTGGTTCTATACATATTTTGAAATTTCTTTAACAAGAATTAATCAATAAAGTATTAGTATTTGGCCTGCAAATCGCACAATTTAATTTTTAAATTTCCCCACAACATTGCAAAGTATAAAATTACAATACAAACAGATGCGGTCTGAACGAGAGACAAAGAATCTATTAAGTAAAAAAAATTTATTATTTTTTCCTGGATAATTTAATTGTAAATTTTTATATTTAATTAAGATAAGAAAAAAATTTCTGGTTACAATTTAATAGGTATTTTACTCTAAATATAATTTTTATCAGATACTGTGCCAGCTAATGTCACGAAAAATAAATTATAAAAAAAAATTAAGAATTTATTTTAAAGAGATTCTGCATCTAAAATAATTTTGTTATCTTTACCAGAGAAATTTTTTGTCATAAATTTATAATATTCTTGATAAATTCCATTATTAATAGCATCATTGAGAACTATTATATCATAAATTCCCAAACTTTTTAGATGATTTTTATTTCCGGATAATTATTAATTTTTCAAAATCAACACCTGTAGGTACGCCGGATTGCAACATCAATTTAAAACATTTAATCTGAGGCAAAAAATGTAAATAACGTTAGCTGAAAATATATTTTAGGAAACTTATACAAAAAAGTGTTGCCTAATACTGCTTCATAGGTTCTATGACCATAGATTAATCCTGAAGGATCAAGAGTAATATCTAAATCATTATAACTTATAGTTTCGGGACCATAACGAGCTTTTTTATAAAAAAGCTCATTTATAATAATTTTTAATCTTTTTTTTTGTAAATCGTCAAGTTTTATATTTTCATTTACTTCAAAAGAAATATCTCCATCAAATTCTTCTTTCAATAGAAAACTATTATAAAAATTCTCTCCAATCTACCATCTCGCAATCTTTCCAAACAGCTGTGTAATAAAAAGCAACCAAAATGAAAGACCTGTTTCTTAAAGCAAAAGTCTAAATTAGTTAAAATTTTTTCACGCCATTTGCTAAAATTTAAATCAAGGCAGAATAATTTATTAATTTCTCCTTCTACAAGTAATTTTTTTTCGACAAGGCTTATGACTATATTATATAAATTTTCATAATCTTTTATATCATCCTGATCAATATTTTCTAATTCATTTAGAGGTTTATTAGCATCAGTAGACTTTTTTTCACTTGAAGAATCTTCATCAACAGACAAATTATACTTTTTATTATCTAATTCAATATCCGTTAAATTTTTTTCATCTTCATCTAAAATCGCAGAACGTAAAACTAGTAAATAAATAGCAACAAAATATATTTTAGACATGGGTTCTACGTTTTTTTTTGACTTTTATCCATTTTTGATTTTTTTGACAGTGACATTTTTATATAAAAATGAATTTAGAAAGCTATAAAAAGTGTTAAAATGTACAAAAATATAAAATATTGCTTTTATTTAAACTTTTTAATTTCAAAAATGTCAAATTAAAATCCTTATCAGAATGTAAACTCTATCAAAATACATGTCAAAAAAAAAAAAAATAAAAAACAAGTTTTATAATTATATTGCTTTATTAAAATTTATTTAATAAAAAATTTGACGCCACAAAAAAATCACACTTTTATAACATAAGACTATGTAGATTATATAATATAAATCAAGAAATAACATTTAAAGTAAATACGGTTATGTCCCAAAACGCCCAAAATTTTTTTTAATTTTTTTACCCTCAAAAAATAAAAATAAAAACCTAAACATTTAATTTAATTGCTCCTTTTAACCCCTGCAGCAGCTCTTCTAATGTAATTATTTGGATGTCATATAAATCCCATAATCTTTTTATTTTTCTTCTTGAATAACATATATTTTTTTCTTTTTTAAATGCTCCGCCGGCAATTAATCTAGCTTGTGAGCTATTTCATTTAAAATTTGAACATTTTTTAATACATTGATTACTTTCTGCAACTGACATTATTTTTATTTATAAGATTATTCACTTAGATGAACCCCTCCGCTGCATTGTTTGTTCTTCCTCTTATTTTTAAATTGAGACCATGACTTCTCTACTAAATAATGGCCTTGTATTAGACAACCAATTTTTTTCTATGTAATTAAATAAACTCAACTGCAGGATTAGTTCGTTACATAAACTTTTTATGTAAGTCACGCCTGATCAATTGAGATTCTATCGGAACAAGCGCAAGAGAAGTATCATTTGAATTAACTCAGAAAATTGACTATTCTGTTAGAAGATAACAAGTCTCAAGCCTTGAACACGCTCAAATTGCTTGGCCAAATGGAAAAACAACCTTTACTTCAGCTGTCGCGAAAACACCTTTTGATTGCATTAATATATGCTGGCAACTTCGAAGGTCAATTTGAATTAAACTCGACAAAAAAGAATAGTGCCTTTCTAGGGACGATGTTAAAAATTAAAAGTGTAACATGTCGTCCGTTGTTTTATTTGCTAAAAAACAATAAAACCAACGGAAAACTTTGTCCGTTAAAACTTCCATGTATAATGTAAACCTGATAAAAACTACTAGATGAAACTTAAAAGTCTCATCATCATTACATGTAAATTTCGAGAGAACGTAAACCTTTTTAAAAATTCAAAGTCGCATAATAATGCATTGTCTCCTTCTAATTCTCTTGTGAGCAAGAAGTTTCTGCCATTTGGCAATTCGAAATCTGCAATATCAAGTTTGCTTGAATCAAGTATACCGGTAAATGGCATATAGTATGACTATCACCCATGAGATAGAAGTTTTCACACTATCAAATGACACAATTCTTGCAAAATGTCACTGCCAAATTGATACTTTTCACATAACACTTTAACGGCATCATTTAAAGTTCATTAGCTGATAAAAATGGTGACATCATCATTTTCCTCTGCATAATGTTTTTCATTTTGATTTTAGAACAACATCAAAAGTCACTATTATGCATATGCATAACGTTACTTTGCAAAGTTCACCGTTAAATGTTGTTGCTCTTGTCTTACACAATGCATGTGAACATTTCCAGTACTTTGCCATTGTTGCTTTTGCCTTTGTGTCTATAGACAAAATCATCTATAAACTGGGACTTGGTTCCTTTTTGGTTGTGATCCAAAACAAGATTCATTTAGGGGTTAAAAAATTTTAAAAAATTTTGGGCGTTTTGGGAAGATACCATATTTATCACCATTTAGAAAATCATCTTTTTTGTTTTCTGAGTCACCGTTCGTTAGATTGTTTTTATGTATTCTAAACCTTCAGCTCGTACTGTAAATATATAAATAGCAACTAAATAGATTTTAAACATGGGGTACACGTTTTTTTATTTTTATATTTATTTTTAATTTATTTGCATGTAACGATTTTATAAAAAATAACATTTAGAAAGCTATGTCCATAATTATATGCTCAACAATGAGCTTTTGTTTCTTTATATAGCTTTTAAATATCAGAAGTCTTTTTAAAAATGAAAATTTTTTTTTTAATTTATCCATTATTGATAATCAAAAAATAAAATTTTTCAAATTTTATCGGTAAAAAAATTTTATTAAATAATAATTTTAAATACAGCTTATACAATTACTAGTAAGTTTAATAATTATTTATCATAATATAAATGTTAAAGAGATTATTAAGAAAATTCTAGACTTAATTTCTTAAAATAATTATAATAATTAAATTTTTGACAAGAACAAATCTGGATTTATATTGAGAGTTTCTTTGTATAAAACAAATAGTATCTTATCATACATTGTATATTGACTTGTAAAAGCTTAGAAAAACAACTAAAAGAAATGATGTGTTGCAAATAATTAAAAGCACGTAAAAAAATTTTGCAAAAATATAATTTTACCAGAATATGTAAAGAATTGACTATCTTATGAAACTGAAAAGGACTGTAAACATGATAGAACAAAAATCCAAACAAGTTACATAAATTTGATTGTATAATATGTCTTGTTAAATTTATGTACACATTAATTAGTATCATCAATGACATTGTAAAGATACAAATCAGTTTCTAAAAATAATTTTTTTTTCTTTTATTACGAATATATAACTAATATAAATATTTGTAAAAGTATTTTTTTTTATTTTTCATCAAATATTCTTCTAGACACTGTATTTATCTCATACTCGTATATCTTCGAATCAGTAGACACAAATATTTTAAAATTGTATTCTGAAATTATGGCTCCTGTTATTTGCGCATTTTCTTCTATTTTTACACACTGACGTTTTTTGAAAGATCTCGCATCAAATGCAGTAAAATAAGTCGACTGCTCAGTAAAAAATATTAAATCTAAAGAATTTTTTTTACTAAAAAATACATTCCTAATTGCTCCTTTTTGTGTTCCTTGTTGTTTACTGCTCAAAACAATCTCTTTTTTGTCTGAACCTATATCCCATACGCTTACAAAGCCATCTTGAGATGCCACCGCGAATCTTGTTGATAAATTATCCCATGTTATACAAAATCCACTATCTTTTACTGTTTTTAATTTCTTAATTAATTTATATTCAGAGTTTATAATTTCGTAAATATAAACATCATTTGTGTCTCCTAACAAAATTAAATATTTTCCATTAGGACTGACGCACGAACAATTTACTTGAGTTATAAAATCAATAATTTGTATCTCACCAGTTTCAATTGATAAAATTCTAAGTTTTTTATCATTGTTAGAAACGTAAATCTTTTTTTTCGTGTATTTCTATATGGTTATTTATGTTTTCACATAAAAAATAATATTTGTGCTCGTTAGTTATTAAGTTTTTAACGTATAATTGACCTTTTCCACCTCCTACAGCTAAAAGTTCATTTTTTGCGCATAGAGAAGTTGGAGCGAAAGGTAATTCGTGTGATAAAGGGAGTTTTATACGCGTTTCCGGGTCATAAGAATATACTTTATGAGATTGAGGAAAAATTAATAAATTCTGATAAATCTTTAGCATATCCTTTAATTGCCAGTGTTGTGTTTTTACTCCTTCATTGTGAATTTTACGATTTGGAAAAATGAAATCTGATGTATCACGAATTGTATGATCTTGTGATGTTGACATAAACAAAAAAAATATGTTCATTTATAGTAAACAAAAAAACAAAGTATAAATATTAAGAATCACAATTTACTATTTAAACTAAATATTTAAATTTATTACAAGTAGATTAAATTAAAATATTGAGATGCACAAATAAATATAAAAATTTTACAAATATTTTTAAAATGCACAAGTAAAATTTTTTTATCTTTAAATTTATTACAAGTAGATTAAATAACTATATTGAAATGAACAAGTAAAAATTTTTAACATATCTAAACTTCTACAATACAATTAAATATATTAAAATTTGTTACAAGTAAAAAAATATTTAAACTTCTACAATACATTTTAATCAATAAAAAGTGTTAACATTTGAAATGCCTCTTTTTTTCTAGCTGCTAGTTCTTTAAAATCTTCAAATGTAAAAAACCCACTTTTATTTTCACATGTTTCAAAAAGGTCATCTATAGCCTTTTCAATATCTACATTTATGTCCAATGTATTGCTAACCATGTCTATCATAGACTTAGCAATATCAACCATTTCATGTTTAGAAATTACACCATCACTATCCTCGTCATAAAAACGAAAAATCCACCGCAATTTTTCAAAATTGCTTCCTTTCATTAAAATGGAAAAGGCAATCAATAATTCATGGAAATCAATAAAATCTGATTGACTGATGTTAATTGTGTTAAAAAGTCTAATTACAAATTTCTTAGGTGATCCAAAAGGAAAAAATCTTTTAAACATCATTTCTAAATCTTGTAAAGTCATTTTACCATTTGGAAATCTTGTTTTGAATTCATGTGACCAATCTTGAACATCTTTAGAAGGAAAATGTGAAAATTTTTTAGAATCGTCAAGATCGAAATGTTTGAGAGAACTTGATCTGTTTCCCATGGATAAAAAAATATATAAAAATCATTTATTTTTTTTATTCTGTAGGTGGTAAATTAAAATACGAAATTTTGCCTCTGTTCCAATCGTGTAAAATAGTTTTACTAATCAAATCAACGTAAGGCCTATTTCCTTTAGTAATTTTACCATATTTTATCGAAAATTTTTGAAACAAGTCTTCTACGTCTCGGAATTCTATTCCGTACAGCTTAGAAATTTCTGTTTTGTATTTTCGAATTAAAATTTCCACATAATATTCTGGATTTTCTAAATTTTCAATACGAATAGCACCCTTAAAAACTGCCTTTTCAAAATCTGGAATTGGTACAACCCCTGGGCAGTCTATTAAATAAATACTTCTTGTAAGAGTAATGTATTGCCAAACTTTAGTCTCACCAGGAACAGGTGCTACATTACAAACATGTTTATTTCTAAGTGAATTTATAATACTACTTTTACCGCTGTTAGGATATCCTACAAAGCCAACACTTGTGTGTTTTTTATCATACAAATTATCAAGCTGACGTAAAATATTGATTAAATTTGTTTTACCAAAATTATTTTCAAGTGATTGAGCGTGATAGGCTAAAGTGGTGTGTTTACTCGAAAAATATTTCAACCATTTAGCAGTTACACCTGTTGGTACTAAATCAACTTTATTTATAAGATAAATTAAATGTTTATGAGGGGCTTCTTCTTTAATATAAGTAGAAATCTTATCACACAAAGTCCCGAGAGGATCACGTGCATCTAAAACATGAATTATGACATCACTGGAATCCAAAACTTTATAAAGTTCTTTCCATATTCTACTACTTTGTCCCTTTACAGAATCTTTTTTTATCTCTTTTTTATTAACAGAAATTTCTTCTTTATTTTTAACTAATTCTTCTAAACACGTCACATTTAATTTTGGTTTTTTTCTTGTAGCATTTTTTCCAAAAATATTATCGAAATTTACTGCTTTCTTTTTTTTTGTATTTTCTGTAAGTAAAGAATATGGCACATTACCAGTTTTAAGTAGCACATTATAGGGGTTTCTATCTTCGAGGACTCCCTAAATTTCTCAAGATCTAATTGAGATATTGTTTTACTAGCTCTAAACCATTTTCTATCAGGATGAATTCTCCCCGTAGAAGCTTTAGTTTTTTGAAATTCAGCTGGTTTTATAATCTCAGCCTTTGAGTTTCTTATTGGTTTGTCTCCTCTAATCATATTTAAATACTTTAATTTTTTTTTATTAAAAAAGTTTTCTTTCATTTTTGTGGGATAAAAAAAATATTTTATTTGAATCTTTTAAAATTCCCTCTACACGTTCTTTTAAATTCTTAGCACCTTCTTCTGTTATAAAAACCATATTGTCATTAATATTTTCAATAATAAAATTTTCATTTTCTCCTATAGCACAAATAACTTCTTTAATACTCGGCTCTGTTTTAACAAGACATCCTTTTGTAATTGTAACCATAAGGGTAAGACAATTTCTTAATACATAAACATGATATTAATATAATTGTATATTTACCAGTATAATTTTAATATGTGAGCAAGACAATATTAATTAAATGATTTGAAGATCTTATAAAAAATTATATTTTTACTAAACACATCACTAATATTTATTTTTGGTGAATATACAATTTTATCAATATGATGTTTATGTTTTAAACAATTACAAATATCTTACAATCTTTTTTCAATATAAATTATATTTTTATTGAAAAAAGAATTTATTTTTTACTAAAGATCTTCAAACAATATCAAAATTCTTTTACATTCATTGAAATTATTGTTAGACCTATACACTTTAATTTTGTTTTATTTGAATTGTAGGTGTATTGTAGAAATAACTACTTATTTGTATCTTAAACATTTTATTAAATTGTTATTTTCCAAATCTGGACTGATCATAAAATCATAAAATACTATAATACTGAATTTTATATACTTTATTGTATTTATTTCAAAATACAGTGAAAATTACACAAAATGAGTCACTCTAGCTTATATTTCAAATATGTTTCAGAAGCAATTTAAAATCTACTTGTGTTAAAAACAATTTCAATTGTAATGTTTAAACACGCAATTGAAAACATAAACACGTCATAAGATTTCTATATTTCTTTTTAAAAACATAAATAATTTTTAACATCTAATTATTTATCAACTTTGATACGCAATAAAACAATTTACGCTTGATAATATTTTTCATTTTCTAATGTTGTTTTATTTTTATATTGGTTTACAAAAATTATAAAATTTTTTTTTATAAGTTACAATAAAATTGGTTATCGCCCTTATTTATGAATCTAATATTGGTTAATTTTATAAATTTTATTATAGCGGTAAAGTTTTATAATGATTCATCTTTAAGTAAAATAAAAGATAATATCTTTTCAGAAGAAGTTGAAAATGTTCCTATAACATTTACACCTTTTGTAGCCTCAAAAAAATTGGTTAGAAGCATTGAAAAAAGCAAAATACCGATTAGGATAAAATCAAAAAACAAAGGTAATGACGCTGGTTGTTGCAGTAAATTCGAATCTAAAATTCCTGTAAGATGTAAAAAAAATAATAAATTAATTCAAAAAACGAACTAGGATGCTACTTATGAGTTTACGAAATTAAATTTTCTAAAAAATATTGAACCTGAGGAAAATTCGCCTGAAATTTTAGATAAAATAGCATTGATATCTTCAGATTCAGAAAGTTTAAAATATGATGATCAAAATTATATCGATAAACTTTTCGAAATGCAAAACTCTTATACAAAATTAATAAAAGAAGTTATGAATAAGTTAAAAATAGTTAATTGTAAGTACAAACTTTCTTTTGAAAATTATACAAAAAATCTATCAGTAAATATAAATCTAGTTGAAGAAATGGCGTCACGATCAATTCAAATTTCTAAAAAATGTATTTTTTTATATAAACACTTACAACAGGATGATAAAAATTCTAATGAATCAACAGCGCTTTTTTATAAAATGATAAAAAACTAATTCAACAGATTTTTCTAATATTAAAAACTTAGACGATTTTTTTAGTTTACCAGACACGGAAAAGATATTTAAATATAATCTACATGACTTTATTTCCCAAAATAAGGAATGTATTAAATATTGGGATAATTTGAGGGATATTATTATTAGAACTAAAAACAATTCGGAATTTTCAATGTTAAATGACTTGGATTCTATTGATGAACTTTTCGAAAAAATTATAGTAATTTTAAAAGATACAAAAAATGGGGTTTTATCAAATGTATGTCAACGAGTTAATATTTCAAATTTTAGTCAAAAATTACAAGAATTTCCAGATGATTCTTCGAAAATATTGAAAAAATTTTAGTTGAAATGATTGTTGAGTATTTTATTCAATAAAATATTTTATTTTTACAAATACTGTCCACTTACGCCTTTCGACATATTAAATTTAAAATATATTAAGTCTATTGTATGAACTTTGTAACAGTATTTTTATTCTATCGGAAAATTTGTTATCAATATTCAACATCCATTGTCATTAATTTTTTTTTAATGTTTAATTCCATTTGTACTTATTTCATCCACAAATCTCTTCACAAAATTTTTGACTATTGCGATTACCTTCTCGATTATCAAGTTTTTTAGTTTGTCAGAAAAAATGATACTTTTGAAATTTTGAACAAGACAATGACTATCGTTCTATAAAATGCCATTAAAATAAATCTAAACGACAATAAATTCTATAAGCTTTTTACAAATATAAATAACGATCATTTGATTTTTAGATTTCAAAAGTATAAAGCTAAAACAATTATTTTATCAGAAACTATAACAAAAGCAAATAATGTGATAGAAAAGATGATATAATTTTTTTATAAGTCTAATACTTAAATTCTATTAAGTTGTCTTTTTATTAATATTTTTAATACTTAATTTTTTTAAGTTGTCTTTTTATTAATATTAAAAATCAATTTAATACTTAATTCAAGTGAAACAAATTAATACTAAAACTTTAGTAGTAAGATTTATTGTTTATGTTTTTTAATTAACCCCAATTAAATAACTGTCAAATTAAAAAACGATCTTTACCCTCATGGGTGTAAAGGGGCTATGGAAAATTGTAAGCAAATGTTGTGAAGAACAAACACCATCTAATATGACACTAGCCATTGATACTAGTATTTGGATACATCAATACAAAGGAATGCAAAAAAATGATGTTATTTATAATGTCTCTAAAAAAATTATAAAACTTTTATATCACAAAATTAATCCAGTTTTTATTTTTGATGGACCTCCTAATCCTTTAAAACGTCGCGTTTTAGAAGAGAGAAAGAAAGAAAAGTTTGACAGTCTAGTAAAAAACATTATTAATAACGTAATTTGTAAAAAATGTAAAATTTCTATAAGAACTTGTACGCACGGGGGATTATTGAAAGATGACTTTGAAGAAGACACGCTTAAAGCGCATGAAAACTGGGGTATAATGCAGACAAATGGAATATTAAAAAATGAAGAAGTAAATCAAATTGAAAGTATTTCAAAATTTATAAATTCTAAGGATTATTCTGATGTGCAAAAACTGAAAATGCTTGTTAAAATGAGAGAACACAGAAAAAGCAGACTTCGAGTTAACACTTCATCAATGACTAATTTTTCGAATTCACAAATTAAAAACGTAAAAAACAGAAATTTGGTAAGTTTTTATATTAAAAAATTGGAAAATGAAAAAGCTAAAAAAATAGGATCGGATTGTAATAAAGAATTTGTATTTGAAAAACCAGATAGAAGTAAATTTGGTAATTTAAATACTGAGAGCAGTTCTGAATCAGAAATTAATGATTTTTTAGAATTAAAAAATTCCAAAAATGATATAAAGAGTTTGATTTTACAAATAAACAAAAAAAGACTAATTTTATGGAAACAGATGCTGTCTTTGTCTGCAAAACGGAGTCTGAAAAGCTTAATGAAGGATTTTTTGGAAAAAATGAAAATGATTTTGTTGTCGAAAAAAACGAAAGTGATTTTGTAGAAGAACAAAATGAAATTAAATTTGATTTTTCAGAAGGTAGAGCTATTAAAATTTCCTCAATAAAAGAATATAAAAATGAAACCATGGATTTTTTAAGTATTCAGTCTATTATAAAAGATATTATAAAAACGTTTAATCTTCCACAATTAGATTCTCCCTCCGAATCAGACGCCCAATGTGGTTTACTTTGTAGAACTGGTATTGTTGATGGGGTTATAACAGAAGACAATGATATTTTATTGCATGGAGGAATTGTTTATAAAAATTTTTTCCGTAAAAATAAAAACATTTTACGATTTGATCCGAAAAAAATCGAAGAAGTTATGGGACTTAGTAGAATTGATCTTATCGATCTAAGTTTTGTATTGGGTTCTGATTATACAATTGGTATAAAAGGTATAGGAATGAAGAAAGCTGTTGAATACATTAAAACGGAAGAATTTAAAAATATGAATATTGAGAGATATCGTAATATTTTTTTATCGAGTTCTGCCCGCGACGACTGGAAGCCAAAATTTCAAAAGATTGAATTTGAGAAAATTGTAAAATTTTGGAAAATAAATGGATTAGATGACGAAAGAATTGATGAACTAAAATTTTATTTGTTAACAAATAAAAAGTAGAATTATTTCTTATTTAATAATTTTATGAGCTGCTTTTTTTAATCTATCCATAATAGCTTTCCCCTCGTGTTCGTAAGGAACACTTTTACAAATAATTAAATCACAATTTTCATCAAGTTTTCTTAAACCTTTAAATAAATTTGCAGCTACTTCTTGTGGGTTATCACCTAAATCAACTATTTCAAATTTCCCATAATTCGTTAAGTGTAATTGAAAATTGTAATGTTTTAATATTCCCACTTTTTTATATTTTTCAGAAATCTTTTCGATATCAAAATTATCCTTATCTAGTAAAATAAATGTATTTTTAGGGCTGTAATGTTTATATTTTTGACCTGGACAAATTTGTTCGTTACAATTTTTTTCTAAATTAAATTTTAAATTAATTTTTTCTCCTAGTAATTTTTCAAGTTCTTCACTACAAACACCACCTGGTCTAAGAATAACGGGATAGTCTAAATAGGAAAAAACAGTAGATTCAAGTCCGATTTTACATTCCCCTCCATCTAAATATAAGGGACATTGATCACCAAAATCGTCAATGGTATGTTGAACACACGAAGGACTTGGTTTACCACTTAAATTTGCAGATGGTGCGGCAAGTGGAACATTAAGTTTTTCAATAATCTCTAATATTTTTTTATTATCGGGCATTCTAACTAAAACAGTATCAAGATTTGCAGTTACAATTCGAGAAAGATTTTTATTTGCTTTAAAAAGTAAGGAAATAGGACCAGGCCAAAACTTTTCTATAATTTTATTGTAAACTTCCGGGATATCTCCATCTATAACAGTTTTTAGCATTTCTATTGACGAAACGTGTAAAATTAACGGATTATCAGCTGGACGACGTTTTAATTTATAAATATTCTTTAAAGCTTTTTCGTTGTAAATCGAAGCTGACAACCCATAAACTGTTTCTGTTGGTATAACGACAACATCTTCTAAAAAGTATTTAAGAACACAATTAACGTCTAAATTTTCCGTTGAAAGAATTTTCATGGGTAAAAAATTAATTTTATAAAATTCAAACCCCTTTTTTGATGCAACACTTTTTGTACGAATATTCTCATGGTTACTTGCTTTTTGAAATGAAAGAATATGAAGATTTATCAAGAGGTTCCTATCAAGAGTATTTAAAATTGACACAAGTTGTAAATTTAATAGCAAAATTTGATTTTTTAGATGTTCAAATTGCAACTCAAAACATTCAAACACTTTCAAATAACAAATTACCAAAAGAACTTGAAAATTTTTTAGAAATTAATAACGTTAAAATTTTACATTGCGACAATTCTCTAAAAACTGCACTTAAAGAATTAAAGATTAAACAAAAAAGTAGTGTAAATATCTACAGAGGTATAAAGTTTAATGAACATAGATTTCTTAAGACTGAATGTGATTTACAATTTATTTTGGGAATTGCTCACACATTTTCAAGAAATAAAGTAGAATTTAATAGTAAGAAAGAAGATAATATTTTAATACATACAGTTTATATGTTAGATCAACTCGAGAAAGATATAAATAGTTATTCTATGAGAATTAAAGAGCTTTATGGATGGACTTTTCCTGAATTATATTCATCTTGTAGTAATAATGAAGAATATATAAAAGCCGTTAAATTTTTTATTAATAACGGTGAAATGTTGTTAGAAAAGGAAAGAATTGATGAATTACAAAAGATTAAATCCAATTCTATAGGTATGGTTATTAATGAGGTAGATTTAATTAATATAAATAATCTCTGTAATATTATACAAGAGAAAATAGATATAAAAAATAAATTAAAAATTTATCTAAAAGAGAAAATGAATAATGTTGCACCGAATTTAACAGAACTTTTGGGAGATATGATGGCTGCTAAAATGATAGTTTTATGTGGCGGTCTTTCTAATTTAGCAAAAAGCACAGCTTCTACAATTCAATTACTTGGTGCGGAAAAAAGTCTTTTTCAAGCTTTGAAGTCGAGATCTGATACACCAAAATATGGAGTGTTATTTTTTTCGAAATTGGTTTCCAAAACACAAATGAAAAATAAAGCCAAGTTTTGCAGATTTTTAGCTTCTAAAATTTCTATTCTAGCAAAAATTGATTGTTTTTCCTTACAAAAAACAAATTCCTATGGTGTGGCTGTACGAAAGTTAGTTAATAAAAAATTAAAATCATATGACAGTGGAAAGGAGGTAGAAAATACAGATTTGGTATTATCAAGAGTTTTTAACAAATTAAAAAATTGTTAAATTTTTATTTTTTTATTCCCTATGGATTGTTCGCAACAAGAGGTAATTTACGAATTGCTTTCTAATGGGATTTACAATAAAGGAATAATTAATAATTTTAATGAAATAGTTTCCACTTTACGTAAAATACATTTTGAATTAGTAGAATGGTATGATAAGTCTTGTTATATTCTTGTTAACACTGGTAAAAGTTCAGAACTTATACTTGGCTATAACGAGGAGGAAAATAAAGAAATAGAAGAGATTTTTAAAGCTCTGGCAAACGAGGAATGTGTCAAAGGAAATTTAATTTTTTCTTTAGTTGAAAATGGATGGATAGACATTGTCGATAATACAAAATATTTATTAAGTAAAAGAACACTTGTTGTTTTTAAAAATAAAATTTTAGAATGGGAAGGAAAATACAAAGCTTGTAAATTTTGTAACTTTTTAGTATTCAAAAAATCTGCACATGATTTTTGTCAAGAGATTTTTGACAATAAAAATCAGTTTTAATTGTTTAAAGTTTAGTAGAATTTTATAAAGAGAAGTTTTTTATCTGATAAGTAATTTTACATTTTCTTATAAATATATTTTTAATATCCAAATATGATTTAATTCAATTCTTTGTAATCATGTAAATATGATTAAATTCTTTGTAATCATGTTAAATATGATTAAATTCTTTGTAATCATGTTAATTACAGTTTCATTTATTAAAAAAATATCAAAACATAATTTTTTATCCTTTTATGTTAAAATTGAATTTTCCTTTTACTATCGAAAATAAAAATACTTCTATTGATTTTGTCACTCACGTAGAAAGAAAAGAAAATTTAGTAACATTTAGTTTAGAATATAAATTTAATATTTCCATAGAGAAAGCTAAATGTTTACCCATACAAAGACATAATGAAGGATTTGTTTATACTTTTGAATTTGCAGATATAAATGATGCAATTTTTTTTGAAAAACACAAAGAATGTGTGGTTGGTGTTTCTAGTCTTTTTTCTGATCCAAAAGAAATTGAAAAGGAAATTGTGGATTATGCAGATTTTTATTGCAATTCTAATGGGACAAAAAAGAAACAGAGAAAAAAACTTGTTGAAGATGAAAATGGATTTCAAAAATACGTTTAAATTAAAAGTTAATTTATTCAAATAATTTTTTACTTTCTGGTGAAGCAATAATCACAAAATCGTCATTATTAATTTTATCTTTACCGTCATCTTTATTGTCATTATCTTTATTGTTATTATCCGTTTTGTCATTATCTTTATTGTTATTATCACTCTTGTCATTATCACTCTTACTATTGTCTATTTTTTCATAATCTTTCTTGTCATCTGTATTGTTATTATCTTTCTTGTCATTATCTATTTTTTCATTTTTATTAGAACTATTATCCACTTTTTTATTAGAACTGGTATTTTGCATTTCATCAGAAGTTCTCTGTCTGTAAAGAAGTCCTAGTAAAAGAGAAGCCAATAAAAATAATAAAAGAATCAAAAGTATCAAAAAAATAAACTTTGACATTTGTTTTTTTTGTATACAATTTATAAAATAAAAGTTTCAAATATTAAAACTAATTTAATCATAAATCTCTGCTTTCCTTAACGACCTCAGATTGTTTCTCTTCTGATTTTTCAAGAACAGCCTCTTCTTGTTTAGAATCTTCCTTTAAAAACGGAGAAAAGTCTAAACCAGAAGAACTTTTTTCTTTGATAAAATCTGCAATAGCTTTAGCTGATCTCGTCTTCGATTCGAATTGGAAAACATCATTTGTTTCACCTTTAATAAAATATATTTTAGGTACAGATGAAATGTCAAAATCACTAATATCATTAACTGTTATATCACAGGACCCAATAACAATTTTACTATCAAAATGAGTCTTAGCAATTGTACCCAACTCTTCTAAAATTGGTCTAAATTGGACACAATAGTTACAACTTGGAGAACTAAATACTAAAAGTTTATCTTTTGTTTTATCAGCTCTGAATTTTTCAATATTATTTCTTGTAAAAACTTTAACATTTAACTCGTCATTGTTGGCTGGTTCATCTTGCGAAACGAACAATGGCTCAATCTTTTTTTCCAAGACATCGTTGATAAAAGTCTCTACATTATTCTCAGTACATTTTTTTAAAGGGAATTTCTCTCCATTGTTAATAAACAAAAGACCAGGTAAATCTTCTTCTGTAAATCCAAAGACCTTTAATTGGTCAATGTCCCCTTTGTAAGGAATAATACAAAATTTACCTAAATGTTTAACTTTAGAAGCTTCCGCTTTATAATTTTTCACAAATTCATTAATTTCTTCTGGTTTAATAAAAATGTAGTAAGAATGAAGACCAGTTGCTTTATATAATTCAAGATTTTGATAAGTTAAAGATCCAATTAAATCTGTGCTAATAATAGGCATAATAGACTTTACATTCTCTTCAGTAAGGGGGAATTGATAAGAAACTTTATCAGCTGAATTAAATCCATAAATACCTGGAAAAGGTGTTTTCATCTCTTCAGCAAGATTTTTATCAGAAGAAATAAAAGTCATGATCAAGTTATCAGGATGTTCAGCAGGTAATAAAGCAGTTTTATCATCTACAAAATAAATTACAAATGACATTTCCCCTCTTTTGATATTTTCAATTGGGTCACTGACAAGAGATTCAATTTTCTTTGATAATTCTCCCATTCCTTCAAAGACTTTGTTAAATGAAGAAATTTGCAAAAATTTTTCAATTTGCTCTTCATTGTCTAAATTTAAAGTAATGTTTTCAAACTTCCCTTGACCTTTACCCATTTCAATAGAGTCATCATATTCAACTTGTAAATTTTCAACTTCTCTTTTGTTTTGAGTGTTAAAAACTATTGATCTTCCATATATGTAAGACAAAATGTAAAAACAGAAAATCATATTAGGGGTAAATTTTTTTTTTATTTATATTTTTAAATCGTCAATTTGTTTGTTCACAAACAGAGTCAAAAAAAATTTAGCATAAACATAATAAAATTTAAAATAGGAAAAGACACGTTTACTGTTTTGAAATTTACTAGACAACATAATACAATTTTAATGGATTTTACTTTGTCTTAAAAGCATTTTCTCTTTGCTAGTATGAGAAGATTTTAAATATTCTGTAAATTTTTATTAATTCTATCTTAGCTACTTTATCATGACAAGTCATAAGAGTACACTTGTCTATATTAACTAAAATGATAAAATTGTATAAAGAAATTACACTATAATAAAAAATGGATTAATATAATTTCTATATAAACATAGATTATAAATATATTTTTTTGATTTCTAATATCTTAAGCATTAAATACATCTTATAATTCCCAGGTGTTTGATTAAATGAAAATATATTTTTTATTGAATATGAAATATTTAAATCTTATTGTAAAAATAAATTAAAACTAATATATGAGATAATATTTAATCTTATCAGAGTCACAAATAATTACTTTAATTTTACAAATTGTATTTTACAAATATCTATTTAAATAATTAATATCTATTAATATTATATATCGTTTGTCTATTATAATATCAAATATATATTTACACTATATTTTACAATTATCTATTAACAATATATAACAATTATCTATCAACAATATCTATTCACACTGCATTTTACAATTATCTATTCATACTACATTTTACAATTATCTATTAACAATATATAACAATTATCTATCAACAATATCTATTCACACTGCATTTTACAATTATCTATTCATACTACATTTTACAATTATCTATTAACAATATATAACAGTTATCTATCAACAATATCTATTCACACTGCATTTTACAATTATCTAAATATCAAATATTATATTTTACGATACATTATTATTTTTTTAACGTTATATTTTTAAAATATAAAAATGGATTTCTACCCTTAATGATCGAAGACATGAAAATCGTAGAAGATTTTCTTACTTCTTATTTTAATTATAAAGATAATCTCGTACTTCTTAAAATACACAAAATTGCTAGAAAACATTTTAAATCCATGCAATGGTTTCATTTTCTAAAAAATAAAATTAAAATTTTATTACTTGAAAGACTCAGCAAACTGAATACAAAAAATATCTATGAAGAGCTTTTTTGGTATAAAAAAATGTTTGACATTTTTAGTAAAATTTTTAAAGATGTAAAAAAAATATTAAAAATACAAAAAAAAACAAAATTTTTAGTAAAAGCTAAAATTATAAATTTAAAAGAAGATCTTCTAAAAATTGTCTGTTTAGATTTTATGAATAAAAAATATGAAAATATAAAAAATTTTTTAGAACTTGAAAATTTTTATAAATTGAATTTTAAAAAAGATCTTGAAAATTTAGTAGTTAAAAATTTTATTGATGAAATAATTCATTTGAATGTTTTTGATATAAAAAAAAATCTAGAGGAATTTAATTTTGATTTTTTGGATATTAAAAATAAAATTTATATTGAAATAGCAAACAATATTGAAATTTGTAAAGTTTTAGAATCACTACACGAAAAAAAAAATTTAGATTTTTTGAGAGATTTGTTTTCCAATAATAAAGAAAGATATAAAGAGATATTAAATATCTTTTTGAATAAGGAAATGCAATCAAAAAGTTTAATTGAAATATATACAGAGTCTAAATTATTTGATGACTTTATTAGATCAGAAATCAATAAATGGTTTAAAAGCTTAAATCTACAATATGAGGAATTTGTAAATCTTGTAAATGCGGGAGAAATGGATTCCCCCGAGCTTTTTGAATTTTGCGGTATTCTCTTTGATTTTATTGGGGAAAAAGATGCCTATGAAAAAAAATTAAGAAATTCGTTATGTTACAGGTTAATTAATAATATAAAATCAGTTCAACAAGAAGAAGAATTTATTAAAATAATAAAAATGTATACAAAAGATATTTACACTTATAAAATGGCAGATGTTATCGAAGATTTTAAAAAAAGAAAAATTTTTTATAATGCAGAAATTTTGATGATGCGAAAATTTCAATGGGCTGAATTCGAAAATTTTGAAATTGAAATTTCCGAATTAAAACATTTAAAAAATAAATACGAAAATGAAATCTCAAAATTTGAAAGAAAAAAAATTTATTGGATGGATTCGTTAAGTTCAGTAGAAGTAGAAATTTATGGTAAAAGTATAACATTGAATTTAGTACAATATGATATTTTACTAAATTTAAATAACATTAAGGAAGAATATAAAGAAGATTTACAAATATTATTAGAAAAAGGACTTCTTAAATTAGAAGATAAGAAATATATAATTAATAGGGATTTTACTAGTACTAATTTTAATGTAACAAAACATAAATTAGTAGAAGAAAAAATGTATAAAGAAAATAAAAATGAAAAAAAATATAAAGAAGTTTTAGATAGCAAAATTATGAAGAAATTGAAAAAAGAGAAAAATTTGAAAATTTTAGATTTCCAAGAATTAGGTAATAAGTCTGAAATATTAGAACGTATACGTTTATTAGAAAAGAAAGGATATTGTCAGATAAAAAATGAAGAAATTATTTATATTCCATGAGACTAAAATAAAAATGTGTTTTTTATTTTTATTTTGTCTTAATATAAGATTTGGCATTATTTTGTCATAACATTTTTATTATGTGTAAATATTAGAATTGTCAAAATATTTTATTATTGTATTTAGATTTGTCATAGTATTTTTTGTAATAATATTTAAATTTTGTATTATCATTTGAAGTTGCATAACTTGTTAAATTAAATATTAAAAATAGGTTAGAACAATTTAATTATCATAACATAAAATATTACTAGTTTTCATTTATAAAATTGTGGCACAATAAGTCTCATTCAATACCTATTTATATAAATTAACTGTCTATTTACAATCTATCATAGAAAAATAATATTTAAATCATCTAAAAGCATAAGATTAGACTTCAAATTATGTAAGAAGACTTATATCCAATTTTTTAATATTAAAAGCTTCTAATAAAGTCTTATTGTTATAAAAATATTTAGTACATATTTCGATTAATATGAAAAGATATGTGTTTTTTATGAATATAACTGTACCTCTCTACTATCTACAAATAAAGATACTAAACATTACTTTTATACGACAAAAATAAAACATTTAAACATAATTTTTATTTATATGACAAAAATAATGTTACGATTCTATTTCTTTCTTAAGATGTATATTTTTAATATAAAAATCGAGATTACAACAAAATGTCTCGCGACGATAATAAAACTCATTTTTGTTACAATACTTTGATATTAAACAGAAATCTTGAATTTTCAAAGACAATCATAATATCTTAAATAAGAAGAACACCCTCATTATTTCCAAATTACTTGTATTCACAAATAAACTTAATGTTTATTTTTTAATTAATAAAAAATAAATTAAAAAATAAACGTATGTCTTATAAAAGATTTGTAAACTAATCTTTATTTTATATCTTTTTATGAATTACAAACTCAGTGTGTGTCTTTAAAAGTTGTGTAAACTTATTTTAAATAAATAAAGTATAAATTTTGATTTAAATGTGTGTCTTTTCAGAGATTTGTAAACTTATTTTTTATTTTACAAACGTAAAAATTAATTAAAAAATGATATTAATTTACAAAACACTACCCTTTATGTGTAAAATATTACATTTTGTATTTTTTATTTTAAATTGTTGTTCAACAAAAGTGACCAATTTAACGGAAAAAGTAAATAACATGATATTGAAAAAGGAAAGAACACTACTTCTTAACATCGATATAAATAAGCATGAAGATGAAGCTTTTATAAAATTTTCAACAGAAGATCTTAAAGAGGATGATAAAACTTGGAAACCAATTGATAAAATTTACAAAAATTTTTGTCTTGATTTAAAATTAGGTGAAATATATGATAATGACATATTAACGAAACTTAATCAATTTTTTAATGTTACTGGTTATATTTTGGTATATTCTTTCTGAGAAGATGCAGTAAAAGAATGTCAAATGAGATAGTGACAAAATTTTATGATAAATTAAAAAAAAAGGATTTTTTTGATGAAGATATAAGTATTAAATTCGACAAAAGTCTAAATTTAACAGAAAAACAAGAAAAGAGACTAGAAATAATTATAAATGAACTTTATTACAATTCGTCTGGATCTACAATACAAGTTAAGACCGATTACAAAAATATTGAAATTACTATACAACCATTAGACGATGATGTGTTTATAAGGACTGAACGTTATAATGTAAGTGAATATTTTTATTGTGGATTTCCAAGATTGATATTTTCTAAAAATTTATTAAAATACTTACAGCCTCTTGCGTGGTGTTTTAAAATTATGTTACGTTCAGGTGTCCCTAAAGATGTTAAATACGATAAAATTCCTTCTTATCTTGCTATAAATGAGCTTTTAAAAAAACTTGATGTGATTACTAAAAATAATTTAAAAGATTTAATTGATACTAAACTGTATTTACAGTATCATAAATTTATTACAGAAACCTTTCCAAGTGAGGTAGAACAAATTGCTACTCCTGCAATGAGAAATTACAATTGGAAGGTTTATAATTAAATTTTTGTTAAGTTAAAACATCTACATATTACTAAAATTTTGATCTTTAGTACACGAAAATATATATTATCTTAAAAAATCATTATTTTCTCAACTTAAGACATTTCTTTCTTGTATTTTTGAGCTTTAGAATACCACTAACTTCTTTTTAGTACGAGATAATTTATACTTTGTCAACATAATTAACAAGACCGACAAAACGAGGTACAAGCTGACCTAGAGTTTAATATAAGCTTTATTTAATATAAAAAGTATATTTAACATTAATTATCTTACTAAAAATAAAAAAGTTTTACCTCTTCGCGAGGAATACTCAGTGTAATTTTTTACTACAAATCTCAAATTTAGTAACTCTTATAAATATGATCATTATAGTGCGAAATACTAATTGTAAGCTTTGATCTTCATATCAGAACATCTAATATGTAGAAATGCTTATAATGTGACTTTATAGGCTAATATTTTTGAAAAAATTAATATAATTGTGATTTAACTCCAGGAAGTTTGAGCAATGGTCCAAAATTTCAAGAACAAGTTTTTGTTTTCTTGTTTTTTTACTTTTATTAACAAAATGATTCCATAAGACATTATATAGTTATAGAAAAATTTAGTACGCTAATATTGACAAATTATTTTGAAACACTAATCTGCAACTTAGCGATTATACATTTGAAAATATGTAGAAAAAACAAAACTTTTAAACTTAGTTTGCAAATTAAATTATTTGTTAATGAAAAAAAGATTTAAAGATTATAAATTTTATAATTAATGTAAAATTTTTAATGGTTTAAAATGTTATAAGATTAATATTATTTCTTTAACTTTCAGGTCAAACAAAAATGTAGAGAACATTATAATATATGAACTCTATATTTCTAATAAAATATAACAACAAGTACCTTATAATACTATTTGTTATTTTTTTGTTTTTAAATATTGGCATGCTTAAATAATTTTTGTATCACTTTACATTTTCTTCTTTGCTAATGCACTCAATTTCAATTTGCCTAAAAAGGTACATTTTTGTAAAGATAAATTAAAAAAAATATTTTTTAAATTATTTACAAGTGATTTAATATTTGTCAACTTTTGTTTAGTTATTGTGTTTTTTACAGAATTCATTTCAATGACCTTTTACTTCTTTTTGTATAATATGATTGCATAAATTCGCATTTGGAATAGTTTAAATATAAGTTACATTATTTTTTTTTGGTAAAAGCTTTTGTTTACATAAAAAAAATTGTGATATTAATTTTATCTATGTTGTTTTAATATAAAAAATCAACACGTCTCAGAGAACAAAATAAATTGCTGTTTTGATTATTTTTTTAATTTACAAAATCATCACGTCTCAGACAAATTCCAATTAGATTGCTGTTCTGATTGTTTTTTTATAATTTGAATAGCGATTTACAATAGACAAGAAATATTTTATTATGTATAAATAAGTTAAAGTTAAAGAATCTGTTTGTATCGTTTTTTGATAAAAACTTAAAAAATTACTAATTAAAATTTTGATGTTTACACAACAAAATGAATACGCTTTTAAATTGAATATAAAGCAGTTTTCTAATATTTCTCCTATTCCGATTTTACTTATAAACAAGAAATTGAAAATTTTAATTTAAAAATAAATTAAAAAAAAATATAAATTTACGATTTTTATCTCTTTATGTGTAAAACATTTTATTTAACTCTTTTCATATTACATTGTTGCACGACAAAAGTGAATGATGAAACAGGAGAAGACTATGACATGATCAAAAGTGATGAAAGAACGCTTATCATTAATATTGATAAAAATAAGAGAAAGGAAGATGATTTCGTTAAATTGGTATCAAAAAATACTATTATAGATGAGAGTAAGTGGGTTTCAGCTTATCACACCTACAAAGTATTTTGTCTTGATCTAGGACTATGTGAAAACTTTGAGAATGAAATATTAAAAAATCTAAATGAATTTTTTAAATCGGCAAATTATTATTTTTGTAGATTTTTATTGTTTAGGTGTACTGAAGAGATTTCCGATGACAATTTTGATATCTTTTATAATTTTTTTAATGAAAAGTATTATTTTGATGACATGCTAAATATTGAAATTGATAAATGTTTAAACTTAAGTAGCAAGCAAGAAAAAAGATTGAAAATAATTATTAACGAAATTTTTCGCAATGAATCTGATTATCAATTACAAGTTATCACGAGTTTTAAGAATATAAAAATTACGATAAACCCGATAAACGAAGAAATGTTTATAGCAGGCGATCGTTATCATATAGTTGAATATATTATTTGTGGACTTCCAAGAATTATATTGTGTAACCTGTCACGAAAACATTTAGAACTTTATGCAAATTGCTTTAAAGTGATGTTGCGATCAGGTGTTCCTAGCGATGTAAGAAGTAAACATATTTATAAATATTCGGAAATAATTAATTACTGCGACTATATGGGCTACAATAATATGGCTACTTTTGCAAGTATAATATATCATGACGTATATAGTGATTATCATGATTTTATTACAAAAACCTTTCCAATTGAATTGGAACGAATTTCTATTCCTGTGATGATAGAAAGCGATCCCGAGACTTCCGATGAAATGAATTAAGTTTTAAAAATCAATTAAAAAGTTTATTTAAAAAGATCTATATTATATATTTTAATGTTTTTTGTGTTCTCTTTTTATTTTATAATTCATGAGTACTTATTTATATCAACCAAATAACTTCCCAATGGTTTAATGTCACCAATACCGCTAACATATTCTCCAAATTTTAAAAGATGTTGTTCATTTTTTTTTTCAGGATTCAATTTAAATTAACGCTTCCGTACTAGAAACTGACCTAAATTGTTTATAACTCATCCATATCAAAGCACGCAGGATTATTTTTGTCTTCCACTTATAAATTAGTGTAACAAGTTTACTAACAGGTCATAGATTCTCTTTTTTTCTGTCTCTACGGTACATTGATTTTCTTGACTTTTCACGCATACTTATATTAAGGTATTCTGTTGTTAACCTTATCTAATTCAAAAATGTATAATTTTTTTTTGATATCTTCAAAACTGTTAGGTTTCTTGTATATACGTAATTTTCAAGCCTCAATCTTTGTTTTTATTTCTTTTACCAAATGATTTTTAAATTTCTGAAAGCAATTAAGACCATATTTGTTGCATAGTCCTAAAAGAATACATCTTACAACTTCATTCTGACGTCGGGTATAGTCAAAGCACAACCTTCTATCGCATATTGTTGCTAGGCAATTTACGATTTTTTATCTAGGCAGTGGAGGCACTTAAGTTCTACGCTAACAATAAATTTCTTTATCTTCAGTTTAGATATTATTTTTTATTGGCTACAGTAAAAACTCTTTCATAAAGAAATGATATTAATTCGTAAATTAATTTTAATTTTGTTTTAATAATGTTATATAAATATCTTGATTGGTATGTAATTATTTCGTTCTTTACTAAAGTTTTGATTTTAAAAGTTGTACTTTTGCATTACATATTTGGAAATTGTATATAGACAACACTGTCAATTTCTTAGATTTAAAATAGTGCTTTCTGCATTTGCTGCTTCTCACTTATTTTAAGATATTATGGAGTTCTGAACAATGTGCCCCAAATAAAAATTTCACTGATATCAGGCCGCGCCTTATATTTTTTATAGATAAGTAGAGGTATTCTTAACAACTTTGTAGTTTATGAATATTATGTTGCATTAGTATCAGCCTTATTTTTCTATCTAAGTTTTTATTGATGTTTCTTCAAAATTAAGTAGTGAATCTGCGTGTTTATTAATTTCATTTTCATATACTAATCAGTAATTCTGTTTTTATCTTATTGTACGTTTCTTCATTCTGTTTACTATCTTTATTTATATAAATCCTAGATACTTATAACAATCTTTTTCCTCAAATAATGCTGCTTTGTTTACTTTACCACGTATTTATTGTTGAATTCTTTTTATTTATTTCTATTCCGTCCTATTTAAAAAATTTTCTGTCTCATCTATCATTTTCATATAAATGTTAATTGATTAGTTGAGAACAATTTTTTTAAGTGATATCCACTAGCAAATATTTGGAGTTTTATTTGTTCCTTAAGAAATGAAGATAGAGTACAAATAAAAAATATACCATTTTTTGAGGTATACTACTTTCTATACCTTTTAATAATATTGTAGAGCCAATGTGTCTTATACTTATTATTCATTTATATATCTTTTAAGAAAGCATGCACGTGTAATGATTTTCTTTTGATGCTAAATTTACAAAATTCTTATTATCTCTCTTTTAAATTAACATGTCTTTTGATTCTGGAGGTTTACATGTTTTAATTAAAATGGAGATCATTGTCTAAGAGTGACATTAACAAAGAGAAATAGTTAAATAATTGTTATCTTAAGGTTAAACACGTCTCTTTATTTTTGATAAAGATATCGTACTAATTAATAACGTGTAAATTAGCTTGTTAAAAAAATATTAAAGCTTTACATCAAATTCAATATACCCCTAAAATTTTTCAAATTTTATCTAAAATTAAAATTCATAATATTATAATAAAAGTTAAATAATGATTTATTAGCAATTTAGATATATTTCGTATATTTTATTAAAAAATTTTTATTTCCAATTTATCAGATATGACGTATATTTTTAATATATTTAACAAAGGCTTTGTATTTCATGCAAAGTTTGTAAGTACTATTAGAAATAATTTTTGTTATTTATTCTATAAAATATAATATTTTATTCGTTTTCATTCTTAATGTCAATTTAACTGTCAAAAAAATCAATGTATTTTTACATACCATGTTATGTTTTTAACAATAGAAAAAAGGGCTGTAATTTGTTATTTAATTTATATTTTGTAATATTAGAAATCAACATTGTTTTTTGTTTATTTAATGTCAATTTGTAAATTCATAACAAACAATTATTAAATCTATCAAATAAATTAAAAAATTGATGGATGTCATTGATTTTAAAATAAATTCAAAATTTCTTTTTTAGTTTAAAAAGAGAAGTTTAAAGACTTAACAAATGTTTTTGTTTATTTACTAATTGTTTAATGTCGAAAAAAGATTACAAAGAAATATTTAATTTTCAATATTTTAATTTATCACCTATTTATAAAATTGCATTTTAAGCAACAGTTTGTTGTTTTACAATTTGTTTATTAGATATAATAAATTTCTTAATCACCCCAAATGATTAAAGATTATGCAATAAGACATTTTATTTTCAAACAATTTATTAAAAATATAAGAAAAGATTTACGAAATCTTAGTTTTCATATATTTTCTATATTAAAAGACTCTCTATTAAAAAATGAAGAGGTTGTTTACAAAAACAATGAAGGATTAATTTTTAAAAAAAATAAAGATAAATATTACGTGTTATTAAAAAAAGATTATAGTATTATAAGTTGTTTAAATTCTGAAATTAGAAGAAAATATAAATTTGATAGTAATGAAATTTTTGAGTTTATACGTTTTATTACTTATGATACCCCACTAGGATGCAGACTTCTCAAAAGGAATATTTACAATTTTTGCATTGATAAATCGTCCATAAGGGAATATTTAAGCTTTTTAAAAAAATCTAATAATTTCGAAAATGTCATAAACAGTGAAGATTATAAAAATACCAAAAATGAAATTAATTATGATATCACAAAAGAAATACCTTTTTTGGAAATTTATGAAATTGAAGGATTTGATTTTATGGTGACTAGTAAAATTCTTAGAATTTATTCTTTTATTTACAACTTCTCTCACAATAAGATTTTGTTAAATGTCTCTATAAATAAACTTGTAAGGTCTTTTAAAGAACAAACCTATGTTTCTGAAATTATAGGAGGAATACATGCCTTTTTAATAGAAAATATATTAGAAGAAAAAAAATCTTTAGGCTTTAATTTATTACTTAACAATATAAAAAACTTAATAGAAACTATCCAAGGTGATTTCATGAGTGATGAAGTCATTATAGGAAATGAGGTCGGTGTGAAAGGATGGAAATTAAAAACAAGAACGTTTTTATTGGAAATATACAAATCTACAAAAAATAGAAAAATTTTGAGTTTTTACAATGTATTAAATAAAAAGAGTCCTTTCTCGCAAGATGATACAATTGTTTTGCGTATTTTGCTCGTGGAATTTCTTATAAATTGTTATATGGTCACACATATTTTTAGAGAGATTATTTTAAGTGAAATCAAAAAAGTAAAAGCTTTGGAAACAAAAGCTATAGAACTTAATAAAATTTTTAAATCAAAGATAGACGAAAATTCAGATCCCATTTCAATAGAAGAAATTAAAAATAGACTTTTTTCTCTAAAAAAGAAAATTGTTTTGTCTCCCGCTAAAGCAGATCTGGGGATTTTAAACGGTGCAAAATTTTTTTTAGTGGATGGTGACATTTTTTTAAGTAAAAATGAAATTATTTATATGCCTACTAAGGAAACTATGGAAAAAATTTTACAAAAATATGAAATTGTTGACAAAATAGAAACAAATACAACAAATAATATAAGAAATATTTTAGAGACTTTGTATCTTAAAAAATAAATAAGAATTTTTAAAATTAAAAAAATATATTTTAAGGATTAACGTATATGTAAAAAAAATTTTATATCGCCTATATAGGTTGTAATTAAAATAACATATAATCTTTTTTGTCGAAGGCTAAAAATTTTAGTAAACAATCTTTAATTTATTAAATTACAACTTTATCAAAATAATTTAAAAAAACTTAGGCATCAATGATTGTGATGCTTTTCTAATCCCCAACGATATTAAATTCGAATCCTAGCGCTGCCGAATTGTATGTATAATATAATTCATGCATTGACAACGCAAATGTCAAAAATAAATCGGCGACTTAAAGTTGTAAATATGTGCGATAGATTAGAATGTAAAAAACTTTGTTGTGATAGATCAACATTACAATTGCCGTAGTTGTGAACCATTTGTAGGAGATCTGTAGTAAGAAAACTAAATCTAAAGATTACCTTGAAGAGGCGAGGCTCCAGTATTGCCGCGTGGTGTAGAAGTCTATTAGACTTATAATGTTCAACTTACATACACTTATTTGTTAGTTTCTTAACCAATAGAACATTTCTTCACTAATTGTCGATAATGTAAATTATCCTAACGGGTCAAAACTATTCACTTATGCACAGAGGCTCTAGTGGTATGCTGGCGTTCAATAAAGCGCAAAGATCGAGATTGAAGAAAGACAAGTATTTTAATAAATTTGAAAACAATTTAGAATAACATTTAATTAGTTGATGATAGAAAAATAAAAAAGTGAATAACGGTTTTTAATATACTGTTATAATTCTTTAATATAGTAATTAACTAATATTTTATTTTATAATAAACGTGGAAGCAAAAAGATGAATAGCTAGAAATGCGTATAATTTTTATTTTTTGTAAAAATATATTTTTGATTAGTCAAACAGTCACTTGCCTTTTTGCACAAAACTCTATAACATTCAAATTTAGTCTCTTTAAGAGACATTATATTTTTCATTAACTTTAATTTCTAAAATATACAAAATAACATTTCTTTGTTTTAAACTCTAGATTTGATCGGTTCTATTGCTAATCTTGTAAATTTATCTAAAAACTAAAATTTAATTAAACTTTTAATAAATTTTACATTTCAGATTCTTTTTAAATATATTAATAACATTTGGTTGTAGGGTTCTTTACTTATTTTCAAATTAACAAATGACTCATTGTTTTTTTTAAATATCTTTATATTTTTAAAAAGCTTTATAAAATTCTAACTAGCATCGTATCTAGAAGATAATTACAAAATCAATTAATTTGTCTTTAATTTGTCATAATTTAAACAAATAAACAAACTTATTAAATTTTTAAATGATCGTCTTTGTGTTTATTTTTCAGAATGTTTAAATTTGACTTATATTAATTTTAAAGTTATTAATTTTTCTGAAATGCCCTTTTTAAAATGCTGTGTGTAAAAATTGTCTTTTGTTTTGTACAATACTGTTTAACTTCACTAAATAACCTTGAAGATGATTTATCTAATTGTAATATAACTGTAACAGAAGAGGAATCAGAAATTTCTTTACCTGAAATTTTATTATTAATGGAAGAAAATCCCCAATTATCCAAAATTGAAGTTAATAAAATGTTTTGTCTTGATTTAAATCTTGGTAAAAAATTTGAAGATGAAATTTATAATAATTTAAAAGATTTTTTTGATGAAGTAGGAGTTTTTTTTGGTTATTTTTTATTAGAAAGGTGTTTTGAAAATATAAATGATATTTCAATTTCCGATTTCTACACTTACTTCTGTGACAAAAATATGTTTGATGTTTCAATTAAGTTAGAAATTGATGATAATGTAAATTTAGACGATATTAAAAAAAAAAGATTAAAAATTATTATCAACGAGATTTTTCGACAGACTCAAAATGAAAAGCATCAGACTAAAACTGATTTTAATAACTTAAAAATTTTTATAAAAGCAAATAAAGTCGGATGGGGCGTTAATTATGATCGTCATGCTATTAGGGATTATATTTTTTTTGGATTTCCTAGAATAATATTATCTAAGCTTACAAGAAAATATTTACAAAATATAAGTAAGTATTTTGAAATTATGTTATATTCGGGAGTTCCTAGAGAAGTAAACGATATTGATCTTGAAAATTACGAAGTAATTAAGGATTTGATAGCAATTATGAAAAAATGTGATAAATCTCTCTTATTGAATTTAATTTCAGATGATGTTTATCTTGATTTTTATAATTTTATGACAAAAACATTTCCGATAGAATTGCAGGAATTAAAATCTATCGTTACACCGACAGAAGAATAAAATTTATAACAAAAATAAAACATTGTAGTTAATTAAAAAATTTTATAAAATTTAAAATTTTTATAAGATTTTAATTTGTAAGCTAAGTAAGCCCCGAAAAACATCTTTTATTGTAGAAGTGTGATATATATTTTGTTAGAATTTAGAATTAGACTTTATATACAAAAACTTTCTCTATTTATATAACTTTTAAATACTAACCTACTTGTTCTACACTTCAAAAGCTCATTATGTTTTACAATTCAAAATCTCAGTATGTTCTACAATTCAAAATCTCAGTATGTTCTACACTTCAAAAGCTCAGTATGTTGGCTAAGAGCTTAATAAAAAGTTTACAGCAATTTAATATAAAAATTGAAATATAAATTTGTCGGTAAAGACTCGTCTCTAATATCGTAAGCATCAAATATGAGTTGTAAAGTTTCCTTAAGGTGATTGAAGCGTATTTTTTTGTTTAAGGAGCTTAAAATGCATTAGCAGTAAAGCATTCCCAGTCATATTTAAAGATCTTTATTAAAAAATTGTAGCAAACTTATAAAGCTTTATTATTTTTTTAGGGAAGTAAAGATGTTGAAATTGTAATAGACAAATATTAGTTTATACTAAAACAAGATGCGTGTATATTAGCTTAATTACCGTAATACCAGATCCATATTGTATAATTATTCTTTCAGGAGTTGTTTTAACCTACTTATAAAGCGTTAGTGGTAAGCTTAAATTCTTTAATGTGCAAAATGTTAATTTTAACAATAAGAGGTTTTCAACTAAATTTAATATCTTGGTGTTGTAGAAGTGTTTTTAATAAAGAAAAGTAATATTAATAAAAAATATATTATTATTTTATGGTATTTTATTTTAGGATTGGGTTCAATATATTACTAATATAATTTAATATGTTTTATTTTAAATCAATAATTTTTATATTGACTTGTATAGATTTTATTGTATAATTAAGTTCATTTAAGTCATTTTTAAAATTCAAAATTGATATATTACTATTTTAAATTCAATAAATTCTTATTTTAATTAATTTTTTTTGACCCATTTAAAATGAAAGATTTAATTGAAAAGTTAAATGTCGTTTCCTTTCAGATCTTTGATTCCTTTTTAAAATCTTCAGATGAAAATTTTGTTTTCTCACCTTACTCAGTTTTTAATATACTTGGTATACTTTTACATGGATCGACTGAT
Source organism: Cotesia chilonis (assembly GCA_018835575.1). Lineage (NCBI taxonomy): Eukaryota > Metazoa > Arthropoda > Insecta > Hymenoptera > Braconidae > Cotesia > Cotesia chilonis. The sequence goes on from RJVT01000056.1 coordinate 383,038, forward strand.
AAAACAAAGAATAAAATCGAGAAATTTTTAAATTATAAATATAATTCAGAAACTTTTACTGAAAATTTATGTGCTTTTAATGAATATTTAGAATTTTCAAATTTGGATTCTTGTTTAGAAAATTACTCAAAAAATCGAAATTTTTTGAAATTTATTAAAAACAGCCAATTAAAAAAAGAATTTAAAAAAAAAGCAGGCAGTTTTTTTACCGGAAATTTTAAGCCTATCAATCAAAATGATATAAATAATATAGATCATATTTTTAATCACGATTTTGATCCTGATTTAAAATCTATTTGTATGAATATTCTATGTTTCAAAGGTAAATGGTTTAGCCCCTTTATTGAAGAAAAAATTAATTTAAGTGATAGTTCTTTTCAAAATCCGATGATTAAACAAACAGGCGTATTTAGAGGTATTGAAACAGAAATATTAAAAGCAATAGAGTTGTTTTATGATGACCCATCATTTTCTTTTATGGTATTATACCCAAAAAAGACACTACAATAAACGACATTGCTAAAGTATTCGAAAAAGAGAATATGCTTTCTAATTTGATTGAAAACATGGAACCTTACAAAGCGTACTTAAATTTACCCAAAATTAAAATTAAATCTGTGCACAACTTAAATGAAAAAATAACGGTAGAAAAATTTAGAAATATTTTCAAAGACGCCAAATTATCGCAAGTTTTTGAGTCGATTGATTTACAGTTTTCAGAAATACAACAAGTATCAACATTTGAATTAAATGAAACAGGAACATCAGTGACAGCTATAACTGGAGATAATTTATACGATATAGTGGTAGAATCTTCTGTAAATAGGACGGTTAATCTTAAAACCCCATTCTTGTTCTTTATTGTAAAAAAATTACCAGAGGTAAAAAATACAAATGATTATACTTTGCCAATTTTTATGGGAAGATATTCAAGTTGTATTGAAAATTGATTAAAATTTTTAAATTTTGAATTATTATAAACCAACTACAAAATTATTCAATAAGTTTATTAAATTTAGATGTAATAAAGTATTTAAATTAAAAAATGTGCGTTTTTTCATATTTAAGGTATAATAAAAAAATATTTTTAAAGGGGGTGTCTCATCTTTAATGTGTATAAAAATTTAGTATATAAATATATTTTTATCATAATACATGTATAAATAAATTTAGTATATAATTATATTTTTATCATAATACATGTTATATATAAAATTAGATATATAATTATATTTTTATCATAACACATGTTATATATAAGATATATTACTTTATTTATCATAACACATGTTATATATAAAATAAGATATATTAATTTATTTATATTTGATTTTTATCATCATAATACATATTATAAATAACAGTTTGTCTTTTCAAAACATCTAAAAGATCTTTTTGTTCATTTAAAAATCTATCATCTTTATTTTTTATACTACTAAAATCCTCCTTTACTTTTCTAGTGAAAAAGTTTTTATAAGCTGGTGATTTAAATTGTCCAATTGTATCGAGTAAATTATTATAAAGATCTTTTACATTCAATGGAAGCATAGAAGGGGTTTATAAATAATTTTTTATTTTTTCATAAAATTCTTTTATTACATTTTTTCTACTTTCTACTAGTTCAGTTTTATTTTTCATTTCTGTATCTTTCTCTATAAAAAAATTTAAAACTTCTTTGTTGTTCTTAACATAGTTTAAATATTCCTTAGGTATTTTTATATCTGTAGACTCTTCTACAAGAAGATTACAGTTTTTAATAAAATTAGAAATCTCTTTATAAGGAAAAATTTCATTATTTCTATTGTCAATTTTTTGTATAATAGAATTTAAGTCTTTACAACATTTGTTTAATGAATTAGTAAAAATTATTTTGTGGTCTTTTTTGTATGTTTTCATAAGAGGGTTAGTAGATTTGATTGTGAACCAAACAAAATATAAAATAAATCTTTATGTCATTTTAAAGTTCTTATATGTTATAAATATACTATTGAAATTTATAGTATTTATATGTTATTAAGTAATATTAAAATTTAAAATGTTTAATAATCTTTCACAATTATTATTAATGGGTTATATTGAATATGTATGTTACAAATATAATGTCAGCCAAAATATTAATATGTTACAAATATAATGTCTCAATTTTAAATGATATTAATATTTTAACTATGATATTACAATTTTAAAAATATTAATATTACAATATAATGTCATTTATAAATATAAAATTAAAATGTCATTATACTTATATATTATAAAGTCATATTAAAATAATAATATGTTATAAATATGATATCAAAAGGTTTAATAATCTTTCACAATTAGCACTAATGGGTTATATTGATTTTTAAACATAATAAATATATTTAGAAATTACAAATTCTTTTTTATATTGTTAAAATAAAATGACTGGTTATCTTTTATATTATTCAATAAATTAATAACATCATTTACATAACACTCATGTTCATTTTTCACTTTAATTATCTCATATTCTAAATTTTTATATTTTTTTATATTTTCATCAATAAGATCTTGTGTCGTATTTCTTGTTTTCGAAATATTTTTATAATCTCCTTTTAATTTGTCCATTTTACTGTAAATCTCTTCTGTACATTTTCTATCATTTTCTTGTAAATTATAAATTTTACTTTCAATATGAGAAATTTGTCTAGAAATATAATTCACTCTTATTTTACTCGCATTAATTGTACTTTCTATATTTTGTATAAAAATATCCTCATTAGAAACAAAAGATTCAATATCTTCTATTTTATTATAAATGTTTCGTAATAAAACACTCTTTTCTATTAAATTCTTAAACTCTTCTTTATTCTTTTTTAATATGAAAATTTTACTATTTAAATCTTGTCTTTCTATTTCTAAATTTTTTAGTGACTCATTTTCTTTAATTAATAATTCTTTCATTTCTTTTAATAAAGAAACTAATTTGGCAGGATCACTTACAATTTGAGTCTTAAGACATTCTATTTCTTGTTTTAGATTCATAATTAATAATTGGTAAGAATTTAATTTATCATTAAATTCATCTCTTTCCATTTTTAATTTATCTGTTTCATTTACAAGTCCCCTTTGTATTTTAATAATTTCTTTAAGTTCATTATCCAATTCTGTTATTTCCATTTCTAATGTATTTTTATTATTATTTTGTAAATTTAAATTTACTTTTAAATTTTTAATTTCTTTTTCTTTAGATTTTATTTTTTTTTCTATGTCATCTTTCAAAATATTTTTCTCTTCGTTTATGCTCTTAATTTTTTTATAAATATTTTTTTTTGTATCTCGAAACATCGAATAATTTATTACGTAGGATAAAATGTTTATTAACCTTCTTGAATCACAAGATAGATCTTTAATATTAAAATCTATTAATCCAATTTTACTAATAAAAGAATATATTTGTTTATAAATCAACATTTGATACAAAGACTCTTCTACGTTGTAATCAATTTTAATATTACAGAAATAATCTAGTAAATTTTCATAGAAACGTAATAAAAAAGAATTAGTTGGTTTTAAAATGTCAGACTGTCTACAATCAATTTCTATATCATTGAAATATTGTACAATATCTTTTAATGGAAGATCAGGTACATGATTATGCATTTAAGGGGTACCTCTGTTATTGCTTGAAAACACTCTACTTATTTATAATTTATTTTTTGTGATAAACTAATTAAATGTTATTCTAAATTGTTTTAAAATTGATTAAGAAAACTTCTCTTTCCTCAATCTCGATTTTTGCGCATTACTGAACGCCAGCACACCACTAGAGCCTCTGTGCATAAATGAATAGTTTTGACCCGTTAGGATAATTTACATGATCGACAACTTTTAAAGAAATGTTCTATTGGTTAAGAAGTTAACAAATATGTGTATGTAAGTTATGCGATATTAGTTTAATAGACTTCTACACCCCAAGCGCAACTGAAGCTTCACCTCTCCAAGGTATTCTTTAGATTTAGTTTTCTTACTATAGGCCTTTTACAAATGTTTCACAACTACGGCAATTGTAATGTTGATCTACCACAATAAAGTTTTTTTATATTTTAATTTATTTTATGATGTACAACTTTACCGACAACTATTTTTTAACATTTGCATTGTCAATATTTATACTTTTTTTTAGCTGTTCGCCACCGCTGGGATTCAAATTTAAGTTCTTTGAATATCAAACAGCATCATGACCATTAATGTCTTAGTTTTAGTTTTTTGTAAGTACCGGAGGTTATTACTTTGCTTTTATAATTAATTTATTAATATCAACCTAGTTGCTTAATATATTATCACAGTTTTGATTGCTCTATAAAAAAAAACATTTCCTACTACCTATTTAATTTTGTTAAAATAAGTCCTTTTTTAATTTAATTATTCAGTTTTGTAGAATTAAAATTATAAGAAATTAAATTTCTTACAGTTTTTTGAATTAAAAACTATTAAGTTTAACAAAAAATTTGTATAAATATTTGATCAAATCTTGCAAAATTAATTCTTTAAATTTATTGCTTTCATTATTATCTTCTTTTAGTACCCTCAATGTTTTTAATAATAGTAATGAATTTTTTTATGATCTCTGGACTTACACTAAAATTCCGTTACTATGAAAACAGTAATATTAACATTTATAAAACTTATGATATCAATTTATGCATAGCTTCTAAAAGACTCAAAACTTCAAAGCTTATTAAAAAAATAAAATACCTGAAAAAAACATCGAAAGAATTTTATTTCAAGGAGGATTTATACAAATATGAAAGATACTTTAATAACGAAAACAAGTCTAAAAAATTTGATAAATTTTCATACTCCGTCAATTCTGAAAAAATACATAACGTTTTTCACAAAAAGTCTTTTGATAAACCAAAAAATAACAAAAATTTACCTCCTTTGATAATTTTATTCGTTGATGATATTTTAATTGATCATGAAAATGTAATTTTGTTGCATTTTATATTTTTTGTTGCAAGATGCTTAAAAAATGTAAATCAGAAAAAGAAAGAGATAAGAGTTCAGGCACATAAATCAATTGAAAAAATGTTAAGTAAAGATTATTCATTTGAAAATAAACATATTGGTGACATGGAAAAAAATTTTAGATTCTACAACTATTTAGTAAATGTTAAAAATAAAAATGGAAGTTTAATACAAATTTGTATGGAAATTATAAGCAAGTATTTAAGTGATGCGAAAGAACCCGACGATTTTATAGAAAATTTTAATAAAAATTCTATTTTTTCTTGCGATAAAAAGGTTTGTAAAATTTTGAAAGAAAAGTATTGTAAGGATTTATTTTATAGTGTTCTATCGGAAGATAAACAAATACTTTTAGACTATTTGAAATAAAAGATATATTTTTGTATGTAAAAAATCACATAAGCTAGTATTTAAATTTTTTTCTTAGTTAACCATCTTATAATCAATTTCAATAACTAATAATTATATAAATTAGTATCTAGATAATTTATATTATTGTTTTTAATTTCTATTTCTGTTAATTCTAATTAAAGAATATTACTTTAAATGAATACAGATAAATAAATTTTTAAATGCGTAAAGTTGTTATTTATAGAATTTATTAAAACTTTATTATTATATATACACTTAAATAGTTTTAAACAACTAAAAAACACTTTAACATAACTTGTTTATTGATTATAGGTATATTTTTTGAGGTAAACTAGAAACAGCAAGTATCAACATATAGTTGTATCGTCATTCACTTTAATCATAATATAATTTATACCTAGTTCTTGTAATGATATATTAACATTTTAGAAATTGATATATTGTAAAAGGTTTGATAATAAGAGCTTATTTAGTTATATAAATACAATTTAAATTGTAAAAAAACATACCATCATATTAATTTTTACAAAATTCACTTGTATTTTTATAATTTAACGTCTAAAAGGTATTTTAGAGCTTATTTTAATTATGTTGGCAGTTAAGTTTCGTAATAATCCCAGAGTAAAAATAATAAACAATTCTAAAATCAATTTAAGGGATGAGATCATAAAGTAAAAGAGAAATATTTTAAATATGAAAAAATTTTAACATTTTTTCTAGTAGATTTTCACGGTAATTTGATTTAAATCCACTAATATATATTATTCTCACAAGATTTATTATTGAACTATGACAAAAATCAGTTTTTCTAGGTACTCTTTTAATAATTGACCACATTCACTTTGTTGTCTGAGTATGTGCAATAGTTAAATTATCTACAAAAGCTTTAATTGTGGTTCACAGTCAAATATAGATAATTTACTGTTATAATGGTAAAATCTAAAGCAATCTTTCTTTTAATTGGTTCAACAAGAGTTTTAATAGTTCTATTTTCAACTACTTCAAAGAAAATTACATTTGGATTCCATCCGGCGGCTTATATTTTTTATTGAAGAACTCATCCCGCATGGTTTTTACTTTTTACAAGCAAAGTTTTTTCAACATTACAATCGGCGCCACAGAAATCTGTTGTTTATATATAATGAATATGAAACGTACAAGGCGTAATAATTTCACTTAAAACATCTAGATACGGTACTTTTACCTATTTCAAGGACTTACGTAGCTTCAAAATTATTTGAACTCTTTATCAATTTGCAAAGCAATATTTAAAGATTTTTAATAAATAATTAGACCTTTTCTTTATGTTATGTTTTAAGGCTGTTCTTTCTTAACACTTTTTACCATTGCGTTGGGACATAAATATATTTGTCAATTTGTATTAAGTCATTAATCCATTCTCATAATATCTTTAAAAATATATTAACTAAAAAACTGCAAGGTTTTTACTTTTACAAGCAAAGTTTTTTCAACATTTCAATCGGCGCCACAGAAATCTGTTGTTTATATATAATGAATATGAAACGTACAAGGCGTAATAATTTCACTTAAAACATCTAGATACGGTACTTTTATCTATACAAGGACTTAAGTAGCTTCAAAATTATTTGAACTCTTTGCAATTTGCAAAGCAATATTTAATGATTTTTAGTAAATAATTAGAATTTTCCTTATGTTATGTTTTAAGGCTGTTCTTTCTTAACACTTTTTACCATTGCGTTGGGACATAAATATATTTGTCAATTTGTATGTAAGTCATTAATCCATTCTCATAATATCTTTAAAAATATATTAACTAAAAAACTGCAATATATGTCTTAATATGTTTTTTTATCTATATTTTTAATTCTTAGTAAAAAACATAAAGTTTATCGATCTCATTACTTTACACATTTTGTTTACTTTTTTATTTCTTAATTAGCTCATGATTATCTTTTACATTATGTACAACATTTCTTTTTTATCCCAAAATGTATAAAAAGATTTTAGAGTGCATAAATAAAGAAAATATTAAATTAGATGATATATTAAATAAAAATGTAGATTTTAAACATATTTATTTAGAATTACTTATGACTTCTCATTTATTAGATTATCTTATTTTAGATATAGAATTACCAGTTTATAATTATTTTTATCTAGTTTATAAGTTTACTAGTAAATATAAGATACTAAATACAATTATATTGGAAAGATGTAAAGATTATTTTAAATATAAAGGTCTTAGAAGTATTTTAAGTAAGATATTAAAATTCTATAAGATTGATGATTTATCATTTACTTTTAAATATTTATGTAATGTTGATGAGATAAATAAAAATGTTTTATATAGTAAAATTAATAGTAAAGATTTTAAATATATTAGAAAGTATATAAATATAAAAGATTGGGAGTTTTTTCCGAATGAATATACAAAAGAAGGATATATTAATCTAAGATCACTTAAAGAAGATAATTATAATATAAGAGATATTACAAATATAAATATAACATCTTTATTTTTATTTGATACATATGATGATATATTTTATAATCATAAAGATGAAGAAGTAAGACAACAGAACTTTTTGAATGATAGAAATTTACAATGTTTTCTAAAAGAGGTTTCTTTAATACAAATGTAGATAATATAAATAAAGATATTAAAAATTATACAAATAATCCAGATAATAAAATTAATATAAATAATTTAGATATAGTTATAGATAGAGATATTACAAATAATCCAGATAATAAAATTAATATAAATAATATAGATATAGTTATAGATAGAGATATTACAAATAATCCAGATAATAAAATTAATATAAATAATTTAGATATAGTTATAGATAGAGATATAAATAGCAATAGTACAAATAATAAATACAACTATAATATTACAAATAGTACAATAATAAATACAACTATAATACTACAAATAGTACAGATATTAATAAATTAGTAGAGCTATTAATTTACGAAACAAATCTTAAATACATTTTACTTTTTCAAAAACACCTTAATGATTTATTTAAAGATGCAGATGACTACGATTACCAATCTTTAATTATAAAGTTTTAAATACAGATTTAGATATTAATATAAGAAAAAGTGGAGGACTTAGTGTAATTTGCAAATGTCTTCTAAAAAATAAGAAAAATAGAAAAAATAATTTATTTTTTATTTCTGAATATTTTAAAAAAAACAAATTTATAGAAAACTTGCATAAATTTAATATTTTTATTGAGATTTATAAAAAATATGAAATTTTAGAAGACACGCTTGTTTTACAAATAATATTTGAAAATGTAGTTAGTAAAGATTTTACTATAAAAAATATGTGCTTAAGATTATTTGAAATAATTTACAAAAGAGGACGTATTTATAAATTAGAAGTAAGTAATTTAGAAGATGATGCATTAATTTTGTTTTTATGCTTTGTAGAAAAATATAAAATTTATGACATAAAAAAGATAAATTATAAAGGAAGTAATATTATTATAAAAGATATATTGAATTGTTTGTAAAATATGGTTTAATAAATATAATTATATATATTGTAGTACTTAATTATATATCATAATTATTATTAATTTTATATTATAGTTATTATATATATTATAGTATTATTTTAATATATAGTTGTAATACTTGATTAGATATTATAGTTATTATATATATTGTAATACTTGATTAGATCTTATAGTTATTATAGTATTATTTTAATATTATAGTTATAAGTAATGTATATTGTAGTACCTTTTTAAATATTAAAATACTTAATTTTGATATTATAGTTATAATTAATTTTGATATTATAGTTATAATCAATATATATTGTAATAATACTGTTTTAAATATATGGATACCTAATTAAATAAATATTATAGTTATGATAATATTTTAGATATAAAAAACCCCCAATATGGATTTTGATACAAATTTAGAAATTATCAATGAAGAGGATATTAATTTGGAAATATTAAAAGATTCTATAAATGACTTTATTATAGATAATTCTAATATTAAAAGTATACATAGAATATATTTTGATGAATTATTAGATTTTATAAATAAACAAACTTAATAAAAAATATATTTTTTATCCCTAATGGATTTGGAATTTGGTAAAGAAGCTTTAAAAAGTGGAGGCTCTTATGTATCAAGAAAAATTGATATAAACTTTCTACGTTCATATTTTAACATAGACAATACTTTTTTATATAAAAAAATATTTATGATAATCTTTCCTTATTTTAATAACTGGGATGATGACACTTTTACAAGACCCGATCTTTATATTCCAATAATGAGTTTTTTTACTTATATTTTAGTAAAGGGATTATATTATGGATTAATTAACGAGTTCTCTCCTGAAAAGATAGGTATTCTTTTTACAAGATTGATTTTCCTAGAAATTCTTTTTTCTTTATTTGTAAAAGGAGTATCTTATTTTGTAAATATTAATTTAAAAATATTAGACATGGTATGTTTTTCAGGTTACAAATATTTTACAATTTTATTTTTACAATTAATACCAAATATTACTTATTTTAAATTTAGTATTATTTTGTATTCTTATATTAGTTTTTTCTTTTTTCTTAGTAGATCCTTAAAAAATACTTTTTTAAGTGAATTTTCATCTGGTAGAGTCAAAAAAATATATTTTATATTTGGATATGTTTTAATACAAATTTTATATTTTCTTAATAAATAATTGAATTTACAAAATTTAATATGAATTATAATTTCCAATAGCATAAATTAACATAATATTATTAATAAATAGCATAAATTAATGTTTCTTTTAATAATTTCTAATAGCATAAATTAGTGTCAATAAATAGCATAAATTAATAATATAATTTTTAATAGCATAAACTTACATTAATAAGATAATTTTTAATAGCATAAATTAATAATATAATTTCCAATAGCACTAATTAATATTATAATTTCTTAGCATAAACTTACATTAATAATATCAATAAATAGCATAAACTTACATTAATAAGCATAAATTAAATAATATTCTATGATATAATAAGCTAATACTGTACAAAATATTCTTAGATATAAAAAAAGTTTATTTTTTTAATTGTACGTTTTAAGTCCCTGTAATTTTAAAAAATAAAATCGTTTTAAAATCAATTTTATTTTGTGAATATTTTCACAATGAGACTTTAGAATTCAATTGCTCTTAAACAAACTAATAACCATATTAATAAGAAACAAGATTTCAATTAAAACTTTTTAACCCCAATGGTTTTCAAAATGATCAAAAACTTATTTAAACAAAAAGAAAGCATTTTTGGAAATTTACTTTTAAGTCAAGAAATTCTGGAAGAAAATTGTAAACTTGAAATTTTAGACTCAACTTTATTTTTCAGTGAAAAATATAAATTTGATCTAAAAAATATTCAAGATTTAAAATATGAAAAAGATATTTTATTGTTTACATTTGAACATAAAAAATATAAATTTTATACAAAATCAAATTTAAATGATTTTTATGAAAAAATCCATCCTTTAACTTCTGAAAATAAAGATATTTTTTCTACAGTTGAATTAGAATACAAAATTTATAACACTGGAAAAGATTTGTTTGAAAAAGTCGATCTTGATCTTTTTCTACGAATAATTGAAGATAAAAATAAATATTATCTAAAAATAGAGTCTAATGATGAAATTTTACATTTTGAAGAAATTAAAAATGACTCACAATATTATTTAGATAATAAAAATAAGACTTTTGTATGGTCTGTAATGAAAAATAGAATATGGTATACATTTAGTCTATCTTTTTCTAGTAATGTGACATATTTGGAATTTGTTACAAAATATTTGTCAAGTTTGCGCACGCTAGAAGAAAACGAGGAATATTTTGAAAAAATGGAAAATGAAAATTATCAACCGCAAGATGATGATGAAAGAATTTTATATGAGAGCTTTGAAGAAGAAGAAAGTGAACCAAGAGAAATATATAATTCTAAAGGAACTGATAAAAATGAACATTTAATAGTAGGAAATGAAAGGGCTTTTGTAACACGAGGGTCATCTGTCGGTGTATTTGAAAATACAAATGAAGGATTAGAATTTCGCGAAAATTTATCGGAAATTATGAAAAATCCCGCGAAAAAGATTATAAGTCATGACAAATGTAGAAATTTAATATATTTAGACAAAAATGATACAAAAGTTTTGCATAAAATTGATTTAGAAAGAGGAGACGTGGTAGAATCATGGAATATAAAAAAAAATATAAACGATTATTTTGATGGGACAAAATTAGTCGATAGTGAGACACTTATTGGATTGTCTGATTATTCAGTTTTTCGAATTGATCCACGAACAAAAGAAAAAGTCACACAATCAAAAGATTATAAAATTAAAAATGAGTTTATGTGTGGAATGTCCACGTCTAGTGGACATGTTGCTGTAGCTAGTAAAAATGGGGATTTAAGGTTGTATGACAAAATTGATAAAAGAGCGAAATCACTTCTTCCTGGATTTGGAGATGAAATAAAATATGTTGATGTAACAACAAATGGGAAAAATATAATTTGTACTTGTAAAAATTATCTTCTTTTGTACACAGTAGATGGGAATTATAAAAACCAAGTAGGTAAGGAGAAACCTGTTCCTAAAAAGCTTACCCTTAGACCCGAGCATTTGGCGTACATAAACGAAGAAATAAATTTTACCCCTGCAAAATTTAGCACTGATTCTAACGAGGATAGTATTTTGACAAGTACAGGTAAATTTGTAGTAAAATGGAATCTTAAAGATGTTTTAGAAGGAAAGGTTTATTCTTATCATTTGAGTAAATGTAGTGATTTGGTTGTAGCAGATAATTTCGAATTTGGTGTGAACGATAATATTATTGTTACCATGCCAGATGATGTAAAAAGTATAAAAGGAAGTTTATTAAGACGACCTAATAAAAATTCATTTAATTAAAAAAAATCTATCCATTTATATACATTGTAAAATTTAACGTATATTGTAAATTTAACTGATATTGTAAATTTATCATTTATTATTTACCTATCAATTTATTATTACAATAATATTGTTAATTTATTAATTTGACTTATATTGTTTATTTCTCATTTTTTTATAATCCATTGGTAAAATCATATCTTTTAAAGACCAAATTCCTTTTCTATTTCTTTTTGCTTCTATTTCTTCTCTTTCAATCTTACTTTTATATCTTCCAAATACTTCATCACTTCCCCTGTACATACAAGCATAACCAGATTTAATCATTTCAATATTAACATTCGTTTTATAACATAAACCTTTTAAAAATACAATACCCAGTATTCTTTCATATCTATCTATTCCTAGTATTTCAATTTCTACTCTCTTTTTAAAAATCAATTTAGATAAAAAATCTTTACTTTCTTTTGACAGAGGCTGGGCTGGTATTCCAAAATATCTAGTTTCTGGTGCATCAATTCCAGCTAATCTAATTTTAAGTTTGGAATCATCACATGTAAACTTTTTTCGTCTAAAAGGTGGAGTATGAAAAAATTTAAAACCATCTCCGTCTGAAATTGAAGTTACAATACCTGAAATTTTCATACCTGTGCAATCCCTAGGTAAATCTTTTATTGAAGATATTCTTCTAGAAATATTCCAAATGTATTTTATAAAATATAAACATACTAGTATTAAAAATACAATGCAAATATTTTGTCTGTTGATTTCAATTTTCATTTTACAAATAAGGGGATTGACTTATTTAAAAAACTCTCTCTGTTTTTAATTTATTAAAAAGTAGACACTGTTAATTCTAATTGTGTTAAATTAAGAATCATTCTGCTATAAGATTAGAAAGATTAAGAATCACTCTGCTATAAGATTAGAAAGAGTTATATGTTCTAATTAGTACATTTTTTGTATAACTTATATGTACGTATGTTTTCTAGATGAATATTATTACTATAAGTTTAAAACTGTACCTACGATATTATTCTCTTAAATTTACGAGATTGTAAAAAGCAATTAACTAGAAATAGTATTCTGCATTTTGTAAATTAAGACCACTGTTTATTTAATTTAAAAATCTAGTTTTTAATTCTAAGCTCGTTTTTTCGTTATGCATAAACGAGATTTATTCAAACTTGATTGTAAAAGTAAAACATTATAATTCACTCATATGAAAAGTAATAAAAGTATAATAAACAAAATGTCTATATACTAATATAAGCCGCTATAAAAAAAGTAATAATGTTTAATATTCCATATAAGGTTTAATAAAATTCAATACGCATTGCCAGATAAGAAAATTAAAAACTATTATAATTTACCCATATGAAAATAAATAAAGTCCAATACACGTTGCCAGATAAATTCACTGAACCAAAAACAAAAAATTATAACAAGCTCATTTTACGAAACATCGATAAAAAGTCAAATTACAATTTTATTTCTTCTGACAATATCAAATATATCAAAACAAATATAAAAAATATTAAACAGTTAGAATGTACTTGGAAAGAAGTTTTAAAAATAGAAATAGATCAGAAATTGGATTTTACACCTGGTGACAGTATAGGTTTACTATGTTCTAATAACAAAATCTAGTAATACAAATTTTAAATATATTAGAAATTGAAGGCAATACAAATGTGTTTATTAAACAAATTGGGAGAAATGGTTTTGAATATGAAGGATCTTTATACAATTTCTTTTTAAATGTATACGATTTTACATCTCTTCCTAAAAAAACATGGCTTCTTGATTTAGCAAAAAAATCAGAAAAATCTAGAGATCTACATTACTTATGTTCTAAAGAAGGAATAAAAGACTATTAGGGATTATTAAGAATTGGAATAATACGATTGACATTATAAAAACTTTTAAATGTAAACCTAGTCTAGAAGATATTTTAATGAATTGTCAAACATTAAAACCAAGATATTTTTCATTAACAAATTTTAAAAATGAAAATTGTGAAATTGTAATTGGTACTGTAAAAAAAGATGAGAGGTATGGACATGTTTCTGATTTTGTAAAAAACAATCAAAATAGAAATTTACAAATTTGTCACAGAGAAAGTATTCTTTTTAGATTATCTGAATATCCAAAGATTTTATGCATAGCAACAGGAACAGGAGTTGCACCTTTTTTGGCTTTTTTGAAAAATAAAAAAAAAGATCAAATTATAAAATTGATTTATGGATTTAGAAATGAAGAAGATGACTTAACAAAAGGAATAGAATTGGATGAGAATAGTGAAATTATAAAAGTTTTGTCTTCTAATAAAAAATATGTCACAGATTATATTTTAGAAAAAATAAAAATTGAAGATTTTTTAATTTATGCATGTGGTAGACCAGAAATGCAGAAAAAAGTGTATGAAATATTTTTAGAACTTCACCCTGAAGTAATAAAAAATAAAAAAATATTTTTTGATAGTTGGTTATAATTAAAAAAATATTTTGAAAATTTATAGTCTTTATATTAAATTTAGTTTATATTTTTATATCGGTATATACTTTTATATTTGATATGCAGTATATAAAAATTTTATTTAAATACTAATTTTATATTTGATATTCATTATATTATTTTATAATTGATATGCAGTATATTATTTTATATTTACACACAATTCTTTATTACAAATTTTACTTTAATACTAATTTTATATTTTAAAACAAGTACTTTATTAAAATTATAGTTTTATTTTGATACAATCCTTTATTATACATTTTTATATTTTAAAACAAGTACTTTACTATACATTTTTATATTTTAAAACAAGTACTTTACTATACATTTTTATATTTTAATATACACTATATTAAAAAATTTTAATATGCTTTATTGGAATATAACTAATTGACAATTTCCTTTTTTAAGTTAAATAGGTTAATTAAAATTGCTAATAATAAAATTAATAAGACACTTATAAAAATAACCATTTTCGTAAGACTAAAAGCTTTTTTTCTGTTAACTAATCCATTAAATGAGCTATAAAAAAAATATCCTTTTTCATAAGAGATTGCAGTAATTGGTAAGTCACACAATTTCTTTACACAAAATAACTTGCTGTTTTTAAAAAGATAACCTTTTCCTGTTCCTGTGCCAACTGTCACAAATTCATTGTGATCAACGTTTATGCAAGTTATTTTTTCTATTGGAAAAGATTTTTCTTCTTTACCAATAAAATTTAAAATAGAATTTGTACCTTTCAAATAAAAAACAAGTGTTTCATCTTCCAAACAAGCTATATCACCAATTTCTGTCTTATAAGAATATTTTTTACCATTAAAAACAAAACACCAATTATTATTTTCATTACATATTTTATGTATTCTTTTTCCTACTATAAAAAAATTTTCCCATGTGTCAGGTACGTCTGTTTTACCTTCTTCCCTTGCTATTAAAATTTTCTTACCTGATTTTTTTATTGCATAAACATATTCTTCTTGTGACTCATCACTTAGTAAACTTTTTGAACTGTTATTTACATTAGTTTTTTTTGATAAAATTTTTGTATTTTTTATAGCATCAAAAAGAGTGTACATTTTCTTATTAGAAATAAAAAGTAAGTGATGTTTAAAAATAGCAAAATCTACTACCTTTTTAATCTTTAAAATTAGAGTTATAGATTTTAAATCAAATTTGCATAAATAAAAATTATTTGTACCTTTACAACCAAAATATAAGGGAAAATCTGCAATGGAATTTGTAATGTCTTTGGGGTTAAAATTATCTTCTTCTAGAGATATTGTCCCTTTAGAAATAAATATTCCTAAAATTATATCCTCTGTCTCATAATAAGCTAAATCTTTAGTAGTGTCTTCATTTAAAATAACTATTCCATTTTTTTTACCAAAATCTTTATTACCTCCTCCTCCTCCTACTATTACGTAGTTATAATAAGTTTTGAGACTAAAGATGGGAAAAATAGGTGCATTCATTGAAAGGGCAAAAAAGTTTCTTTTTAAATAAAATGTACTCTCTATTGGTCACATGTGTAACAAATTACATACAAAAGTTTTAAAAAAGAAAGTCTAGGTAATGTACAAATTAAGGTAATATATATATAAGTTATAACACTGCATAAACATAAAATTTTCAAGTAGAGTATAACTCTGCATAAATATAAATGTTGTTTATGCAAAAGATAAATAAAATAACACTGCATAAATATAAAATTTATAAATAAAATAACACTGCATAAACAAAATTAATATATGATATCATATAATTTATTTATGCAAAGTATAATACTACATAAACATTAAATTTAATAGTGATTTTGTATAGAAATATTACAAAATAACTTTTTAATAAACTAAATAGACTTATTTGCTTCTTCATTTACATTTTTAAAATCTTCTGAAAGTAAAACATCCTTATTTTGTAAATATTTGTAAAAACATGTAGTATTTCCCGCAACTCTCCTTTTAATTTCTACATCATCATCTTTACAATCATTTACCATTTCTATAAATTTAATTTTTACAATTCCATACAATTCTTTAAAAATTTTTTGATGACGTGTCATGTAATTTTGTATATTTACATTAAAATTTTTTAAATCGACAAAAAGTTTATCGAGCTCTTCTTTTTTTGATTTTACAATATCAAATTTGATACTTTCAATCTTCTCTTCACAGAATATTTCAGATCTAAGTTTATATCCAGGAAATATTTTTTTTATTTTATTTTTAACATGACGTAAAAATTGTTCGTCTTTAAAAACTTCTTCTTGACAAGAGCAACTTATTAGATTTTTAATATAAAAATCTAATTTATTTAAAAATATTTCATTGATCTCATTATTTTTAAAATCTTTACAAAATAAAACAGATTTATCAATAAAATTATCAATTTCATTTCTAATGTTATTTTTATCTTCTTCTTTTTCATTAATATTTGATCTTGAAAAATATTCAATACTAATTCTACCTATTGTTTCATTTAATATTTCATCATCAATAGACAAAACTTTCATTAAATTTTTTATAGAAATTAATATGTCTTTAGAATTAATTATTTCTTCTATTCCAATTGTAGTAAAATGATTATTAATACATTCTAATATAAATTCATAAAGATCTAAAAAGTTCTTATTAGTCTTATTTAGAAAATAACTATTGAGTATTTCGTAAATATAAAAAAACATAATGTCTTTTTCTTTTTTTATATTAGAAATAAAAAATTTTCGTTCTAAATTAAATTTTTCAATAAACTCTTCTAAACGATTTAAATTCTTTTGCATATACAAAATATCTAATAGTTTTGTACTAATAAATCTTTTCCGCATGTTATAAATATCATTAAATATTATTTTTTGTTCCTCGTTACTAATTTTTGCAATTTTTTTTCCAATATAAAAAATCTCGTCATAATTTTTATTTTTATATTCAGTAAGAAATTTATAAATTTCACGATCCGCTTTTTTATTGTAATTAACAGACAATTCGTAGAGTTCGTCGTAAGACCTGTAATTCCGAAAATGTTCGACTATTGAATTGATTTGTTTTAAATTTTTTGTCAAATTAAAAAAATATAATTCGTGATTCGTGTCGAAATTTAAATTAAGAGACGTGTAGAATTTCAAAAGATATCCCAACTTATCTAAAAGATCTCTAATTCGATTATCTAAAATTCATTATCTTTGATTTCGCGTTCTATTTCGTAAATTTTATAAGAAATTTCTTTAAGATTTAAAACGAGTTCCCTGTTTTCCTCCAGAATATTTGGAATTGTTGCTTTAATAAGTTTTAGATCGTTACATCTTTCTATTATTTTTAAATATTCTTTAGAAATATTCGATAACATTTTTTCTTCTTTTGATTCGATTTCCTTTGTAAGGTTTTCTAATTCATTTTCTATATTTTTTTGTCTTATCATGTTTTTTAGTCTAATTTGATTTTCAATTGAAATTTTCATACAGGGGTAAAAAAATAACAACGTATAAAAAAAGACTATTATTTTAAATGTTTTAATAAAACTAATTTGTACGTTATTTTTAATTTATTATAACGTAAAATTAACTATATTATTAATATTAATATACTATGTGTATTTGTAACATATTATATTAATTATATAATATGAAGTTTAGATTAGACTTGTTAATTTATAATTATTGTAAACATATTGTAATATTATAAATAAATGTAAAGACTATATTAATATTAATAATAGATATATTTATATAGACTATAAAAATTTATAATATTATTACAATAAATGCAAGTACTTGTTAATATAAAAATATATCTATTATTAATATAAGTACTATATAAATATATCTATTATTAATATAAGTACTATATAAATATATCTATATAATATAAGTACTATATAAATATATCTATTATTAATATAAGTACTATATAAATGTATCTATTATTAATATAAGTACTATATAAATGTATCTAATATCAATATGAATATAACAACTTTATTATAAATTTATCGAATGTAAGGTTTCATTTTTAAATACTTAGACTCAATTTTGTTGTTTAAAACAAAATCGTTAATTTTTTTACTAAATAAAAAATAATCATCTAGAGTTTTGCAAAAATTTAAATCATCTCTAAACAATGGAAATGCTTTTAAAAACACGTGTAAAAGTTTAAAAGAATGTGATTTTATATTTCCAAAATCATAATTAATATTGTTTTTTAAACATATTTCTAAATATTCTCTATAAATTTCCAAGCTTGTCTTGTCATGTTCACTGGTAAAAATAAGTGGATTGTACAAATGCGTTTCAGCCACCATCACTCCATCACATTTGGTGAATTCATAACATAATTTTATATCTTCATTACAAATAATATTTCCATTAGATATAACTGGAATTTCTAATGCCTCTTTAATAGCTTTAATGTGATCCCAACTTGCCAATCCTGTTTTGATTCCCCGTTGCTCTCGTGTTCTTCCATGAACTGTTAACATTTTGCATCCTGCTTTCTCTATGAGCTTAGCATACTCAACACTTTTATCAATTGATTCGAAAATTCTAATTTTACAAGTCACAGGAACTTTTAAACCTTTTGACAAGGTTTTAATAATTTCTTCTATTCTTCCCCAGTCATCCTGTAAAAAAGATCCATATATCCCTTTTCTAGCAATTTCTTGTGGACATCCAAAGTTAATGTCTATAGCATCACAATAATCTTGTAAAAGTGTAGCTACTTGTAACATTTTATTAGAATCATTTCCACAAAGTTGGATTATAAGAGGTCTATCTTCTCTATTTGTAGTATACCATCTATTAGAAATTGGATTAATTTTTGATTTTAAAAAAGTCTCACAATTAATCATTTCAGTGAAACAAATGTCAGCATTATATTTTCTAGCTAATTGTCTCCAGCTTAATTCAGAATTGCCAACCATAGGTGCTAGAATTTTGTATGGTTTTACAAAATTCTCTAAAAATTTCATAGGGTCAAAAAATTACAGCACAACTGACTTTTAATAATCTACTTCTATTTCTGTACTTTAATTTGTTAATTATTCTAATAAAACAAACTGAATTTCAATATTTCACAGTTAAAAAAATAGTTTATTTAAGTCTAAATTATTTTTCTATTAGAATCAATTGACAAATATATTTTAACATCCTAATAATAATTTTATATCCTAGCTGTCCATCAAAAATTAAATTATTGCAGTAAATTTTACAATTAGTTTTCTTCACAAGGGTCAAAATTACTACCCTATGAATAAAATCTATACACTTTATGTCTACAATTTAAATTATAAGATAAAAATAAAGTGGTTAAAATACGAACTCAATAAACTTATTTCCAGGTATGTAAAAAAATATAAATTAAGAATTACAAATAAAATGGTAGGACAAGCTTTTATTGATTTTTATGATAAACAGAGTTTTGTTACTTGTAAAAGTGTTTTAGATAATTTGATATTTTTTAATAGGAAACTATTTGCTAGTGAAGCGATCTATAAATGAATGTTGTCCTATTAATAAAATTTCACAGCTTTCTATGTTTAATTCATTTTAATAAAACTTTACAACTTACTATATTTAATTGTAAAGAATAAAGTTTTTAATTAATTTCTTTACAAACTAGAATTTAACTAAAACGTATTCCTTTGTATCAACATACAGTTGTTTATTATTTACTGTATTTTGACAGTTTATTTGCATTTGAATGTTTAATTAAAATTGAGCAGGTCATTCTAAAACATCAATATCTCTTTAAAGTATTCTTGCATAAATTCTGATTTTGTTTATGATCTTTCTATTATTGAAATCAAATCATTATTTTACATACATCTTTCAGACTCTTAATTTATATTTCTGAGATTTTTTAATCTACACAAAATTTGACATAAAAAATAAATCATTTCATATTCTACTTTTATAAAGTAATATGTATAACTCTTTAAAGTCTTATCAATTTTTTCAATATTTAAACTTATTTGTTATCAATTGGCAAATTCAAGTATTTAGGTTATTCGTATTTGAGATAGGTTTAATAAATGGTATTTACATATATAACTCATCATTTCCACTATTATGTCTTTATATGTTATTTTTTTTATTATATTTCTATATGCTGTTATACAATTATTTTTTACTACTATTCATTTTTACTATGTGCACTATTTTTGTAGTCTCCTGGGAAGTGAAACTTTTTAGTATAATTTTATCCCTTGAAAATAAACTTATTTTTTCCAGTATTGAGTATTCGTAATATTGTATTATATTTAATCAGTATTGTACTATATATCAGTATTGAATATTGTATTATATTTAGTATTCAAGTATATATCATACTGTATTATATTTATTCAAGTATATATCATACTGTATTGTACTATATATCAGTATTGAGTATTGTATTATATTTTTATAGGTAGTAGTTCTTGATGGTCATTTTTAAGATATTCCTAGTTAACTAAATTATGCATAACTTTTTTTTAAAAATTATATTTATAGCACTAAAATAAATTTAAAGTTCCTTATAAATGTAAAATATTTAATTAAAATGTTTTTGATTGTAACTGATTCCTTACAGATCTATTGTTATAATAATCATCTAAATCTCCATCTTGTAAATATCCAATATCTCTTAATTTTTGTATAACAGGAAAAAGTCCTTCTAAATTAAATGGAGGATCACAATACAAAACTGTAATTAATCTCGTAAAAGCCAAAGCCTCTTTTCTATCTTTCGCGGAAAATCTTGTTAAAAAAGTCAAATCAAAATGAAACCCATGAACTACAAAATATCTGTATAAATCTAAGGCTACAAAACGCATTCCATTTTGTAATAACCACAAAATTTCTCGTTCTAGTTGAACATGTTCTTCTTTATTTATTTTTTCAATATTTCTAAAGATATATTTTATATGAGAAAATTGAGAAAGAATTCTTTGAACTCCTTCAGCATTGATACTTTCGTAAGTTACAAAATTATCTTGTTTAAAATTCTGCCTAATGTATTCGATGATTTCTTCTTTATAAGCAAAATCTAACTTATTAACTTTTAAGAAGTTCTCTGCTACCTCATGAACATTATCCTTTTTATTAAAAGATAAAGTATAATACGCCCCTTCTAGTTCAACATTAAAACTAAAATCATAAGAACCTTCTTCTTCACCAATTTGAATCCACTGGTCTTCAATCCATTGATAAACTATATTATTTACAATTTTATATTTTTTACCATCTGATGTAAATTCTTTCTCTTTAGTTCTTTTTATATTCGAGTTTTTATCTTCTTTTTTATTTTGGTAGATGTACAAACTACCATCAGACCCACAAACATAAATTACTCCTTCAAATACAACAACCTTCCAACAAGAAGTACATGGAGCTGTAATTTCATCTAAAATATGTAAATTTTCATTTAAAACATAAATTTTTCCATTTTCCCCACAACAAACAAAATTTTCATTAAATGGAACAATAGAATACATAAAATCCTTAAAAGAATTATGAGACATTAAATCTCCACTTAAAGTTGTTTTTAAAAGTGTTCCTTCGTTGTCAATCGAATAAATAAAATTATTTTTTACACAAATGGATCTTATACAAAAATTATGAAGAGTCATTGTCATTTCTAAATTATTATTTTTGAAAATTCTCAAAACTTTGTCCGCACAACCCGTCACGAATCTATCGTTTTCTATAAAAGTTGCGCACCAAACTGTGCCGGGATGGTCAACACTAAACATTATAGTTTCCTTATCAGTATTCCAAACTTTAAAAGTGTGATCCCATGAACCACTAATAAAATATTATTTTGTAATTTTAAACAGCAAACATTTCCACTGTGACCGTAAAGTGTTGATTTTTCAGTACCTTGGATATTAAAAATATTAATAGTTCCATTTTGACACCCCACATAAATTTTCTTATTGTTGAAAACTATGGAATTTACATTTCCTGATTCTGGTCTAATTTTACCTATAAAATTGTTGTTTATATCATTTACTATAATTAATTCCTCTCTTCCTACTGTAATTACAAATTCATTTGTTATTACAATATCTTTTAAATCTTTTGTACTACAATTTATAACACTTTGTAATTCTAACATTTTAAAATGGGGACAAAAAAATCTTAAGATCAACATGTTAAGTTATAAAAAGATCAACATATTAAGTTATGTTTAAAGATCAACATATTATACTTTATAATTTTATAAGCATAATTATTTAGGTTTGTCAATTTCATAAGCGTAACATATTGTCCTTTACAATTAATAACCGTAACATGTTAAGGTTTTGCAAATTTAAAAAATCAAGTTTACTTTTTCAATTACAAAGTTTACCATATTATACCTTTTCAATACTATTAATTTAAAAAATACTGATTACTCTCAATTAATAAACTTAATATTTTAAAAATCCAATCTTTAAATATTTTACCCTTAAAAATGACACCTTTAAATTCCAAACGATCTTTCGATTTTTCATGTATAAAAATGTGCATAAATTGTGGGCAAAAATGTAAAACAAGCCAATCTTTTTACGAATGCAAATATTGTCACAAAAAAATGGATAAATATTTCGAAGTAAACAAGACTCTTTTTTTTATCGATCTTTTACTTGCTAAAGAAGCCGTATTAAGACACATTATTTTTAATAGAGAAATGACGCCATTGACATACATTTCATATTTCTTATTATTATTTATTAGTTCTCTTTTTAGTATTGAAAATCATACTTTTCTAAATTTGTATTTTTCTTTAATCCAAAATTTTCTTGTGTTTATGCTCTACTACTTTTTTTTAAAATTATTTTGTAAATAAAATGGAAAGATGTTGGTAAAATTCTTCTTTTGAGTTATTACGGTCTTTTTAATTATTTTTTTGGGATTTGGAATTACAAAAGAAAGGAATATAAATTAATAATAGATTTCTTTATATTATTAATAAATTCGAGAGGTATAGGCCTTATTTCTAATTGTAAAAAAGAAAATTATATTTTCTTGTGTTTCCTTGCAAAATGTATTTCACAGTTGATAGTTTTATTGATTAAAAATAATCTTGTAAAGAAATAAATGTATTTAATATTATTTGTTATATTGATAATTTCTAGACTGTTATTTAGTGATAATACTTTTTACACAATATTCTTTAACACGTATTAAAACATAAGTATTAATAATATTAAGTATTAATAATAATTATATAGCATAATAATAATAAAACACAGATAATAATTATTTAGCATAAGTATTAAAAATATACCATAAGATAAAATTAGAATATTTATATAATACATATATTAATAATGTAACACATATACTAATAATATGACAAATATATTAAAACATATATTAAAATAATGTAACATAGATATTAATAATAATGTAACAAATATATTAAAAATCTTTTAATAATCATTCCAATAACAAATGAGTACAAAAATTTTTAGTTCGATCAATTTCATGATTTAAAGTAGCAATTGTTCTCGCAGTTCTTTTACATAATCTTCTTTTTTGATTACCAAGCTCTTTAAACACTTCATAAAATCTAACTTCCTCAAAGATATTTTGAGGAATAGCTAAATCTTCAATATCAGAAATAGAGTGTTCTTTCATATAAATACATTTAGCCACAGTTTCTAAATCATAATAAACATTTAAATCAAAAATGTCATCATTAATAATTAGGTTTTCTACTTCAAAAAATAAACACAAACTCATTAAGTAAATTATTCCATCATTAAGACTTTCCATTGTCTTTTCCACTTTTAAAGCTATTTCATCAATTTTTAAATTTTTTAAATAGGAGTCATTTAAACTGTCTTTAGTAATTAAAATTATCAGTTCATCTTTTTTAATTATATTGAGAATTTGGCATAAATTTACGAAAAAAATGCTGTTTCCATTTCCACTAAGTAAAATCTGTTTAATAATCTTAATAGATTGATTTTGACTTTTTAAAAATCTAAAAAATAATAATTCGTGACAAAAGTTGTCTTTTAT
Organism: Cotesia chilonis; assembly: GCA_018835575.1. NCBI lineage: Eukaryota > Metazoa > Arthropoda > Insecta > Hymenoptera > Braconidae > Cotesia > Cotesia chilonis. Next base: position 407,834 of record RJVT01000056.1, read on the forward strand.
CGCATTTGAACATTTGGAAAAAATGTCTTTTAATTCGTTCCATCGATCTTCTTCAATTTTAAATACCAATTCTTCCAAATTGTTATTTAAAATTGAAACGTTAAATAATTCTGTTTTTGACAAACTTGATTGCTCTACATTTTCGCTTTCTTTGGGTGTTTGATCAAATTTATAAATAAATTTGGATTTAGAACCTTCAAATATTATGTTTTTTTCATTTTTACAAATTTTTAATCCTTTCTCTTCCTTGTTAGTACCTGTATTGTTTTCTAATACTTCATCTTTGTTTATAAATAATTTAATTTTAGATAAATTAGAAGACATGCCTAAATGTAAATCAAAGAACTTAAACAGATTAAATAATTTTAAAATAGGACGATATTCTTTTAAAAAGTTCAATTCATTAAATTCGGAAGAATTTTTTAAAACTGTATCAATTTTGTCCATTGCTTCACAATTCATTGTAATAAGATAACAAGAACGAGGTAGACATGTAGCCATGTTTACAAATCGTGTGTTATTTTTTGTAAAATGTTCAATCTTCTTTGTAATAACTTTTTTTTCATCTTTGCTAGTTATTGGAGAACTTTTATATATTTGGTATAAAAAACTATCTTCATAAACAAAACACAAGCAATGACGTCTTTCAGGTGGTAAGGAAAAATTTAAATCTTTTAAATTATTGATAATTTCTAAACTCCTATTGTAATTAAAAGATTCAATTTTTTGAATAACAAAAATCTTTTGATTAGAAGGTACACTTTTACAATTATTTACTATTTTTATAATTTCCTGTTCTGGATTATTACTCATTTGAATTATAGAAATAGGTTTCAGATTTGATGAATTGTCAACTCTCCAACTGACTTGAATTTCTTTCTGCATAAAATTGAAATAAATTAATTCGTAAGGAATTGTTGTATCAACTCTAATGTATTCTTCATTTTTTATTGCTGCTATTACATTCTTGCTAATTTGCAATTGAGGAAAACAACTTGTTTTTATAAAAAATTGGATAATAAGCATATGGTCAAAAAAATAAAGTTTATATACCCGTTTAAAATGTTAAAATATTTAATTAAAAATTTGTAATGAAATAAATGACATAAAAAGATCTATTTAGGAATTGTTTCTATTAATTAAAAAATAAATTAAAACTGTTTTTACTAGACAGTGTTTTTTTATAAATTAGAAATATTTTTTATAATTGCTTTTTTAATTACTCAAAAGTTTGATTATAAAATCAAATAAGAATTTATAGTTTTTCAGTAATTGATTTTACAGTTGTATTGTTATTTACATTTCTGTATTTATAATTTCATTTATATTAATTGTATTTATAAATATGATTGTATATTAATTGACAGTTTAAATCATTTTATATTAATATTTGTATTTATAATTTCATTTACTATTAATTGTATTTATAATTAATATTTTACAATTTACATTTTATATCATTTAATATTAATATTTGTATTTATAATTTCATTTACTATTAATTGTATTTATAATTTTATCTTAATGTTCCCTTTACAATTAAAATAAAATGATAATTGACATTTCCTATTGTGTTTATAATTATAAATTGGATATGAGAATAAAGAAATCGGAACATAAGCTTATACAATTTGTAAAACACTTATTTTAGATTTAAATGATCTTATTTAGAAACAACTGTTGCAATTAGATAAGTACTAAGATACATTATTAGTCTGGTAGTTGTGATACCTTGTAAATGGCGAGAGCAGTGTTTTAATGCAACATACCGCAATAGTATGTCTAATTTCCAAACAATAATCAAATAAAGGATAGGAACATATTTTTAAACCAATTCAAATTAAAATTGAGAATCTTATTGCTTTTTGTTTTATAATAATTAAATCTCTTAACGTTACTTACACTTACTAATTTTAAAGTACACTCGAATTTATAAAATTTACTTGTACCAGTAAAAAGGTATATGATCTTTTTAATATTAAAATATAAACTTTATATTACTTGTATGATAAAAAATAAACCATGTAAATTAGAAATCAATAAAAAGTTTTAATAACTAAAAACGATCAGGAGCTTTTAATAATGGGAAACTTATACTCGAGCATTTATTTTCTCTCAATAATCTTCTTACGAACTTTCCTGTTTTAGTCTTTGGGAGCTCTTTAAAAAATTTAACATCATAGTTTCTTAAAATCTTACCAAAATGTTTGACTAATAAATATTTTATATTATTTATGACGTCATTTTCCAAAGTACCTTGATTAATAACTACATTAATACATACTTTTTGTCCCGTCAAATCATCTGGAATTCCTACTACTGCTAGTTCACATGTACCTTTACAAGTAGATAATACACTTTCAATTTCTAAAGTACTAATTCTATGACCACATACATTGATGACGTCATCACATCTACCCAAAACATAATAATTTCCTTCTTCATCTACAACTGCTTCATCGCCTGTATAATAATAACCCGGAAAAGGATCCAAATATGTTTCTTGAAATCTACGATGATCATTTAAAATTGTTTTTGCTAATGAAGGCCATTTATAAGAAAATAGTAAAATTCCTTTTTCGTTCGGCATACAGTCATAAATTTCATTGGTAATTGGATCAATTTTCACTATTTTTGGTTTTACAAAATATGTTGGAACACCAATTCCTTTCAAACTGCAATTTTTTATTGGTAAAGGACTAATCATAATGCTACCAGTTTCAGTTTGCCAATAAGTATTAATAATTGGAATGTTATTACCTACTAGTTCTTTTAAAAAGGTATGGGGTTCCTCGTTCAAAAGTTCACCAACACTTCCTAAAATTCTTAATGATGATAAATCAAATTTTTTCTTAATATCGCTAATATTTAAATTATTTTCTTGCATGTATTTTTGTAACATTCTGATGACCGTAGGAGCAGTGTAAAAATGAGTTACTTTGTTTTTAGCAATTAAATTAAAAATTCGCAAATACGAAGGATAAAATGGAATACCTACAAAAATAATTGAAGTACCTCCCCAAAGTAGTGGACCATAAATTGAATGAGATAAACATGCAAGCCAACCAATATCAGCTGTAGAAAAATATACATCACCATCTTTTCCCTCGTAACCAAAATTCAATTTTATTGTCATCATTGTTCCTAAAAGAAATCCAGCTGTTGAATGAACAATTCCTTTTGATTTTCCTGATGACCCACTTGTAAAAATTATAAAAAAATCGTCATTACTGTTTACACTTACGCAAGGAGTGTAGTCATAGGGAAAAGTCTTTACAAGATCCCACGCAAAAATATTTTGATTTTCTGTAGTTAATGGTTCGCTATTAAAAACGAGGACATGACCTTTATAATTTATATTAATAATTGCTTCTTCTACCGTTTCAAAATATTTTGTAGTACGATCTCCTCTTCTCGCATAATCCAAAGTTATTAGAAGTTTAGTTTTAGTGTCTAAAATTCGTTCTCCTATAATGTGAGAACTAAACCCACCAAATACAAAATGACAAACTAAACCAAGTCTAGCACAAGCTAAAACACAAGAGTAGAATTCTAAAGAATTATTACCATAAAAAGTAACAACATCACCTTTTTCAAGACCAATTCTTTTATAAAAGCCTGCCATTTGTAATACCTTATCCATTAAGTCTTTGTAAGTCACAAAAGAGTGCTCATCATCGTTGCTTACATTTATAAAAGCAATTTTATCAGGATTTTTTTTATAATGCCGATCCAAAACATTATTACACGGGTTTAACATACCATCTACAAAATACATGTCCTTTTCTTTATCATATGCTTTTGTAAATACTTTATCCCATTCAAGTAAATTAATAGCTTGTTCGGTTAAAAAATCTTCTGTTTCATTTATTGATTTTTCATACTGAATTTTATAATCCTCAATATTTCCATAATGGTAAAATATATTTTTTTTTATAAAAAGCTTAAATTAAAAAAATAAAAAACTGAAAGCATGAACAAGTTTTTCATTAAAAATCAGAAATTTTTAATTGTAAAAAATGATTAAATTAAGTAAACAAACAAAATGAAAATCAACTGCAAATAAAGAAAACTCTGTCAATATAATTTACAACTTTTTAATATTTTGACATTTTAATTTAAAAATAATTTGACATTTTTAACATGATTAATTTATTGAAAATCCTTTTTCATCTATAAAAACTTCTTCCCAGTTTTCTAAAGATATATTTTTTTCAATAAGAGTAAATAAATGTCCACCATTTCCTGCACCAGTGATTTTCGATTCTATGCCGATTTTTCGTAAGCGATCTACTTCATTTTTCATTATTTGAGGAACTACTCCCAAATCTTCAAGAATATCCTGTGCTTTTTTAATTAATTTATAAAAATCAGTTAATTTAAAATTGGTTTTTAATAAATTATAAGCCTCTTCAGATATTTCACTTAATTTTTTATAATTTTCATCTTTATTATTTAAATTTTGTTTTACACATTTTTTTGTATCTTTTAAAATACCACTGTTGTAAATCACTAGCTTATATTTTTTTATTGAGATAAATGACATTTTTTCTATTTCTTTATTTTTGAAAGAAATCATTCCACCATGTTTTAAAGTAGCACAGTCTACACCAGAACTTTTACCATGAAAGAAATCTTCAATTAAATTTGCTCTTTTTAAAATATTTTCCCTTGAAATATTTTTATCGTAAAAATTGATTGTCTTTTTTTTATCAAGTGCTATTGCACTTAAAATTGAAATAGCAGCACTACTTCCTAACCCGCATCCTAATTGATAATTTACATTTATTAATCCATTGTAAATTTCTTTATAATTATCTTGTTTATAATTACCTTGTTTATTGTTATCTTGTTTATTACTAGATTGTTCTCTACAATTCGTTTCACAATTATGTTGTTCTTTATAAATTTCTTTATTACAATTCATTTCATTATTACAATCCTTTGCAATGATAAATTGTTCTTTACAATTCATTTCACAAACTTTTTCTTTATTACAATCCATTTCATTATTACAATCCTTTGAAATGTGTTCTTTATTTGCAATGATAAATTGTTTGTTACAATCTTCGATTTTTAATAGAAATTTATTGTTTTTAATGTCAGTAATTAGAAAATTAGAAAAAGTCTCTTTCTTGAAATTATCCGGTAAGTATAAATCACAATATTTGTTAATACAAACAGCTATACATCTTCCTCCTATTAAGACAGAATGTTCACCAAATAGAATGATTTTTAAAGGACTTGTGGCAATTTTATTCATTAGGGGTATTTGTAATTGCAGTTTAATTAACAAAAATAAATTAATTCTAAAAGTCTTAATATAATTAAAAATGATTCTCATTCAAGTATTCTACCTAAAATAATAAATACTTAGCTTTATTTTACCATCCTTCATATTAATTAATTTTTAACCCTAAAACTTCAAAATAAACAAAGCATTATATAATTTCTGTGTTTAAAATAGAAAGACGATTATTATAAGTGTGTATATTGTAAATAAATACCTATCATTAGAATTAGTAGCTTTACTAGTTATTAATTAAATTAATACAATGACAAAATTACAATGAAATGTAAAAACTCTAAAATTACAATAATTAATAATTCTATTCTAAAATTACAATGAAATGTAAAAATTCTATAAATTTTTTAACAAATATAATAATAATTCTAAAATTTTAATTTATTCTTCAACATCTTGTTTAAAAGACAAAGGATTAAATTTATAACCAGCACCTTTATAAAATTTACCATGAAATTCTATCCAATTAAGTCTCAGAGCATGAAGACAAGATCCTAAACCTTCTAAGCCAATTAAAAGCAAAAACGTACAAATAATAAAAACAGGTAAAGAAGCAATTTGGTAAAAAAGACTATTTAACCCAATTGTAAATTGGGTTATAACTTTTGTAAGTTGTGCATGGGCTAGAGAAACAGCCCACAATCGTAAATAAGATGAAGAATTAGAAATTAGTCCAATACCAAATTCTATGACGTGTATTCCAGACCCCATCCATACTTCAAAAGGTTCTTCATTTTTTATTAATTTTTTCTTAATAAGATAAATTGGTTTTACAAAAAACATCCAAGGTAAAGAAACCAATAAAATACAAATTAGACACAATTGAACATTCTTCTGACCAAAATACAAAGGTTCTTCAACATTAAAAGGACTAGTGTACATTAAAACCAAAGTAGAAATTAAAGAAGGATTCTGTTTTGATAAATCAATAGCTACCCATTTATAAATTATTAAAAAAACAAGATAACCAAGGAAAGATAAATAAGCCAGTGTTTGAGGAATCAACATAGAGAAAATATCAAGATAATTTGATGAATACAAAGCATTAGCATATGACAAAACTATACCAAGGCCCATATGAAAAAACCCAATAATAATTGATAACTTCATTTTAGCATTATTAATAAATTCCATTGAATTTTCCGCATGATGCCAGTCAGGGTCAATTCCAAAAGGGTAAATGTCATCGACACTAGTTCGATTTTTAATTCTTCCACCAAAAATATTTATAGGAAAAGAAGTCAAATCAGAATAAAGAAATCCAAAAAAAATAGAAGTTAGTCCACAAAGAAATAAAACATACCTTCCGTCTACTAACATTGCGAGGGAATCAAAGTTTTTATAAATCTGCTTTTTGTTTTTCATCATGTACAAGGACATAAAAACAAGCATAATCCCATGGAGGACATCCCCAAACATAACACCAAATATCATTGGAAATAAAAATATCATAAAAATCCCTGGATTGATTTCCCTATAGGAAGGTACTCCATAAACATTTGTAAGATCCTGAAAAACTTCTGTGTATTTATTCGTCCTAAAAGAAGAAGGGGGTTCTTCTCCTATTTTAGAAGATTTCTCCATAACAAAATGCCAATCAGAATTTTCTGAAGATTCTGATAATTTTTGAAATTTATAAAAATCATCTTTTCTAATCCAAGCTTCTCCTATCAAACAATCCCTTCCTTTGTCAAAATTGAACTTATTTAATGTTTTGTATATTTTGTATTCTTTGTCTACAAAATATTTCAAAGTTGCATAAATTTTAGAAATTTTTTCAATTTCATTTTTCATGGCTTCTGTATTTCGCTCTTCTACACTTTCTATTTGACTTATCACGCTTGTAAGTGCTAATAAATTTTTTTTTGGTCATTATATTTTTCCATATCTAAAATGCGTCCTCCTAAAGATACAAAAATCTTCTTCATTTTGTCAAATGAATCTTTGCCATGTGCGAAAATTATAAAAATTACTTTTTTATGTTTTTCATTTTCACGTGTTTTTACTACTAAATTTCTTCTTAAAGCTTGATGTAGAACTTTTTTTATTAGGAATTTCTGTTTTCTATCTACAATTCCTGTTATAAAATCAAATTTTATAGTATTTGAATCTCCACTTACTTCTGATACAAATCTTTCCATATCTTCTACCATTTGTAAATCTTCTTTAAGTTTTTGTAAATTACATTGTGTATCTTTTTTTATTGCTTTTAATTGTACCATTCTATTGTAAAAGCTTTTTATAGATTCTTCTACAGTAGCTAAATCATTTGTCTTGATATCTACTAGATCTTGATCTTCTAAATCTTTCCCTAGAAAATTTAGCTTATTTTTTAATTTTTCAATATGTTTCAATTCATTAAAGTAGAGATTTTTGTCATTTTTACTATTATCATTTAGATCTTTAATATGTGCTATCTCTTGATTTGCTAATTCTATTATACACTTTCTAGCATTTCCTTTACTAATATATAATGTTATAAATTCCATTTCTTCACTTCTTAACATTTTATTTACGGGTATATTTTTTTTATAAAACCACTGATTTTTTTGTTTCACCAATAAAATTTATGCAGAATATTTTTTTTTAAATAAAAAATTATTTTGTTAATATAATGATAATTTGTTTATTCATTAATATTACATAACACTTTATCTATTCATTAATATTACATAACAATTTATCTACTCATAAATATTGCTAGTTAAATAAATGTTTAATATTTTACTATTTATATTATTAATTTGATTATAATGGCTACTCGTTCTAAAGACAAAAGAATTAAGTGATTATAAATAACTTGTAATAATTAATTTATAATTTTAAAATGCTTTTGTTTCTTACTATATGAATTAATTAATATGATGCCGAGCCAGGCTTTTTTATAGCACAAATTAGATATTTGATGTTAGATCTTTATAATTTAGTATTTTTTAAATGCATATATTTCAGTATCCATTTAAATTAAACTCCTTTATCAATTTTTGAGATTAGTGATAATAAAGATTTGTATATCAGATAATTTATATGGTAGATGTTATAGGATTATTTATTAATAAATTTCAAATGCTAATTAGCAAAATTATGTTGAATTTTAATTTGTTGTTTTAATTTACAACGACAAAATAGATAATTTAACAATACATTAATATTTAAAACTTTATAAATTCACTAAAAGTTGAAATTTTCAGTTTTGACAAACAATATGGTAAAATATTATGTTTTTTAGAATTTAACATTTTGTTTATGCAATTGCTACTTTTTGCTAAATATTGTAAGCCATACGTCCAAAATAAGAATCTAAGTTTCTATATGCATTTCTAATTATAAATTAGTTTAGTGGTTATGTCCCAAAAGCCCAAAATTTTTTTTAATTTTCCACCCTCAAAAAAATAAATAAAATAAAAACCTAAACATATAATTTAATTGCTCCTTTTAAACCATGCAACAGCCCTTTTAATGTAATTATTCGGATGTCATACAAATCCCATAACCTTTTTATTTTCTCTTCTTGACTTTTATATTTTTTTTCTTTTTTAATGCTCCGCCGGCAATTAACCTATTGAGCTCAATTTCATTTAAAATTTGAACATCTTTTGTGCATTCAATAATTCTGCAAAACTGACATTATTTTTATGTTTTAGATTGTTCAACTTAGAATAAACCCCCTCCGCTGCATTGTTTGTTCTTCCTCTTAATGTTTTAAATTGAGACCATACTTCTCTACTGAATAATGGCCTTGTACTAGACAACCAATTTATTTCTATGTAATTAAATAAACTCTCAACTGCAGGATTAGTTTCGTTACATAAACTTTTTATGTAAGTCCACGCCTGATCAATTGATTCTATCGGAACAAGCGCAAGAAAAGTAATCATTTGAATTAACTCAGAAAATTGACTATTCTGGTTATAAAGATTAACAAGTCTCAAACCTTGAACACGCCTTTAAATTGCTTGGCCAAAATGGAAAAACAACCCTTATTACAGTTTTTAAACTCATTATTGCATTATACTACAAATTCAAATAAATTTGAATTAAACTTGAACAAAAAGATATTCCATGTCTTTATAGAGACGATGTTAACAAATTAAAAGTGTTAACATATGTCTCTATTGTTTTATTTGCTAAAAAACTTCCATGTATGATGTAAACCTGATAAAAACTACTAGATGATGACTTAAAAGTCCCATCCATCATTTCATGTAAATTTTGAGAAAGCGTAAACCTTCTTAAAAATTCAAAGTCGCATAATATAATGCATTTGTCTCCTTCTAATTCTCTTGTGATCAAAAAGTTTCTGCCATTAGGCAATTCGAACTCTGCAATATTAAAGGTGGCTGAATCAAGTATACCGGTAAATGGCATGTAGTATAACTTCCACCTATAAATAGAAGTTTTCACAATTCTTGCAAAAGTGTCAATACCAAATTTGTACTTTTCACATAACACCCAAACAACATCATTAAAAAGTTCACTAGCTGATAAAAATGGTAAAACCATCGTTTTCCTTTGCATAATAATTTTTATTTTTAAATCAAAACGACTTTGAAAATTTCTCGTTTTAATTAATATTTTTTAATTTGAATTTTGCAATTAAATGTTTTTGCTCTTGCCTTACACAATGCATGTGAACATTTCCAGTATACTTTACCATTGTTGCCTCTATGTATATAGAAATCGTCTATAAATGGCACTTGGTTCCTTTCCTGATTTGTAATCATTAATGAATAATTTATTAATTAATTAAAAATTTTGGACGTTTTAAACCTTTTAAATTTACTTTCTTTTAACAATTTGCCAGTGCTAAAAATCAAGTTTGATATTCTTCATCAATTTTTTAAGATCACTGATCAATTGGAGTTTTACATTCAAATATGTTTGTTAAGAGATTGTCCAAAAATTACTTTTTTTTTCTTTTATGATCAAATCTTTATTTAAACTTTTTTAATATCGGCCCCAATATGTTGCAATATATTTTTTTCATATTTAATTCAACAACTAAAGAGTTTAATGAGGAATTAGATAATATAAATCACTGCATTTTATATCAAAATCAAGAAGAGTATTTTTTGGAGAAAGATTCTTCAAAAAAAAATTATAATTCAGAGCATTCTAGTCAAAATGGTACGACTTTTAAGACTAGAGCTAGAAAGAAGACTTGCTCGTTATGTAATCCATGCAAAAAGTCTAAGCTTATGGAAAACGAATTTGAAAGCCCTGTACCTTTAGGTTTTGCTAACGAAATTATAGATTTGACACAAAATTCAGAAGGAAATAATCAAAATGATGTGTTAGAGAGTGAAAGTGAAAAAAGTTTATCTGAAAATAATACTAGTACTTTAAAAAATTCAGTAGAAAAACCTTCTAAACATTCCGATGCTGAAGATAAAGAAGATTCTGAAAAAGCATATGATCCTTTAAGAAAAAAAAATTCTTTAGATATAATAGCAGATGAAATATTAGAAGCTCAAGAAATATTTTTAAAAAATAATCAAAATGAGACTTTTTATAACACGGATGTAATGCAAAATTTTCAAGAATTACAAGAGGTTTATAAAACGAAGGACTTGAAAGGGAAACTTTTTGTTTTAACTTCTTTTATTAAGCAAGAATATGTATATGATAAGCAATTTATTATGAATTTTTTGAAAACGCTTGGTGACTTTGAACAAGAAAAAAATTATAATAATTCTCGCAAAAATCTTAATCGATGGAAAGATGATACACAAGACTATTATCTTCAGAGGTACCTGATTTTAAAAATTTAATATTAAACTCATCATTAGATGCAGAAATGAAGGAATATTTACTGGTTTATATTAAATTTATTATGATTAGTTTGGAACATATTATAAAACTTATACCAGATCATCGTTTAAAATCTGAAAACATTATAGACTTATTATATTGGTTTATGCGTTTTATTAACGAAAAGAATATTTTTGATAATTTATTTGATTTAGCAGGCTTGCAAAAGGATGTTCTTGATAAAAATATACCGTTTTTGTTAAACAACGGCAATTTTTACAAAATTAATAATTGTTTAGCTAACTATTTAAACAAAGAGATTTATGCCAAAACCTGCATTGGATACATTTTAAGTAGATGTTAATAAATACAATTTTTATGTTTTAATTAAAAAACCATATTTTTCGGTTAAATTGCGATGTTACCCCTCCAGTAAAAAAAATAAAAAATATAGGGGTAGAAAATTACAAAAAAAAGTAAACTTACACTAAATCAAATATATATACAAATTTAGGCTGTAGATCTTATTTTAAAAATAAAATACTTTGAATTTGATAAAAGCTTAACATTTTTTTTAATCAGTTTTAAACGAGCAATATAAAATTTTTGAACAAAATAGGTTTATGAGTCATAACTAGTTCCTTCTTTGCACAATTACCTTTTATTTAAACCCATATTTAATTGTTTGGGAGTGGGAAACTGTTAATTCATTTGTAAAATTTTGGCTATGATCTTTAATTATATGTAAATAGTTATAATTCAAAGAATGTTTCAAAGTTTCAATTTTAATAGTTACTTTAATCTTTCTACCAATATATTTTTTTACTGGGGAAAGGGTAACATCGCAATTTAACCGGATCAGGAATCAAGAACATAGTGTGGCTAGAAAGTGTTGCAATTCGGTAGAAAATGCGGCAGCGGATGGAAAGTAAAGAAACTAACAAAAATATCTCTAATAAATAAATTAAATTATTAAGAAGTTTTCTATTGTTTTATTTTAATTGATTAAAAATTATTAAATAAATATCAAATTAATTTATAAATTTTAAAGCAATATTCAATGGGGTCCTAAGAACTTAAATCAACAAAATAAATATGTAATTTTTATAAATAAAACTTAAAGAAATGTAAATTTTAATTGTGGAATTTATGCTAATACTTTTAGTCAAAATAATAATATGATAGATATAAAACATAAAATAAAGCAATTGCCATTGAAAATTGTAATCAATTTATATTCTCTTTACTAATTTTTTTAAATTGTACAAAAGTTATTAATTTCGAAATATAAGTTATTTTTTACATTTTGATAAATTTCTCCTTTTTTTGTTAAAATTTTTTCTCTCAATAATTTTTTAATTTAAATATTTATCGAGCATTTAAAAACCAAGTTGTTTATTTAACATTTAAGTTTCACAAATACGTTTAAACTATCTACTATTATAATTATTATATATGTTAATGCATTTGGAATTACGGTAAGTGCTTTTTTATGCAACTAAAAATTGAAAAAGTTGTATGAAAAATTTGTCAATATCACATTTTACACGTCACATTTATTGTGAAGAAATGAAATATTGCAATCTTTATTTTTAGAAAAAAAATTGCATTTGTATGTTTTCAAAATTGTAAAATTTTATTTATTTTTGTATAAATTCATTTTCAAAAATGACCCCATGAAATTCACTGCTCTGTTCATTTTTATGCTAGGACTGTGTTCGGGGAAATATTACCAAAAAAATGATCGATTAAGTAAATGAAGAAGTTCTCAGTAAAAATGGTTTGATGTCAAGTGCTTTTGATCCATATTATTCATACATGTACTATGATTCAATATTATTGCAGTTAGGTAAATTGAATTTTGATGATACTGCACATTTAAAAAATTTTATTAATAAGATTTTTGGTAAAGACAAGCCAGAAAATATTTTATCAGCGACTCTAAACACTTTTTTTTTTAACATGGGATGGTGGTACTATTAAACGTGATGTTATAAATTCTAGTATTGCAAAAAATATTTTATTAATGAAAAATCTAGATTTGACAATATAAAAATGTTTTCAGCGTTTTTTCTTAAGCTACTAAAGAAAGATGAAGCGTTTAAATTTAAAAATAATTATATTGATGAACAAAATTTAACAACTGATCATGAACTCTCAGATATTCTCAATAATGATATTGAAAAAGACCAAATCACATTAGTATTCTCTTTAGTAACACTTAATGCCTTTATGTTAGAAGTACTAGATACTACAGAAGAACTTATAGAATATCTTACGAATATTTTGGATCATCTTACCGATGAGGATAAAGAATATATAAAGACATCTCCTCATTACCTTCTTAAATTTAACAAAGTAGAAAGTAATAATAATGAAACAACGATTTTTAATACACTTTACAATTTTCCTCATTTCAAATTTGTTTTTAATTCTTATAAGCTACTGGAATTTGTTGTTTCAATATTAATTAAAAATGGATTTAAGGATGCTAATTTTAAAGATATAAAATATTTTGATTCTGTTGAATTTATGTTGTTACATTTATGTAATTTTTTGTTTTATGACGAAGAAAAAGAACAATTTGATTTAGAACATTTAAAATTAGATGAGAATTCAGATCTTCTAAGATTTTACACTAAATACAGCAGACCATTTAATATTCTAGATGATGATATTAGAACAGATTGGTCTGAAGTTGTACAAAACTTATTGTCCATTGAAATTGACGTAAAAAAAATTAACGGCGAGCTTGGCAGAATTTATTACAAGGATGATGAAACGAAAAATGAATTGTCGTCATCCATCTCTAATGTTGTAGCTGTTTTGACTCAACTCTGTAGTTCAAGAAATAACGAAATTGAAAAAAAATACATTGAGTTATTTAACAGAGATTTAGAAGCTAATAGTGTTATTAATCTCTTACAATCATTTTTCAAACTTTTGGTCAAAAATAGTGCAGAATTAAAGTGCACAAGTATGGGTATACAAGTAATAGATAATTTAATTTACGGTTGCATAAATTTCACTGCAATAACGAATTATAAAGAAAAAGAATTTATAAAACAACTAAACTTTGCTATTACTACTAATTATACTAACTTTTGTACAAATTTGATGAAAATATCCAATTTATTGATGATTTAAAAAAAATTTCATTTGAATTAAAAGACAACGAAGAATTTAATGCTCTTGAATTAATCATAGTAAGTTACGTTGACGAATTGCAAAAGAAACTATTTAACAAGCTTCCAGAAACTGACAGCAGGGAATGTTTGCTTAGAACTTCAAGTTTTAGGATTTAAAATAAAATTTTATTTTAATATTTTTTCTAGCAAAACTCTTGTTCTAAGAATAGAGGTTTATTATCAAAAGTTTTTAAATAGTCATACACTGTTTAGAAATTGACATTTTATATTAACTGATCATAAATTTAATATTTAATCCAAATTTATAAATAAGAAGTTTTAACCCTGAATTCTGAATAAGAAAGAAGAAATAATTATGCATGATTAAGAGGTAGTGGAGCTTTATTTAGAAAATATTCCTAAACTAAAATTGTTCAAATGATAAACATATCAAGGACTACAGTTTATAATATAGTCAAAAACAATGAGAAATATAATACAATTTTACGAAACCTGGTTCTGATAGAAAACGGTTACTTGATGAAAAAAAGTTATTATTTTGACTAAAAACATAAGCGAAAATTCTTTTACCTGTTCAGAAAACTTAAAATAAAATTGAGGAGACAACAAAAAAAAGTAAACAGTTAAACTATTTGAAACTACATGTATTTAACTGTTTTAAGACTTCAAGTACCAAGGAAGATATCATTGCTCTCAAAAAATATTAATAGTAGATTAAAATTGGCCAATGAATGGTCAAATTAGGATAAAGATTATATGGAGTGATGAAACTAAAATAAACCCATTTTTTTCTGATGGAAGAAAAAGAGCTACAGACGAAAAGGAAAAGCTCTAGATTTTAAAAATTGGCTGTCAACAATAAAACATGAAGGGGACAGTACCATGATATGGGGTTGCATGTCATATTATGGTGTTAGTAGACTAGAAGCTATCAAAAAAATATAAATATATGTACGAATTTATTATTACAAAAAATTTAAAGATCTCTGCTAGAGAAATAGGCCTAAATGAAGATTTTAATTTTTAACAAGACAATAGTCCCAAGCATACATCAATAAAGTGAGAAATAAGAAAAGTTAAAGAATTAAGAAAAAAGGTCATTGATGTAAAATTATGCAAAAATCTTGTAAATACAAAAGTGATTAAAAAAGTTTACTTTAAAACTAAGAAAAAATATTCTTATTAAAAAACTTTGCTATTTCATTCCAGGTAAACTTCAATTTAATCGAAAAAAATAAAATAGACAACTTTTTATCTGGCCAAAATGTCAACAAATCATAAAAATGTTTGTTTAATTAGTTTGAGCTTTGTTAAAGAAAATTTTAAAATGTTGTAGACAAATACGAAACTAAAAAAAACATATGTCCATTTTTTCTACAGTGTAAATGCACTTGTAATAATCATTTGTTCATTTTATAAACAGTTAAACATTATAATATGTTTATTTTTTATAATAGTTGTGTTTCTTACTGTATAGATTGAATAAAATAATGATGATTTAAATCATCAACAACATTACACAATATTCAATAATTCTTATTTTGCAAATCAGCGATACATAATCTAGATGCTTCGTTGATTTTTTCGAAATCACTATTATTTTCCATTTCTATAGTTCTAATAGCAAGACCTCTTATTGAACAAATATCCATATTTTGTAAAGGGATAGATGTTGTTTCTATATTTTCTAAATTAATATTTAGATATGGATCAACACTTAGTAGCTTCCCAGATATTTCAATGTCATTTTTTAGTGTAACTTTGAGGTTTGAGTTAGTTTTAGTTTTGAAGAATTCATAAAATAACATTGAGATTTAAGGGGTAGTAAAAAACTGTTTACATAGAAATAGTATTAATAATTAGTAATAGTATTGTTTTACTAACATATTAGTAGTTATTTTGTTTATTAATAAAATTGCTTTGTAGACAATATTGATTATAAGTAATAATATTGTTAATTGTTGGAATACTATTCACTAATTAAATATTGTTTATTTCCATTATATTATGACAGTAATATTGTTAATTATTATGACAGTAATACTATTTACTAAATAAACATTGTTAATTATTATGGAAGTAATATTGTTAATTAATTAAACATTGTTAATTATTATGGAAGTAATATTAGTATCAATTTAACATTGTTAATTAATACTAATATTATTTAAAGGAGTAAAAAAGGCATTTTGTGAAAAATCCTTAAACCCCCATGGATCAACAAAATAGAATAAAAAAGATAATTGCTACTACAAATTGTTCTTATGATCAAGCTATTGAAGCAGATAAAGAATCTAATGGAGATATAAACCTTGCCTTTAAAATAGCTAAAAACAAATCAAACGAACTATACGTTGGAGGAGGAAGTAGTGGATTAGCAGTAGATTCAGGAGAAAATAAAAATGAAATTGTAGGTTATAAAGATGGTCTATTAGTTAACAAGAAATTTTACAGTTATAAAGAAGAAAAAAATAAAATTAAAAAAATGTTAGAAAACAACGAATTTGATGCCAACATTTTGGGAGTTGATGACACAAAAGCAGAAGTTGTTTATAAAAATTGTGAAAATGAAAATTACGAACCTGAAGAAATATACCAAAAAATTATGACAATAATAAAAAACATGTTTTATCTTTTAATTCTAAAATTAGTATGACGTGTCCAGATGAAATAATTATGGACGAAGATGGAAATGTAAAATTTAAAATTTTAGTCGATGGAAGAAGAGTTTTAGTAAAAATGAATCAAGAAATGAAAATTTCTGATTTTTATAATAAATTAAAAGAGTACACAAATAAAAAAGTTGTACTTGTAAAAGGGGATAAAAAAATATTGTCAAATGATGACATTTCTATTTTAAATAGAAATATGTTTATTTTAGAAGAAGAAAAATAAACCATTTTATTATTAAAATGCATTTATGCAATTCAATATTAAATATTTGTTGAGAAATTTTCAATATATTTTTATTTATGCAATTTGATATTTATGTATGCTATTACAGTTAATTTATGCAATTTGATATTTATTTATGCAAATACTGTTTATTTATGTAATTTAATA
The DNA here is from genome assembly GCA_018835575.1 of Cotesia chilonis. Lineage (NCBI taxonomy): Eukaryota > Metazoa > Arthropoda > Insecta > Hymenoptera > Braconidae > Cotesia > Cotesia chilonis. The sequence goes on from RJVT01000056.1 coordinate 425,102, forward strand.
TTTATGCAAATACAATTAATTTATGCAATTTGATATTTATTTTTACAACTCCCTTTTTTTTATTTATGCAATTCACTATTATTTAGATTTATGCAAATACTATTTATTTATGTAATTGACTATTGTAAAAATATAAATTAAAGAATATTAATTTATATTCATCATAATTTCTTTTCACAAAGTTCAAAAATAAATTTTAAATTATACAAAATATATTCATTAAGTTTTCCTTCTTTTCTATTAATTCTATTAGACAATTCTAATAAAATCAAATTTATTCTTTTTAGATCTTTTTCTCTCTCAATAAGCTTTATAATAACACAAGTCAGACTTATTTTAAACCTAAGACATATTTTATTACCAAAAAGTAAATTAAATATTTCTCGTATTAAAATATCAAAAGATCTCTCAACTAAAACATACAAAGCTTCGTCTTTAATTAGATCAAAACCATCATAGTTTAAAATAGTATTAAAATATTCTATAGATTTAAAATTAATTACTCTTTGACTTGCATTTTTAATTAAAAATGGCAATTTATTAAAAACTTCCTCTAGTCTTTGATGTGACTCATCTTTTATAATTTGTATACCTTCTTGTAAATAATTAATAGGTTTTTTGAAAGTAAAAAATAAGAAATTATTATTTACTTTTTTTTTATCATCAAAAGATGTTTTTAATTTAACTTTTGATGTTTCAGTAAAACACTCCTTTGGCATTAAACTTTTAAATTTTTCTAAGTGTTTAAAAGTACTAAAATTAAATGAGGAGTCTTTGAAAATGGAAGCAGTTAAAATAATAGCATGTTCGTAAATTGGAGATAAAGGAGTTTTAATATGTCTAGAAATTCCTTTTAAAAAAACATTTTGATCCAAATTGGAATCTTTAAGAAGTAACAGAATTTTCTTTAGAATAAATTCACTATCTTTTTCATTTGTGCAATCGTGAAATAATTCTCCAAGAAATTTTTGTTTTATTTTTGTCTCTGGAGTAATTTTTAGAAAGTTATCTAAAGCTTCTTGATTTTCATATTTAAAAACAGTTTCTTTAAATTTTGTATTAAAAACGGTCATAACAAAGGGTTTAAAAGAAAATGAATTTGAAGATCATTTAAAAATACAATTACAAGGATATTTATAACCATATTTTGAATTTACAATTACAAGTATATTTAAATATACAATTATAGACGCTTTATATTGATACATTATTTTTATAGATCTATTTAATAAGCTTAAATTCCTTTTTATTTTTTATAACTTATTCATAATTTAACAAATTGATAATTAAAACATTAACGTATTCTATATTTCATTCGTATGATGAGACTACAGTGATTAAATAATATATAATTAAGATTTGGACTTATTCCTCAATTATAAAAATAATACTAATTTTGAAAGACAACGGTAAAATTAATATTATTTCTCAAGAGATTATGAGTTTTTGTAAAATCTTGTAGGGAAGGGGTTCTGCCTTTGGAAAATAGCCATTTTTAAATTTATATTATTTTTGTCGTTGCATTCTTTTTCTAGTTTTAAAATGTCGACTATAGAAAATTATTATTAAAACCTTATAAGTAATATTTTCTTCTCGTTGTTTTATCATTTGTAATAAGTTAATTTTGTGATGTTATCTAATGAAACTCATTATCATATAAATATTATTTTAACAGAAGTGATTTTAATTTAAAGATAAAAAATTAAGTTATAATATTAATAAAATGATTTATTTAATATTTTAATTTAAATACTTTAAATTAATTTCCTTTCATTGGATTAAAAAATATAAAAAGCTTAGAGAGATTTCAATTACCTTTAAAAACAATAAAACTTTTTAAAATGTATTATAAACATATTTTGATCAAAATTTCATTTTTAAACTTTTTAAAATGTACTAAATAAAATTTTACCTATTGAATTTTATTTTTAAAATCATTTTTGTAAATTTTCAGTAGTCACTACACAAAGGATTCCTATAATTTATTTATTTTAAAACCTTTACTATCATTTTTGTGAATTTTTAGTATTCACTACACAATTTTGATTAATACTATTATTATAAATCATATCTAAATCTTTACTATCATTCTTATGAGAATGTTGTAAATGATAATACAATCCATTTTTATTTTTATATTTTTTTTTACATTTTTCAATAAATGGACACTGAAAAGGTCTAACAGCTTTTTCATTCTTTTTTGTATGGACAAATGTCATGTGATATTTTAATCCATTTTTTGTTGTAAACACATTGTCACAAATATCACATGTCAATTTTTTTTTTACTTTTAATTTATCAGATGAATGCAATCTAATTTTAAAATTTTTAGAATCTTTCTCATTGGACAAAAAAGGCAATTCGCCATAAACAGACCAATAAATTAAATTCTGGATTTTTGATATTAATTCTTCTTTTTTTAAACAATTAAGATCTAAAAAATTTTTATATAATTATAAGATGGTATTACTGATGAGTATTTTGTCATTTCACATTTTTTACTAAGAGATACTAAATTTTCAATAGCTAAGATTTCTTCACTTTCTAAAACTAAAATTTCTTCTTCTTTTTTTTCTGAATCATTGAAATTTAACATTTTTTTAGAAGGAATAAATTTTTTTATAATCTAAAAGACAAATCATCAGTAAACCTTATTTTTATAAAAGGAGAAAAAATAATCATGTGATATAATTTATATTTATTTTTTCTAAATATTTGATTTTTATTTTTTTTTAATTTATCAAATTTTGTTTTTTTAAAGGCAATTTTTATTTGTTAAAAAAATAGTTATTATATAATAAGTAATAATAATATTAGATTTAATATGACAGTTAATTTATAGTTTAGTAAAAACTTATGAAATATAGTAATATTAGATATTATGAATATGATATGACAGTTGTAATGTAATAGTTAATTAATAATATAGTTTATATTATGAAATATAGTAATATTAGATATTATAGTTATGTAACAATCAATTTTAAATATGGTAATAATAATAGACAGCATACATTTAAAATAATAATATTAGATATTATAGTTAGTATATGATAATTAAAACGCACAACGTGTTAAATAAAAAGGGTAAATTGCAGGGTATTTTTTAATTTAAGAATAAATCATTTTTAATTAACATCTCCTTATAAGATGGTAAATATTTCATTTTAAAATTTTTCTCTCCTTATATTTTGATTAAAAATATAGATAATATTTTATAATGTTAAATTAATTCATATTATGTTTTAAATACAAATGTTAATTTAGACTAAATAATACGAAAAATCACCATGAAAATAAAGTCTGTATTTTACAGTCGAAATTGGGATGTTATATAGATTTAATAAAGACGATTAAATTATAAAAATAAAGAGGTGATATTAAATCGTAATCTAAGTTTAAAAGACATAAGCAATGCTTTAAATATCTTATAAGCTATAAAAATACTTAAAGTTTAGAATTGCATTTAAAGGGTTTGATATTTAAGTCTTTATATAATGTATTTCTATATTTTTTATTAAACAGGATATTGAAATTGTAACGAAATTGCCTATACTGTTAAAATTTTAAAATAGATATCTTTATCTAAGTAAAAATAATAACAACATGTTGACAAGCAATAATGAGTAAGATATAATTTAAAAAGATAAATTATACATAGCCTAGAATCTCTCGTTTACAGAAAAAATAAAATGCAATAGAAAAAACGTCAATTTTAATGTACCAAATATTCGTTTAATTATAAGATTTATAAACTATTAATATTGTGCAAAAAAAAGCGATCACAATTTAAAAAATAAAATATAGTTTTTTTTTCTTTGCAAGTAAAAATGGCAGAAACTTTACATAGGGACCAGCAAACTGGGGATGTAATCCTTTTCAAACTAGTACTGTAAAATTCTTACTCACTAAAACTGCCACAATTTGAACTTAACGGTGCAGCAAGCTCCACCGTACCATTGGACTTTGGCTCCAGGAAAATAGTTTACTGCTATATCCATACCCTGTTCAGGAGAAATTTCATAGCAGATATAATTATCGAAACCCCCTTACTATCATCTGTATTTTTGTGCATACCTCCTTACACTGCCACATAACCAATCCTGTATATTTATGAACTGCGTTGAGTGTTTGTCTCCACAAGTTTCGGCCAGTGTGCTACAGAATCCTGTTGGATATGGTCCACGAGATCTCTCAGCCTACTTCGTCTTCTCTTAATTGCTCGAGGATCCACCGAGTGCACCAGCTAGGGCTTCACTAATTAACACCTTTAAAGTACATTTAGTTCACTTAGTGAAGTACAAGACCGAACTATTTAAGCCTTAAGGTGCATTTCTAAATTAGATGTTAATCCCCTTGTGGCTGGACTGCATACAAGTTTCATGAAACAATTTAATGACTTTCGTGGACCTTATCAACATTAGATGTTAATCCCCCATTTTCGAAATAGAAACAAATAAGTGCTTGTCGAAAATCGATTCTAGTTTTTTAAAAATGTAAAATACTTGTAGTTCTAATACTTATATTATTTAATCAAGAGAGCGTTAAAACAAAACAAAATTTTCGTAATTTTTGATAAATTCTATAAATTTTGTCTATATTTTTGTTGATTGTGACATTAGATATCTTAGTTAATGTTACAATTAGCTTTTAGAAGATTGTAATTTTAAGATTTTTTAAAATTGTCTACTACGTTATTATACATTATTCACAATTTTTCAAACTTGAACTACCTTCAAAATTGTTAATTTAATACATCAAAAAAGTCTTTTTTGAAAATTTGTAGTTTAGAATGTGCTACATATATTAACAAATATTTTTTATGTTAGAATTACAATATTTTTTGTAAAGTCTACAAAATTTGTATTAAGCTCATAGTATTAAATTAAATGAATGAACTAAACGTAATTTACATGCATTTGATATAGTACTACTGTTTTTGTTGTTTCATAAAATAATAATGAGTCTTCTAGAATTTATTAGACTATATTTATTTTTGATGTAATGAATGTCTTCTTTATATTTTTTAGGATGCTAGAATAATTTGAATGCTCAAAGTATACTGCAAAAATTAATAAGAAATCATAAATAAACTTTACATAGAATTTCATGTATATATTTATTTTAATTAATACAAACCTTACAGAACTTTCAAAGATCCAAAATATAAATACAGTAATTACAATTTATATATAAATTAAAGTTATAATACAAAATTAAATGACTAATTTAAAACTCATATATTTAATTTAGTAGCCCGGTTATGTTCGGATTGTTAAAAGCCTGAAACGACACATTTTGGTAACACAAGTTGGGTTCATTTCTTTAAATTTTTTCAAGTATACCGGAAATAATTCTTCTCCATATTCCAACCTATGAATTTGCTCGTTAAGTGTATTAAATTGTTCTTCATTAAACAAGCTTGACCCTCCAAAAACAATATTTGTCAGTTTTAATTGATATACTGTTCGCTATACTTATCCAAACATCTGACCACTCTGTAAACATATAGGAAGATAAATGTGTTTTACTCCATTCAACAATATGTTTATGAGCTATCCATGCAATAGACTGAATAAAATAATTAGCATTGGTCTTTTTAAAATTTAAACCAGCGTGAAGTATAAATTTTACTATAAAATTTCTAAACACTTCTTTTGGTGGTAGATCATCTTCAGGGCTAATTCCAATATTAGCACAAGTATTTAGAAATCCGTCATTATTCAACAATGTTTGATAAAAAACATACGAAAGTTTAAAAATTTCACGAAAGTTTAATTTATCAGGTTTGTGATTAATTAGGATAACTTTTGAATTTTCATAACATTTTGATATTTTATCATCATCACGGCTATAAACGCTTGGAGGCATTTTGTAAAAATCTACATAATGATGAATGATTGTTTTGCAACTAACGGGGTTTTTTATATATTTTTCAAGTTCTTTTATAAGCTTCATATCGTTTTTAGTTAATTCTGAATTATTTTTTAATAACGTTGTCAATTTATTATTTGTGCACCTAATTATATTGTAATGTAATAGATAATTTAAAACAAACATTGGGGTATAAAAAATCCTAATTTTTAATATTGAAAATGACGTGTTTATTAATTAACAAAACATTAACTTTGAAATTATACAAACATTAAATTTACAATTTTTACAAAAATAAATTTCCATATTTTACAACTAATTGAAGAAAGTTTGTATAAATTTTACAATAGAATCCAATAAGACTAAAAACATCAGCTGTAATTTATTTCATATAAATTTTAATTAGAATAAATGAAAAAAGTAAAATATTATTAATTGTAAATCCAAATTTTAACATTTTATTCTTAAGTTTTGTTTGAGGTGCAAAAAATTAATTATTATTTTTTTAATTTATATTAAAAACAATATAGGCATCAATTTATTTAATTATCTAGTTATAATTCATAAACAATATAATATAAACCAAATTTAACTAATTAGTGAAAAATGGATCAATACTTTTAGAATGTTTAAAACATATTTTATGTATTGTCACTTTGATTAATGAAAGTCTCATGGGTTTATTCCAACGATCTTAAACTTCTGAATTGTAAGTTATTTTATTTCACCATTTAAATTTTTATAACTTATAGAGCGCCAGTTTAAACTAAAGCCCCGCTATGTATGAGAATTATTTATAACATATAGAAAATCATAGTAGCGTAAACTTTTATATTTATGTTACTAAACTAATAATCTTTATTTTTGATCAGTGATATGATTCTAATCAACTAAAAAGCAGTTGCTTTACTAAAATACTGTATAAAACTCGCCTTATTTATTTTAAAGTCATTATTTGTATAATTTTTCGTTTCTGTCTGGAACTAAAGTCTACAAATTGTAAGATCACAGAGATGGTGACACAAAATTATGCAGAATGCCTCATTTTACTTATAAAATATCTACAGCTCTAAAATTTTTTACTATTACTGGCAAAATTTTTTTACGACCACTGTGTCAAGTTAAATTTAAATTTTTATCGATTCGTACCACTGTTATTTTTACATATTTTTAAAGTATTAAACTGGATATTTGGCAAATGAGCTATTGTATTCGCAATATTATTAAATTATTCTTTACCGATAGTTATAGCTATTAATGTTACTGATTTAAAAAGACTTTTACAATGTAAACAATGTAAAAATAATGCTTACATTTAGACAGCTTATAAAGACACGGTATAAAAAAGTTTATATTTTGTTTAAAAATTATTAATTTATTAAATCGAATACTGATGGATAATTTATCGGTGTAGTTGTAACATTTCCGCAAAAAAGGGATGGGTAGGAATAATTTAACTTATGCAATAATATTGACTCCATAGTTTCTGCAAAGTCCAACTTATCAAGTTGTTCTTGAGTTTCAGCAATATATTTTTCATTAAATAACTTTTCTACCCTCCAATAACAATATTTGTCCGTTGATATATTAATACTGTCAAGCAAATCGAACCAAACATCAAACCATTTGTCAAACATGTGTTTTGTAAGACGAGTCTGACTCCATTGAACAATATGTTTATAACAAAGCAATGCAATGGATTGTATAAAGTAATTTGCTTTTGTTTTTTCAAATTTCAAATCTGTAGAAAGTATAAATCTAATAACAAATTGCCTAAACATTTCGTTAGATGGAATATCAGTTTTGACATCAATACCTATTTTGGTACATACATCTATAAACTCTGGAAGTTTTATTAATGTTTCGTAAAAATAATATGACAGTTCACTAATTTTATTAAAATCTAGGGAACGAATTTGTAATTACTTGAAGTAAACTTGGAGTTTGCCCAACACTTTGAGATTTTTTCGTCATAAGGATTATAAATTTCCAATGGAATGTCCAATATACCTTTAAACTCCTTGGCATTTTTCTGTTCTGTTATTAAGTCTCTTTTTTTTCTTTCAAAGTTTTTTAAAAGACTAGAATCTTTTTTCGTAAAGAAGACAGGCTTTCTTGATACCTTTTTTGTATTTTCTGGCATACCTTTTATTATATTGAAAAATATACAATAGATAAATAAAAACATTAGGGCGAAAAAAAACAATTTTTTAATATAGAAAATGACGTGTTAACACAAAAATCCATGTAACTTTGTTTTTAATAGATTAATGTAATAAATAGATTTATACATTTTACACAAATAAATAATAAATGATTTATAATACAGATAATTTTCAAAAGTGTTATTAAATGATAATATATTTAAATCAGATTGATTTCTTTTACTGATGAAAGTTTATAATAATGAGAAAGAATATATTAAATATTTATGGAACAACTTATGTGTGTTGTTGTTAATAGTAAATTTTAATTGCACTTACATAAAAATGCAGTTTTTGTAATTTTTTAATATAAAAAAATACAAATTTAAATTAAAAACCCAATTTTACAAACATTTGAAAATACAATTGTTCATTTTCAATTTTTCTAATTTTACAGTACGATTAAAACTTTGAATTTATTTTGCACTGTAGTGTTCATTATTTATAACATTACGAAAAAATAATAAAAATAAACTTTTTTTAATTAATCAAAGGTAAACTGTAGATGNCAGAGATGGTGACACAAAATTATGCAGAATGCCTCATTTTACTTATAAAATATCTACAGCTCTAAAATTTTTACTATTAAATTACTGGCAAAATTTTTTTACGACCACTGTGTCAAGTTAAATTTAAATTTTTATCGATTCGTACCACTGTTATTTTACATATTTTTAAAGTATTAAACTGGATATTTGGCAAATGAGCTATTGTATTCGCAATATTATTAAATTATTCTTTACCGATAGTTATAGCTATTAATGTTACTGATTTAAAAAGACTTTTACAATGTAAACAATGTAAAAATAATGCTTACATTTAGACAGCTTATAAAGACACGGTATAAAAAAGTTATATTTTGTTTAAAAATTATTAATTTATTAAATCGAATACTGATGGATAATTTATCGGTGTAGTTGTAACATTTCCGCAAAAAAGGGATGGGTAGGAATAATTTAACTTATGCAATAATATTGACTCCATAGTTTCTGCAAAGTCCAACTTATCAAGTTGTTCTTGAGTTTCAGCAATATATTTTTCATTAAATAACTTTTCTACCCTCCAATAACAATATTTGTCCGTTGATATATTAATACTGTCAAGCAAATCGAACCAAACATCAAACCATTTGTCAAACATGTGTTTTGTAAGACGAGTCTGACTCCATTGAACAATATGTTTATAACAAAGCAATGCAATGGATTGTATAAAGTAATTTGCTTTGTTTTTTCAAATTTCAAATCTGTAGAAAGTATAAATCTAATAACAAATTGCCTAAACATTTCGTTAGATGGAATATCAGTTTTGACATCAATACCTATTTTGGTACATACATCTATAAACTCTGGAAGTTATTAATCGTAAAAATAATATAGTTCACACTAATTTATTAAAATCTAAACGAATTTTGTAATTACTTGAAGTAAACTTGGAGTTTGCCCAACACTTTGAGATTTTTTCATAAGGATTATATCCAATGGAATTCCAAATATACCTTTAAACTCCTTGGCATTTTTCTGTTCTGTTATTAAGTCTCTTTTTTTTCTTTCAAAGTTTTTTAAAAGACTAGAATCTTTTTTCGTAAAGAAGACAGGCTTTCTTGATACCTTTTTTGTATTTTCTGGCATACCTTTTATTATATTGAAAAATATACAATAGATAAATAAAAACATTAGGGCGAAAAAAAACAATTTTTTAATATAGAAAATGACGTGTTAACACAAAAATCCATGTAACTTTGTTTTTAATAGATTAATGTAATAAATAGATTTATACATTTTACACAAATAAATAATAAATGATTTGTAATACAGATAATTTTCAAAAGTGTTATTAAATGATAATATATTTAAATCAGATTGATTTCTTTTACTGATGAAAGTTTATAATAATGAGAAAGAATATATTAAATATTTATGGAACAACTTATGTGTGTTGTTGTTAATAGTAAATTTTAATTGCACTTACATAAAAATGCAGTTTTTGTAATTTTTTAATATAAAAAAATACAAATTTAAATTAAAAACCCAATTTTACAAACATTTGAAAATACAATTGTTCATTTTCAATTTTTCTAATTTTACAGTACGATTAAAACTTTGAATTTATTTTGCACTGTAGTGTTCATTATTTATAACATTACGAAAAAATAATAAAAATAAACTTTTTTTAATTAATTAATCAAAGGTAAAACTGTAGATGGTGTGACGATAAGTTGTTCGTGAAACATAATTAAATGACTTTGATCATTTTTAATCAAATTATTTGAATAAACAATTTCATCATGTTCTAACTTATCCAATTGTTCATTTACCTTAATCAGCTTTTTCTTATTAAATAACCTTAAAACCCTCCAATAACAATTTTTGTCAGTTGAAATATTTATACTGTCAAAAATATTTGACCAGACATAAGATCTTTCATCATATATGTACTTTGTTAAGTGTGTTTGACTCCAATGAACGATATGTTCGAAACTTAGCAGTGCAATAGATTGAATGAATACAGTACCTTTCGTTATTTTAAAATCAGAATATGCTTGCGTTATAAAATTTATAACAAAATTTTTAAACATTTCTTTCGAAGGAAGATGTTGCTTATTATTAAGTCCTATTTTTCTACACGTTTTTAAAAACTTTGGATGTTCTAACAATCTCTGGTAAAAATAATAAGAGAGATTAAAAATTCTACTGTAATTTAGTTTATCAAGGCGATAACTAGGTAACATTTTACGAGAATGATTGAGACATTGGATGTTCTTTTATTTAGAGGATTAAAAATACCTAATGGAATATTAAGCTGTTTAAAAAATTTTCGAATAATGATTTTATCAGTTTCAGTAGATCTTTTACCTCGTTCAAGTCTTTCAAAAGAAATGATTTCTTCTTTATTTATATTCAGAAAATCGATCGAAGATTTTTTCTTTCCTTATTGATGCATTTTACTAATATAAGAACTAAAAAAACAAATATCGTTTATATATGGGTTAAATATATTTCAGAAATAATATAAGTTTGTGTTTTTAGAATATCACCGGAGTTTACGAATTTAATTTGTGTAAAATATTTTTATATGATACAACGCTTTATCCAAAATGTAGATATAGTAATGAAAACTGTTATAAGTTCTAAACATTAGATTTTAACAAATTTATATTATCATTCAATTAAATTAACAGTGGTACCTTAAAATATATTAGTGCTAAAAATAATTGAAAATCAGCTTACAAGTTTTTATTCACTATATCTATGAATAAATCACATTAATTGATAAATGTTCTTTTTTAGCTATTTATTTCGAAAAAAAATAAAAAAATTTACAATTACATTGAGTTCATTTTAAGCCGGTAAAAATTAAGTCTTAAATTATAAAATTATTATAAACTAGTAAAGTTACTCGTTCTAAAAACGAGGTTTAGTATAATAATGGACAATTTTATGTCTAAATCTTATGTATTTTAATTTTTAAGCTTTTACTTCATTATTTTTTGTAAAAACAGCATAGCTCTGTAAGCAAACGCCCCTTGCATCATTAAGACTCTTAATATCATAAACTACATGGCAGCCCTATTAGCAACTGCCACATAAATCAACATCCCGCCGCCTTAGAAAGTTTGGTAGCTCTATATATGCAACTGCCCAATGCTATTATATTGCCATCTTCTATTGTCTTAAATGAAGTCCTGATAGACAATATTCTCGAGTCTGTGTATGCAAATATATTTAGCGTTTTGACTATCGCAACATATAACTGTCATGTGTAAATACAGGTTCAGGAAGATAAACACCAACATTGTCAAACGACTGTCCCTGCGACTTATGAATGGTCATAGCATATGACACTAGTACAGGGAATTGCCTTCTTTTGAGTACGAAGGGCAATAACGTGTCGCTAGGTTGCATGTCGATCCTTGGTATGGCCGCCACATAACCAACCTTTCTTCCAGTTATAATTTTTGCTACGATATAATTCTCTCTTAATCTGAAAATCTGTAGCCTTGTTCCGTTTAAGAGTCCCCTTCTCGGATCCACATTCCTCAATAACATTATCAGACAACCGACTTTCAGCTTCAAAGTATGCTGAGGCAAGCCAGATGGCTGTTGTTTATTGAGGAACTCTATTGGGGTCGTCAGAGACAATCGTGTCTGCACTTTTATAGATGAACACATCTCCATCTAACATACAAAGAATTTTTGCATTGCTAACATTTGCATACTCGTTCACTTATCTATGTTTTTTCCAAATATTGAGCTTTCATTGACTAAAAATATTAACAAATTTCTAGAAAATCAGACTGAAAAAAAAATACATCTCAAACTTCTCTGAATTATATAAGTTAATAAACACAATTTACAAAGTTCTACATTTACAATCGACTCTAACTTATATTATTTGTGATTAAATATTTACATGTCATAACTAGTTAATAAAACGAGTAATACAAAGAAAATAGCAATATTTTTTGTAACAAAAAATTGTAAAAAACAACTTTTTACAAATTTTTTATATAATGTAGAGATAATGTTGTAATAAAGGTTAAATTTTATAATATAGAGAAAATTTATTAGATCAATATGCAATCAACTGATAAGTTTTAATGCTTTGATCAAAGATATTTTGTTGTTTTAAAATGAACGTTAAATATCTAATTTATTATTGTAATAAAATGTTATATTCGTGTAATTAATAAATTTTACGTATGTATTTTTTGTTAATAGTTTAGCAATAAAAATTTTAGTATTTTTTAATTTAATTGCATTAAAATCTAAAAACTATCAAATTGATTGATTTGACATATTTTATAATACTAAATTCCTCCTTTTTCAAATAAAGTGTAAAATTAATTAATTCCATAAAATTTCTAAAAATGTTTATCTAAGTCTTCTTATAATCAGCATAAGTATTATCCTTGTCTTTTGCTTAAAGATTATTTTTTTTCCATCAAATAACAATTCTCCTACTTCAAATAATAATTTTCTTACATCAAATAACAAATCTACTCTTGAAACAAATACGAAAACTATTCTTGAAACAAATACGAAATACTTTGATGAAGTATATTCAGAATATAAAAAATATTATAACTCATATAATAGTTTATTGACAGAAAAACATTTTTAACATTTTTCATTGCTTTTTCGTAATGTCTCAGTTGGAAGTTGTTGATTATGGAGAAATGATAATTTATATACTAGAAAAAAACCTTCTCTAATAGAAAGTTTTGAGTTAAAAAATATAGATAATTTTACAGGCCTATTTGGTTGGTTCTTTAATCTTGATAAAAGTTTATTTTACAGAAACGAAGATCAGTCTGTTGATACAAAAAATTTTGAGGAATTAAAGTCTAAGATACGTAACAATTTTAAAGTTTTAGGAAAGTCAAATAGTGTAGAAAAATTTAATAAATTAAGAAATGACATACAAGCGGTTTTTAAATCTACGTCATTGAAGTATAATTATTTAATTAAACTTATGCCTCTTTTCAATATTTATATATTTGATATTGCTATATTTACTAAATATAAGATTATTAAAATGAACCCCGCCTTGTTATATGCAATTAATTATATAAAACTTAATTGGTCAAAAAATCTTTCAACGGATATGATAAATAATATTTTTTCATTTGAGTTTACGAAACCAGAAGGTACTTTTTCATATTTTTATATTTCATTATACAGTTGGTTATATTTTTTTATTGATGAGAAATAAATTCTTAAATTTTTATAGCAATCAAACTCCCTTTTTATAAATATTGAATCAATCAAAAACGTCTTATTAAAAATTATGTTAACTAATTAAGCTACTCGTTCTAATAACGGGGTTGTTTCAATAATCATATATGCACTTGTAATATTAGTTTTTAATTGTAAAATCACTTCGTGATTATTAGCATTTAAACCTTTTGTTTTTTATAATTTTACAATAATTAAATTTTTTACTGTATAATCTTAAACATGCAATTAAATTATTTTTTTAATACTTTATTTTTTGCTTATAGATAAATTATTGAAAGCTGTAACAGGCACATTATTGTCATATAAAGAAGGATTAATTTCCTTAAAATTTTTTAGAAATTTAGGATAGTTATATTCCACAATTTCTAATATAATAATTTGATTACTTACTTCATCTAACTTCTCTTTATCAAATAATTTTGTAATTTCCCAATAACAATCTTTGTCAGTTTCAATTGATATACTATCAAATATTTTTGACCAAACATCTGACCATTCTGTTAACATATAGGTTGATAAATGGGATTGGCTCCATTGCACTATAAGTCTATGAACAAGCCGAGCAATTGATTGAATAAATAAATTAACTTTAGTAATATTATAGGGAAAATTTTTGCGAAAAATAAATTTTAAAACAAACTCTATAAACATTTCTTTTGGAGGTATATCTTGTTCAATGTTAAATCCAATTTTAGCACATGTCCTTAGAAATTCGGGATGTTCTAACAATTTTTCGTAAAACGAATATGCAAGGTAAAAAATTTTACTATAATTTAATTTATCGAGTTTGTAACGAAATAAATTTATCTCCGAATTTTCCTGACACTTTGCAAAGGTTCAGCTAATGGATTATCAGTACCTGACGTCTTATCGTTACTCTTTTTATTTCTAAATAAAACTTTGTTGTCTCTAGAAAATCCTTTTTTTCTTATATTGAGCTTTTCTAAGAGATTACTATCCTTTCTAGACGAATATAATCTTTTTTTAGTTTTATATGTCGTACAATAAATGATATTTAAAAATGACAAGCAGCCTAGTAAAATCATTGGGACAAAATATGTATTTTTATATAAATGACTCGTTTTATTAATATTGTTTATTAATTCAAATAAAATGACGTGTTTTTAATTAATATTGTTAATTAATTAAAAGGTACAACTACATTAAAAAATTGAGAAATCAAAGTTGACTATTTTCTATATTTTCAATATATCTTATTATTATAAAAAAATTTGTAGACACGATTAACTTAATGTTCTTTATTGTAATTCTAGTTTTCGTTTTCAATTGTTTTATTACTCAAAAGAGAAAAATAATAATAATGGTTAATTAACGAAATTAAAAACTTTTTATTGTTGCAATAACGATATCTATAAAAACTTAACAATTACCTTTATAATATGTAACTTGATAATTTTTAAAACTTGTTTTTTCGAAATACTCCCATTAAATATTTGGCTTTAATATATTGTTATTTATATGTTCAAATTTACTACATTGTCAATTTTGTTAATTCTTAAAACGTAATAATATTAAATGTAATTGAGTAGTAAATTCTAAGCTTTTATATTTCATAAAGACATAATAAACCCAGATTAAAAACAATATTTACAAATTAATAAAAAGTGCTTACAATTTCAAAATATTTTACATATAAATATTCGTTATTTTTAGAAATCAGGTGTTTTTTATAATTCAAGTTATATTTAATTTGTAACTATACGAGATGTTTATAAAAAATAGATTAATACACAAAGAAATTGGGTCTTTGCATTTTTTTATAATAGCGGATTTTAACAAATAGTCATTAATTTTTTTATCGAAAACGTATACTTTATGCAAGTAGATATTAAAGACTATGTATAAATAATTATTATTTTTAAGTTATATTGATTTGTAAAATATTTTAACCGTTGAAAAAATATTGATTTAAAAAATCAGTATTTTATACTATTTAAGGATCTAATGGGCCTTACCTTAACATAAAATATAAATTATAACGTCTAAAAATAAAATTATAAAAATTAGTTGACATACAATAACTTTATTTTGATCTATAGATTTATAAAAAAAATGTAGACGCAATGTAACGTTTACATAAAATCTAAATTTTCAATATATTTTAATTCAAAATAAATTTAGTTTAATAATCCATTTATCGGTGGAATAATTAATGACGTATTAGGATTACTTAAAACTGTGTAATAAGTTAAATTTAGCTTTTTCACAAAAATCGAACAAATATCTACTTCTTGTTTTTTATCTAGCTCTTTGTTAAGTTCATCCAATTTATCTTCATCAAACAATTTCGAAACATTCCAATAACAATTTTTGTCAATTGAAATGCTGATACTATCAATTATTTTAGACATAACTATAGACTGCTTGCTAAACATAAATGTTATATAGTAAATTTGACTCCAACGGACAATATGTTGATGAGCATGCCATGCAATAGATCGAATAAAGTAATTGACTTTGTTTTTTTTGAACTTGAAGTCTTTGTGAATTATAAATTTTATGATAAAACTTCTAAACAATTCTTTTGATGGAAAGTCTTTTTTTATATTAAATCTAATCTTTTTACATGTCATAATAAAATCTGGGTGTTCTAACAATTTTTGATAGAAAAAATCAGAAATATGAAAAATTTTGCTAAAATTTAATTCATCCGGGTTGAATTTAATCGGTTTATAATTTGCATTCGTCAGACATTTAGATGTTTTTTTAACTAGAGGATTGATGATTTTTTTGGGAGATTGGGAATCTATAACAAAATTTGAAAATACTTTTTTTCCACGTTTATACGATTTTTTCTTTTTATTAAGGCTATTTATAAGTGTAATTTCGTCATTTGTAAAATATGAAGATTCTATTAATACGTTGTTACAATCAATTTTCGTACATTTAAGTATATTAAAAATGTAAATATAATACGTTAAAAACATTAGGGTAAAAATAATAAAAAGCTTACTATTTTTCAATTTTAAATAAAGCAAATGGCTTTTTAATATTGGTAAATATTTATTAAAGATGCAAATACGTTTTAATAAGTATTTAATTATTATATCAAGTTTAAAGCAAATATATTTTGTTATTAATTTAACTAGATACAAGAAATTTTTTATATATTCTCTAATGTTTACAAATTCAATCTACTTCTTTTGTATTAACATTAGTATTGATAAAAAAATATATTTAAACACTCTAAACTTTATATCATACAACATTATTTCTCGCTTGAAGATTTATTACAATATAAATTAAAAACTACATGTTTGTTAATAATATAACGATTTTTAATTAAGTCACAAATAAAATAGCCATATTATTTTAATGAAATTTAAATAGTTAAATAATGCGTTTTAACTCAATGTTTAAATGTTATATTTTATATCAGTTTCAGGAAAGAATAGAAGAGATTAAAAGTCTTGTATTTATATGATTATAATCGCAAACTTTTTATAAACTTTGTAACACCTGACTTTTTATTCAAGAAAATTTAAAATTGGAATTTCAAATGACATAAAATGGTTATTTGGTGGAGTCTAAAGACTTTTTATGAAATTTAAAATGTATTTTTGTAGTTAAATTACCAAATTTATAAGAAATTGCTTTTGCTTGAATTAATTATGACAAATTATTTTTTCACTTTATTTAAATCTTTATATAAATTATAATGAGGCATCTATAGAGTTTTTGATAAACACTTTGAGTGTTTGTAAATAAAAAAGCACATTTTTCTATTGTAATATTATTTTAAAAAAGTAAATAAAATATATTAAATTTTAATAATAAAAGCTTACATTAATATTCCATTTGTATGTAGAGCTTGTAAATGAGGCACATGATCATTATCGTAAGAAGTTTCCAAATATTGCATTAAAGTGTTTCCTGGATGTGTGGAATCATAAAATTTCTCAATTTCAAATTTATTCAATTGATTATCTACTTCTAAAATTTTAGTTTGATCAAATAACTTTTCAACTCTCCAATAACACAATTTATCAGTTGATATATCAATACTATTAAATATTTTATCCCATACAATCATCCAATCATCTAGCGAATATCCTATTAAATGTGTTTGACTCCAATGAACAATATGATTGTAGGCTAGCTTTGCAATTGACATAACAAAATAGTAAGCTTTTGTCTTCTTAAAAGTAATTTTTTCGCGAGTTATAAATTTAAAGATAAATTTTCTGAAAGTATCCTTAGAAGGAAGATCTTCTTTAATATTTATTCCTATTTTTTTACACGTATCAACAAATATTGGGTGTTTCAATAATATTTCGTAAAATGTATACGAAATATAATAGATTGCACCCACATTTATTAATTCTAAATCGAAATTAATATATTTAAACTTTGAATGTTCACGACATTTTGAAATTTCAATTGCTTTTGGTAAAGGTTTATACATTGATGCAGAATAAAAAAATCCTCTTTTATGCCTAATATTATCTTCTTTATCCTTAGAATATAAACTTTCTTTTTTATTGAGCAAATCTAAGATATCAGTATCTTTCTTTGTTAATTCTAGAGTATCATTACGAAGCTTGTTTTTTTTTTGTTTGGAACAATAAATGATATTAAAAATTACAAAAAATCCAAAAAATTTATAGGGATAATATTTTTTTTAATAAAAAAAGACCCAAAACAATTCAATATAACTTTAAATCTCATATTTTGTATTTTATAAATATAACAATTCAAGTTAATTATAGAATTATTTAGATTTAATCCTATATAAATTTATGTGATATTGATAATTAAATAAATTATGCATGTGTTTATAGATTTGACGTCATCAACATAAATTGTTATTTTATTTATTATTTTTATAAGATAAAGCATTCGATATAAGATAACACATATTAAAATGAATCAAATAAATTTGTACAAAAATAGGATTTATTAAATTTACATAACATTTTAGATAGTTAAAATATATTTATTACACCTTTTTTCATACAGAAAACAATTAATTTTAAATTTTAGTTTTAAAAATGTTAAAGTTTTTTACAAAAAACTAATTCAAAATGATAGAATATTTTAAACTCTTACAAAGATTTTGTAAGGTCTCATATTTTATTTGTAATTTTTATAAAGTATTTATGTTTATTTTAAAAGAGTCAAAGACATAATTTACTAGCAAATTAAAAGCATCTTACTCTTTAAATCATTTAATGTTATAAAGACTATTTTTGTTTTTTTATAAATTCAAAATCTTTTTTAATCATTAACAGTAAGTATATAAATTTATAAAGTATAGCACATTTTTTTTTATTTTGTCAAATCGACTTAAAATATTTTATAACACAAAATAAAAAGACCATAAAACATAGCGTATTTTTTCGAATGCAAAAACTGGGCTAGTATTTACTTGTCTATTGTTTTCGTTTTTATTGTATCTCTTCCAATTGTCAAATTTAAGGCTAATAATATAAAACATCAAATATATCTAAGTAGTATTTTAATTAACAAGGGGTTTAAAGGCACCGATAGCTCAGTCTTCGTGGTGCTGGCCTAGTACTCAAAGGTCCTGGGTTCGAATCCCAGCGGTGCCGAATTGTTTGTATAAAAAATTCAAGCATTGAAAATGCAAATGTCAATAAATAATTGCCGGTAAAGTCGTATCGTAAGCCTCGTAAGCGTCGACTAAGGGTTGTAAATGTCCTATAAGTTAGAAGGAGGCATACTTCCTTTGTAGGTCGGCACTACAATTGCCGTAGTTGAGAAAACATTTGTAGGTCCTATTTGGAGACCTATAGTAAGTAATTACATCTAAAGAACCATTTTGGAGAGGTGAAGCTCTAGCATTTCGCGTGGGTGGTGAAAGTCCACCAAGGTCATAAGGACCATATCGCTATTCTCGACCACAAGTCTTAAAACCCCCTGGTATGATAGAGCATACTCTATCAGTTGTCGGCCCTGTAAATTATCCTTACGGGGGTAGAAACTATCCTTCTATGTAGCAAGGCTCTAATGGTATGCTGGCGCTCAATAATGCGCAAAAGTTGATATTGAGGAAAGGAGAGTTTCTATGTAGAAAATTAATAAGTAGTGTAGTTAATCAGCTGAGAGTACAAATAAGTTAGTCGATGAAGAATGGTGATGACTAGGAAAGAAAAGTCTAAGTAAAAACATAGCGTGGTCTATTCAAAAGCTGCAGTTTCTCCAATAAAAATTGATCAATAAACTATAAATTATTATTATTATATTATTAAAGCTATATTATTACGATTTCAATACTTACTAATATCAAGTAACATATAATCTTTGAATTATTTTTTTATATTTACTTAAATTTAGATTAAAAAATTGATTACGGCTAAGTATATCCACAAAAATAAAGTGAATTGGATTAAACGGTCAGAAAATTACATTATAACATATGAATTTATACCAAAACTGCTTTATTTAATGCATGTAATATTATGTTTAGAAAAAAATATAATTTTTAATCATTTAATTTGCGCATAGATGGATTTACTAAATATTTAATAGCATAACTGTTTATAGAAATTACGTTCGGTATATCTGAAATTCTGAAAAGTGTTGGGTAAGGTATTATACCAAATACAAGCAAATCTAACTGTTTATTGGTTTTTGCTATTTGATCTCGTCAAATAACATATCAACTCTCCAGTAACAATGTCTGTCAGGTTTAATATGTATACTATCAATTATATGTTGCCAAACAATCAACCATTTATTAAACATATAGGAAGTTAAACGAGTTTGACTCCAATTAATAATATGCTTATGAGCTTTCCATGCAATAGATTGAATAAATTTATTGGCTTTTGTCTTTTCAAAATTAAAATCTTTACGAGTGATAAATTTTATAACAAAATTTTTGAACAATTCTTTAGAAGGAAGATCTTTAAGTACATCAAGCCCTATTTTTTCACATGTTTCTAAAAACTCTGGGTGATTAATCAATTCTTCGTAAAAAGAATACGATAGATTAAAAATTGTACTGTAATAAAATGACCCAAGATCGTAATGGAGATATTTAAAATCTGAATGTTGAAAACATTTAGCTTCGCTTCTATTGGGAGGTTTAGGAGTTGAAGGTTTCGGATTATTTTTAAAATCTCTAAAAACAGTATTTCGTTTTTTTTCTAGTAATTTTAGCTACAGGTTTACTAATTTCTTTTGTCAAATCATTTTCAGTGCAATTAAATATATTTAATATTAACAAAAACATCATATTTTCTAAGGGTCATAACAAATGATGTTTATATATTAAAATTATAAAAACACGCAATTTAACTTTATGTATAAAAATGAATTTAATATTGAATTTGTTAAATTTTTGATTACAAAAAAAACTTAATGCATGTAATAATTGTTAATTTCTTGAATTGCAATTTATAATCCAATATTCTATTTTATTATTTGTT
This sequence comes from Cotesia chilonis, assembly GCA_018835575.1. NCBI lineage: Eukaryota > Metazoa > Arthropoda > Insecta > Hymenoptera > Braconidae > Cotesia > Cotesia chilonis. Next base: position 446,333 of record RJVT01000056.1, read on the forward strand.
TTTTCATATTAATAAAATATATTCTTCACATTAAATTATGAGGTATTCTTGGAAAATGAGAAAAATAAAACAATACTCATGATCAATAACAAATTTATTAGATTATATAATTTTCTATGATTTGCATTTTGTTTACATTATGTAAATAATAGCATTTTCTTTATTAAAAATACTTATTTTGGTTCCAAAATTTGAATTGTTGTATAATTTAATCAAATTATTCAAGTCTAGCCTTACATGTATATTATTTCTCAAGATTTACAGTATTAGAATTTTAATGATGATTTTTTATTTATATTCTATTTTTTTAATGCTATATAATATTTAATAATTATTGTATAAATTTCAAACGTAAAATTTGATATTATGTGTCATCTTTAACTAGCTTTATTACTTCTTGCAACATTTTATCTGGTATATTCTGCTATTTGATTTCACTTTTAAATAAATCATTAGAGCCTGTATTATCACCGATATAGTTTCATAAATGTTGTAAATGACTTTAAATATTCGTGAAATATATTTTTTTTTCATATATTAAAACTTACAAGAGAAAAGTCATAACGTCTTCATGGTTTTTTAACAATGTAAATACTTAAATAAGAACTCCTACATTAATTAATTTTTTATCCGAATATAAAAAGCAAAACCTTTTTGTCATAGCGCTATATTGAGCGTTGTTTAATTTCATTAACATAACAAATCTTTAAAGTGTTAAAAAATTAAACTCGTAAAATTAAAAACAGGAATTTCCAATGCTCATGTATAAATTGTTCAATACTTAACTACAATTAAAACAGTTACACAATACAATAGGGCGAGCTTAGACTGATTATAAATTGTTTAATTTTTCAATGACTTGAACTTATTTTGTTTTATAGTAAATTTTTTTATCTTCATTTTTTTCTTAAAGTTTTTTATTGTTTTTATACAGCAACTTACAAGAATCAATGATAATATTTTTAAGCTAAAGTATTTCAAAAATTAGATTTGATTAAAAACGTAATTTCAGGGATTTTTTCTGACGATACTTAAACAATAAAACTTCTATAAATTTTAACTTACATCTAAAAATATTTGATATAAAAGTTAAAATTAATTAAGTTATTAACTGTATAAGAATGTATTTAAAATACCTACAAAAATTACGAAAGACAAAACTTGTACAAAAATGTATTCTTATACGTTTTTCCACTGTAATCACTTATCACTCTTCTTTAATGCTCGAATATTCAAAGGACTAATGCACAATTGACAATTTGTATAAATATTTTATATGATCGAAACTACTTCTTAGAGAGGGAAGCTTTATTTTATAAATTTAATTTAAGTAAATGTTTAGTTGTTATTTCTGAAATTTATTTGTTTTTGAATTAAACACTCTGTAAATTCAATAACAGCAAAAAATGGAGCAAAATATTTAACCACGTTTAATTTTATAAATTAAAAAGTAAAAAAGGCGTATAATATTCAAAATACAAATTTAATGTAAATACTTTATTGCTATTCCACCTGTAGGGGGTTCTACTAAATATTCGATAGCGTGCATATTAGGAGGAACTCTTATGCTTTTTTGTTCAGGGTTTAAAAAGTGTTGGGTAAAGTATTTCACCACGCTCTAACATAGCTAATTGTTCATTAGTTTTTGCTAAATGATCTCCATCAAATAATAAATCAACTCTCCAAAAACAATATCTGTCAGGTTGAATATGTATACTATCAATTATGTTTTGCCAAACAATCGACCATTTATTCCACATATATGATGTCAAATGAGTTTTACTCCAATTAACAATATGTTTATGAGCTCGCCATGCAATAGATTGAATAAAAAAGTTAGCTTTTGTCTTTTCATAAAAAATGTCATCTTGAGTAATAAATTTCACAATTAAATCTCGGAACACTTTTTTCGAAGGAATATCTTTTTTTGGATTTAGCCCTATTTCTTTAAACATTTTCAAAAAATCTGGGTGTTTAATCAGATCTTCATAAAAAGAATATGATAGATTAAAAATCGCACTAAAACTAATTGAGTCAAGATCGTAATAAAGATATTGAAAATTTGAATGTTCAACACATTTAGAAACTTCTCTATTAGGTGGTTTAGGAGTTGTCGTTGTTTTAGCGTACATTCTTCTTGGATTTCTAAAAACAAAATTTCGTTTTTTTCTGGTACCATACGCTATAGGTTTACTGCTGTCTTTTGTCAAATCATTTTCAGTGCAACTAATTAAATTCATTATTAATACAAAAAACATCTTGAATAGAGGGCAAAACAAAATCTTTATTTATAGTAATTTTTGAAACCACGTCATTCCAATTTAATTAAAATAAACAATTATTTCTCGAGTATTTTATCCATTAAATTTTATAAACATCTAACGCATTTCTTATTAACACCTTGTACAATTTTATTCTATTTAAGTCAACAGGCATTTTTGTATATTTTATATTAAAAATATCTTAAATATTAATTATATTTAATATTATGTCATTCGTTAATTTATATGATGTAATTGTTAATTTAATAATATATTGGGTATATTTAAGTCAACATAAATTATTTTTTACCATGTAAACATACATCTTGCAATTTTTAATAATATAATTTTGTCAATAGTGTTTTTTATATATTTATGTAAAACATTAATTTTAATTTATTTGATTATCTGTTTTGAATTGAACAAATTTTAAAGATGGTATTTGATCAATTATATGTTTTAATATAAATTTAATACTTTTTTATTAAATTTTTGAAATCTTTTGAGATTAAAACTTAAAATGCACTTTTTATTGAAATTCAATTTTACGACATACAAAAACAAAATTTTTTCACAAAAAAAATTGAAAAAGGTAAACAATTAAAAAACTTTTCTTCAAAATTTATTTTTATAAATAAATTTTTACATTTGTAATAAACAACAGGTTTATTAATTAATTTATAAAAAACAAACTAAAGCTATCTTTAGAAGAATTTAATTTCTATTAATTTTTTTATTCACTTCAATTTATTTAATTTTGAATTCAAATAGCTCTTTCTTACTTCAAATGAGTTTTATAGTTATTAAGCGCTAACAAAACAAGAGAGCCTTTAACTATAAAATTATATAGCATCACTTAATATGACCTACAAATGCTTTCTCGACTCGGTAGCTGAATGTTGACTTATAAATAAGTATGCATCCTTTCTTTATACAAAACATTTACAACTTTTTGTAGACAATTACGATACAACTTTACCGGCAATCATATTTTTTTCATTTCATTATCGATACTTAAAATTTTTACAAACAATTTGGCACCGCTGGGATTTGAACCCAGGAGCCTTAAGCATTAGGACAGCTTCACGACGACTGCGGTATCGGTGCCTTAAAAACAATTTAATTAATATCTCAATCAAAACTTAGCTTCCATCAATATCTAAAAATCTAGGTAGTAGACCTTTAAGCTTGATAAGTTGCTACCATGAAAAGTCTTTAATAATGTTTAAATAAACTTTTAAAATTTTAGCCAACTTTTTTAATATTAAAAAAATACCTTAAGAGTATTTCGATAAATTTGAGCGAATACAAAAAATGACGATGTAAAATTGTTTCAAAAATTTATCAGCTTAATAGTCGAAAACATATAATTTATGTTTAATGAATTAAGTTTGATTTTCCGAGAAAATAATTGTTACAAATCTAAAATTAGGAAAAGCACCAAAATGTGAATTACGATTTTTTGTATTTTAAATTATAAAATATTTGAAAACTAATACTTTAAATTAAATATTTAATTTCCAATCCACCTGTAGGGGGTTCTACTAAATATTCAATAGCATGCTCATTAGGAGGAACTCTTATGCTTTTTTGTTCAGGAGTTTTAAAAAGTGTTGGGGAAGCTATTTCCCCACGTTCTAACTTATCTAACTGTTCATTAGCTTTTGCTAAATGATCTCCATCAAATAACAACTCAACTCTCCAGTAACAATGTGAGCCGGGCTGAATATAAATACTATTAATTATGTTTTGCCAAACAATCGACCATTTATTGAACATATATGATGTTAAATGAGTTTTACTCCAATTAACGATATGTGTATGAGCTTTCCATGCAATTGATTCAATAAATTTGTTAGCTAATGTTTTTTCATATTTAGAATCTTCACGAGTGATAAATTGCATAATAAAATTTCGAAACACTTTTTTAGAAGGAAGATCAGTTCTTGGATTAATCCCAATTTCTTCGCACGTATCAATAAAATTTCGATGTTTTATTAGTTTTTCGTAAAAACTATACGAAAGCATAAAAATTGAACTGTAATTCATTGACCCGAGATCGTAATGATTATACTGAAAACTTGAATTTTCTTCACATCCTGAAACATCTCTATTAGGTGGTTTATCAGTTGTGGGAATAAAATCATAATTCTCTGGATTCCTAAATACAAGATATTTTTCTTCAGAAAAAGATCTTTTTTTTCTGTTAAACATATTTATAAGATCAATATCTTCTTTTGATAATCTTACTGCATTAGCTTTTTTATGTTTCATGCAGATAATCAAATTAAAAATTAAACATAACATCATCTTAAATTGGGGGGATAAACATAAATTGCTTTTATATTAAAAATATGGAAAGACACGTCATTTTAATTTGCTAAAATGAACAATTGATTTTCATCAATTCTTAATAATTAATAAATTTCATTTACGGAGCGTATTTTTATTCACATACAAAATTTTTCTGATTTATAAATTAAATTAAATGCAATATTAATAAAATTAAATGAAATATAAATTAAATGCAACATTAATTAATTTGAATGAAATACAAATTAAATGAATATTGATTAAATACAATATTAATTAATTTTAAATCCTTTCTCAATTTTTTAGGTAAACAATACAAAACTGGTCATCTTTGTTCATTAAATTTTAGAAAAATTGAGTTGCACTTTTTTGTTTATATTAGGATATGTTAAATAAATAAGTTTTTTAATATTGTAAATTTATTTGTTTATACTAGTCATTTAAATATTTATTAAATATTGTTAATTTAATATTTTGATTATAGCTTTTACTGTTTTATTATTTATAGAAATTACATTTGTTCTGAATTTCTTAAAAATAAATTAAAAAATTATATTAAAAAAAATGTAAGAAAGTTACTTTTCTAAAATAGAATTATAAAAGTTTGATATTTTTGTATATATAGACAAAACAACAAAAATGTAAACTAATATCAGATTGATCAGCAACTTTCTTATTCTCGCCTTATGCGTAAGAGTCATGAATTTTAGTCATAATTAATTTGCTGACAAAGCAATTTAATAAAAAGGTGTTATATTACTTTTAGGTGTAAATTAGAATTGTAAATGCTAATAAAACAATAGAGACACGATTGTTAGCTCTAAATGACAAGTTATTACAGAATATTAGATAGCTTTAAATATTTTGTTACTACAAATATATATAAATTATCATTTTGTAAAACTCTAAACTTCGAAAAACAATTTGTATTTATACCTTAACATTTCATTTCTACTACAAATTCTAAAAAGTTTTTGTATTATCAAATATTAACATTCAGTAATTCAATAATAAATAATCCTTGGAAAGCTATGTGGTATGTTTAACATCATTATGATAAAAAATCAATTTGAGTTAATATTAAAAATTAGATAATTATTGATTTAATTTCATAAGATATTAGTATTAAACAGTATGTATTAAAATGAGTCGACATATCAATAAGTCTTTTATATAAATTATTCATTTGACTAGGAAATAACAAAAAGTACATTTGAATATAAATAAAAAGTATATGTTGCTATAAATAAAAAGTATATGTTGCTATAAATAAAAATGTATGTTGCCATGAATAAAGAATATATTTGAATGTAAATAAAACTTATGTTGCTACAAACGAAATATGTTTATGTAGTTTAAATTTAACTTCAATAACAAAAGCAAAAAAACCAATTAAACTTTTAATTAATTTATGCATAGATGGCTCTACAAAATACTCAGTAGCATGCTCATTATAAGGAACTCTTATGTTTTTTTGTTCAGGAGTTCTAAAAAGTGTTGGGTAAGGTATTTCACCACGCTCTAACATAGCTAATTGTTCATTAGTTTTTGCTAAATGATCTCCATCAAATAACAAATCAACTCTCCAAAAACAATGTCTGTCAGGTTGAATATGTATACCATCAATTATATTTTGCCAAACAATCGACCATTTATTGAACATATATGATGTTAAATGAGTTTTACTCCAATTAACAATATGTTTATGAGCTCGCCATGCAATAGATTGAATAAAAAAGTTAGCTTTTGTCTTTTCATAAAAAATGTCATCTTGAATTATAAATTTCACAATTAAATCTCGGAACACTTTTTTCGAAGGAATATCTTTTTTTGGATTAAGCCCTATTTCTTTAAACATTTTCAAAAAATCTGGGTGTTTAATTAGTTCTTCGTAAAAAGAATACGAAAGCTCAAAAATCGCACTAAAATTAATTGAGTCAAGATCGTAATAAAGATATTGAAAATTTGAATGTTCAACACATTTAGAAACTTCTCTGTTAGGAAGTTTCGCCCATATTTGTGGATGTAACTTTGGTCTTCCAGTTCTAAAACTATGATCTTTTTTTCTAGAGAAACCCCGCTTTTTCCTGTAAAGTTTTGTTGAAACTCCGATATCCCTTTTGTAAACTCATTTTCAATGCAATTGATTATATTTATTATTAATAAAAACATCATATTTTCCTAGGGTCAAAACATAAATTGTTTTTATATTAAAATTGTAAAAAAACGTCAATTTAATTTAACTTTATGTTTACAAAATGATTTTTCATAAAAATTTATTTTATAAAACTAAAGAATAGATTTTTTATGTTCATAGAATTTAGACTACAGGTATGATTATAAATGCAATATTTATAAAATTAATTGACTGGAATTGCAATATTAGAAATTAATCAATTTATTATAATTAAAGGTATATTAGAAATGTTGCAAAATGAAACTTTATCATTTAAAATCAAACACTTCATTTTAACCTCGATATTGAAAAAAATGTTAAATTACTACGTTATTGTAAATTAATTCATTTTAGCTCTTAAAAAACAAGAAATGATGTAAAATTAAATAACATTTATGTAGCCAGCCTTCAAATAGTTTAATTTTCTAAATTGTATTTTAATGTGATAATTAAGTGTTTTAAATGTTATTTTTTACTACACTTACTCTGTTAATTTTGTTATGTATAAATTTTAACTTTCTCCTTATAACTATATTTTACAATTTTTTTTAGTATTAATTTCTTGCAGTAAAAAATATGGTAAATTTAAAAATTTTGCGAACTTAAGATTTTGATACTTGTTCATTTTGTAATGTAAGATTCTTCCCACATTTAAACTCTTCAATGTAAAAGGCCTTGCCTTGTTAATTTGACACAATTCTATACAGGTGTTAAAAAGTTTACAACAGATTAAAAATCAATCAAGGATGTAAAACATCCGAGTAAAGAAATAATTATGATGATACAAGTCTTAAAAATTCAGTGCTATTAACTGTATTATTATACGCATCCTTACAATGCCAATCACAAGCCCTGCATATAAATGGACTAAACATCTTGTATTTTACAAGTAACAGCCAATGTGCTATAAAAATTACTAACATTTTAGTTTTGTCTCGTTCAATCTCTTAATTTATTCTTTGTCTTTTAAAACAGGATTGATATGGTCTTTACAGATCTTAGTTATATTTTTTTTACGTAATGAACGAATGATTCTAGTCTTAAGATGCTTGACTAAGAAAGAAGTTGTCTGTCCTGTAATCAGTCACCAATCAAGTTTATTAATTGATTTTTAATACTAAATAGAAGCAAATCTGATTATATAAAGAATGCAATGATTTGTTACTAAGCTTTAAGTAAAACCAAAAAAAATTTTTAAATATAAAAAAACGGATAAATTTATTGTAACTGATATAAAACTATTATTTGAAAAATAAAATTTATGATTTGGTAAAAACATATAAATTTTGTTTTACAATAAAATAATTTAGTATTAAAAAATAAAATTTATGATTTGGTAAAAACATATAAATTTTGTTTTACAATAAATAATTTAGTATTAAAAAATAAATTTATTATTAAGTTTTTATAATTTTATCTTCCACTACTTTATAATAAATACTCTCCCCCGCTGTTCTACTTTTCCTTGTTATTTCTATAACATTTCCACTTTTAGCTCCTAAAAATCTACAAACAGGATCTTTTTTCAGTATTTTTGGCATTTGTTCAATATTAATTTTTAATTTACTCAGTACATTTTGTTTTTCTTCTTCCTTTAAAATTCTATGTTTAGGAACAGAGACATGTTTGGTAATGTTAAACAATAATTCCTCGTCTTTAAATACTTCTATTGTCAAATCCGATATATTTACAATATTTTGACTTGATGCACTCATTTTTTGATTAACAACTAATATAAGATGACTTATATTTAAAGATTTATAGGAATCAATTACTCGTTCAATAGAACTTTTACCAATTTTCTCTTCATCTATAAAATGAATACCGACTAGTTCAGTATTATTTTTACAGACAAAGTTTATAGAATTAGTGTCTTTATCACAAGATGGATATTGTGAGATAAATGAATCGTAAGAAAGAGGTTGTTGATCAGTAGTGTACCCTCTTTCAAGTACCATTTCTATAAGAGTGTTTCTACTTAACCAAAATTTTCTTTTTTTCTCTAACATTAAAGGGGACTAAAATTACCTTTTCATATTAACAATGTTGTCTTTTACTTAAATATAGTTTTTTCATATTAATTGACAATATTGTAATTCACTTAAGAATTGTCTATTCATATTAGCTAATACAATATTACCTTTTCATATAAATAAAACACAATACAAAATCAAAATTTTTTAGAGGGCACCTCATCTTCATCCTTAATATATTTTAAAGGGTAAAGTATAACATGTTTTAAAGGGTAAAGTATAACATGTTTTTAAGGGTTAAATATATTAACTAATATTACAACCCTTTTACTGTTAATATTTTATTCTATGGGAAATAAACAATCAAAAGTAAAATCACCATATGAAATATTAAACGTAACTCCTTACAACTCATTACAAGAAATAAAAGCTAGCTATATAAAATTAATAAGAAATGGTCCTAGTTATGAAATCAATAATGCTTACTCACTTATTAAAGAAAGCTCTCCTCCTCTAAATATATATGATAAATTAACAGATGATGTTATTGAAAAAATTAACCTGTTTGGAAAGATTAATTGTCCTTTGGTTAGCAATAATGAATTTAAAAAAATATGTAAAATGTTAAGTAGACTTAATATTGATACTTTTAGAAATGAAAATGATAAACAATTTTTTTATTTTCATTTAAATAGATTGATAAGACAATTTAAAATAGATAACCAAGAAATTAAAGTTATAGAGGAGAAACATATAGAAAAAAATATATATGTTAGTAATAAAAGTTATGGTCCATTTTTGAAATGTATTAATTGTAATAAAGAATTTAAAAGTATTAATACTATAAGAGATCATTACAATAGTAAAAAACATAAAGATAAAATCAATAATGATGTAATACATAAAGAGATTGTCATTGATGTAATTAGTAATGATGTAAATGTTAATAATAATGAAAGTAAAAACAATGTAAATGTTAATAATGACGTAAATGTTAATAATATTGAAATACATAATGATGTAAATTTTAATAATAATAAAATTGGAAATAATAATGAAAATATCAAAAATAATAAAATTGGAAATAAATTAGATCATATAATTTTTCGAACATGTACTCATTGTAAAGAAATATTTAAAACCCGTGTACAATTACTTTACCATTTAAGAAATTCTAAACATTAAGTAAATCATTAATTTTATAAAAATTATTTTTTTTTACTATTACTTCTGTATATAATAAATTATTAAGACCTTTTTTTATATCTCCTGTAACATTACTTTCTAAATCTCTCAAAGTGACATTTTGATTATTTTTAATATACTCAAATATTTCTGTATTGACATCACCACTGTAGAAATATGATTTACTACATATAAGAGAAGTATAAATAGATTTATAAACATCACTATTAAAAGATATTTCTATACCTCTTATATCTGTATTATTAATTTTATTTTTATATATCTCTCTTCTATCTTCTAATTCTGTAGGTTCTATTTCTATCTCTAGATATTTAAATCTACTTATTTTGTATCTTAGATATTCAATATTTATATTTGTAATATACAAATTGATATTGTGAATATAAAAGTATTCTATAATGTCAAGATCTATTGTATTTAAAATGTATTTACATCTTTTTTGTATTTTAGAAGTAGATTTTATAAATATTTTATCCTGAATATTTTCTGTAATAATAAGGGACATTATCTTTTAAGGGTTGAAGTATTTATATTAATATTTTTATGTATCTTTAATGTATTATGTATTTTTAATGATTAATATTTTTATGTATCTTTAATGATTAATGTATTAATATTATGTATCACAATAATTAGTATTTTATATTAATGCATTAGTATTATATATCTTAATATATTAGTATATTGAATAAGTGATTTATATGTATTATGGATTGAGTATATTTTAAGTATAGTGATATATTTGTATTACAAATATTATTGTTATAATGTTTTTATGTATAGTGATATGGTATGTCATATTATATTTATATTAATTGAACCTATAACATTTATTATAGTTCAATTAATCATTCTAATTTTCTATATTAAGTATTCATAAGATGGGATAGTTAAAAATTCACATTATCTAGTTCTAATTAACTTATAGTCAACGACAATCCATTGTTTAATATAATAATTGATTCAAAATCTAAATGAAAGTGTGTAATTTACTATAATTGTAATCACATTAACAATCTCTTATTGTACTTCTCTAATTCTATTATTTTATTTATGCTATTATTTTATTTATGCTATTATTACAATTATGCTATTATTTTATTTATGCTATTATTACAATTATGCTATTATTTTATTTATGCTATTTTTTTTTATTTGTTTATTTTTTTACCCTATGAAAAATAGATTTGTAATTCTAAATTTTTTAATTATCTTATCTTTTTTAACTTACTATTTATCTCCTGATACTTCTTTATATTCTTTATTGTCAACTACTACCTCATCACCTCTTCTTCATCTTTTACATGTTCTATTTATATGTACTATATTTTATTCTATCACCCAATACATAATACATTACTTTTATAAAGAAATAAGAATACAAGAAATGGTTACTTTAAATGATAACATGCATTTATTTATTACTGATATTTTATTGGTACTTACTGTTTTTAATAGAGATATTAATTATAGAAATTTAATTATATTTTATATAATTCTTTGTATTAAGAATATACAATGGATAAGTACTTTGAGGAATGATAATATTAATTGTAATATTCTAGTATGTGTTATAAGTAGTATTTTGTCATATTTAAATCTTGATAAAATTAATTTACATTTTCTATTTGTATTTGAATTTCTTACTATTTGTCTAGCAAGTATTAGAAATATTTGTAGTATTAAAATACAAGAGAAAGATAATAAGTCTATTTATAACTTTCTATTAGAAATAATATATTTATTTTTATTATTAGTTTTATATAGTATTTTTATTGTACTGACTAGTATTAAATATAAGATACCACTAAATGTATTTAGATCAAGTATTAATATTTTAGAGAAGCTTATAAAAAAATGTAAAGCTTTTATTAAATATTTAAATATTTGTAAAGATGTTGATAAGATACCTGATACTAAAATAGATGGGGAATGTATTATATGTCAAGATAGTGAACCAAATAAAAGAATTAGATGTGGTCATGTTTTTCATGCTGATTGTTTAAAACAGTGGTGTGAAAGACAACCTTTTTGTCCAGTTTGTAAAATTGATTTGTATTTGAAAGAAGAAGTGATTATTAGAGGGAATGAAGAGGTAAGAGGGGTACCTGTAGAAATTTATAATGAATAAATTTTATATGAAATATATTGATATTATAATTATTATATGTATATTGTATTAAATATGTATATCTATTGTTAATATTTGTATATTATAATTGGCAATGCAATACATTGTATTTAATATGTACATCTATTGTTAATATTTGTATATTGTTATAGATATATGATATTATATGAAATATTTGTATATTATAATTAGCAATGCAATACATTGTATTCAATATGTATATCTATTGTTAATATTTGTATATTATAATTGTTAGATGTTTAAATACATCGTATTAAAATAAAAATATATTTAGTAACAATTATTTTATTAAGACAAATCAATTTATTTAATTGTAAATATAAATAATATTACCCTTTTTATGTTATCAAAATTCACTTCTTTCTTTTTACCTTCACTTACCACTTTCAATAAAATCATAAGTCTACCAGAAGCTTATAAAATATTAGAGATTTCTACTAAAGAAGAAGCTTATAAAAAATATAAAGATTTAATAAAAATAAACCATCCTGACATGGGTGGGTCATCTTATTTATGCAGTAAGATTAATGAAGCTTATAAGTTCTTTAAGAATGATTAATAATAAATTTATATTTTTTTATAAACAAAATATAAATAAACAGAATAACCTAGTCCAATAACAATTATGGAATAAATAATATGCATTTTCATATTCTAAAATTTTTAGTTTATTTATTACTTTAATTACCAATGAAAAATTACTATATTTTTATTGGTCATTATAATTTTGCAAAATCATTGTAAATTTGTATATTAAATATTATATTTGTTGAATATTGTTATGTATTTATTAAATATTAAATTTGTGTATTTTCTATAAATTTATAAGATATTATATTTGTTGAATATTGTTTCTATATGTTTATAATATATTATAATTGTCTATTTTCTATATATTTATAAGATATTATATTTGTTGAATATTGTTATGTATTTATTAAATATTATATTTGTGTATTTTCTATAAATTTATAAGATATTATATTTGTTGAATATTGTTTCTATATGTTTATAAATATTATAATTGTCTATTTTCTATATATTTATAAGATATTATATTTGTTGAATATTGTTTCTATATGTTTATAATATATTATATTTAATATAACTATAATTACAATATATATTAAATCTATCAAACTCCTATTAGATATTATATTTGCACATTTTATTCAGTATAATAATATTTATACATTAGATAATACAAGTTTAATATTTACAATCAAGTATGTTTAATTTTTAAATCTACAATATTAAATTTTATTATCCCTTTTTTATGGATTGTATTTTTTGTAATATTTATAATTTGCATAAACAAGATAAAACTATTTTGCATGAATCTGAGCACTCTTTTGTGATTTTTGACAGGTTTCCAATGTCTACTGGTCATTTACTTGTTATTCCTAAAATACATCATTCCTTCTTACATGAATATAAAGAAGAAGAAGTATCTGACATTTTATCAGTGTGTATTAAAATGATTAATAAGTTTAAAATACTAAAATATAATATTTTACAAAATAATGGGAATTTCCAAAGTGTTCATCATGTACATTTCCATGTTATACCTTGTGTTAATGAAATAGAAAGACTTAAGATTGAGTGGACAAGTATGAAAATGGATGATAAGGAATATGAAGAGTATATTAATAAAATAAATTAGTAGTATTGATAATGTTTAGTAATTAAATTAATAATATTTTATTCATAAATTACATTTATTTAATTACAGTAATATTAATACACTTGACAATTGTAATAATTTGTAAATACACTTGACAATTGTAATAATATGTAAATACACTTGACAATTGTAATAATTTGTAAATACATTGACTAAGTCATATATAAGAAATATTTGTAATACTAAAAATATTTAACCCCATTTTATGAGTAAAATAGAACTAATAAATAATATGACAATAGGTATTAGTAATGAAGATCATACTATTGTTAATCCTCTTAAACACTTAATATCTTCTTATAATAATAAAGATATAGATTTCTGTGGATATACAATCCCTCATCCTAGTGAAAATAAAGTCCATCTTGTAGTTCAATTTAAAGACGAGAATAAACAAAGTCCAGAGGATTTAATAAATAAAATAGAAGAGGGTATAGAAAGCTTTAAAAAAGTAATTAATAAAATATCTTATGAATTTAATAAATAAATTAATTTATAAAGTATATGTTTATTATTTAGTACTGTTAATATCTAATACTATTGATATACATATTATATATTACTATTAATATACATATTATATAATACTATTATTAATATACATATTATATAATACTATAAATATTATACTATAAATATAAGTATATATTATTTATGCTCTTTATGCGTACATAAACTAAATTATAACAAACAATATAATAATAAATTAATAACAAACAATATAATAAAAATTAATTAAACTTTATTTTTCTTAAATAAATTGGTATAAAACGCTAATTGTACCTTGTAACACTTCCCCTTCAGCTCTACCAATTTGACCTGGTCTACTTTTAATTATAGCATACAAATACCCCTTCTCATAAATCTCTTTAAGTTTTAAATCTTCATTTGGTAAAGAAGAAATCTCATCTTTAAAATTCTCACTAGATATTTTCACTACACTACTTTTAGTAATCGTATTAGTACGTACATAATCATTATTAGTAGGATGATACATCACTTCTACAATACTAGAAGGTTTGACTATATCAGAAGATTTAAAAAGGAAAGATCCTTCATTAAGTCTTAAAGCTTTATATTTTTTATTACCACCACGAGCTCTTTTTTCTACTACTTTATTTTCTCCAACTTTAGTAGCTGCCATTTGACTTCCACTTCTGTTATTACGCTTCTTTCTGTGTAAAACAGACTTACACNAAAACACTTAATTATCACATTAAAATACAATTTAGAAAATTAAACTATTTGAAGGCTGGCTACATAAATGTTATTTAATTTTACATCATTTCTTGTTTTTTAAGAGCTAAAATGAATTAATTTACAATAACGTAGTAATTTAACTTTTTACAATATCGAGGTTAAAATGAAGTGTTTGATTTTAAATGATAAGTTTCATTTTGCAATATTTAAATATACCTTTAAATAATAAATTGATTAATTTCTAATATTGCAATTCCAGTCAATTAATTTTAAAATATTGCATTTATAATCATACCTGTAGTCTAAATTCTATGAACATAAAAAATCTATTCTTTAGTTTTATAAAATAAATTTTATGAAAAATCATTTTGTAAACATAAAGTAAATTAAATTGACGTTTTTTACAATTTTAATATAAAAACAATTTATGTTTTGACCCTAGGAAAATATGATGTTTTTATTAATAATAAATATAATCAATTGCATTGAAAATGAGTTTACAAAAGGGGATATCGGAGTTTCAACAAAACTTTACAGGAAAAAGCGGGGTTTCTCTAGAAAAAAAGATCATAGTTTTAGAACTGGAAGACCAAAGTTACATCCACAAATATGGGCGAAACTTCCTAATAGAGAAGTTTCTAAATGTGTTGAACATTCAAATTTTCAATATCTTTATTACGATCTTGACTCAATTAGTAGTGCGATTTTAATCTATCATATTCTTTTTATGAAGATCTGATTAAACACCCAGATTTTTGAAAATGTTTAAAGAAATAGGGCTTAATCCAAAAAAGATATTCCTTCGAAAAAAGTGTTCCGAGATTTAATTGTGAAATTATACTCAAGATGACATTTTTATGAAAAGACAAAAGCTAACTTTTTTATTCAATCTATTGCATGGCGAGCTCATAAACATATTGTTAATTGGAGTAAAACTCATTTGACATCATATATGTGGAATAAATGGTCGATTGTTTGGCAAAACATAATTGATAGTATACATATTCAACCTGACAGATATTGTTTTTGGAGAGTTGATTTATTATTTGATGGAGATCATTTAGCAAAAAACTAATGAACAATTAGCTATGTTAGAGCGTGGTGAAATACTTTACCCAACACTTTTTAGAACTCCTGAACAAAAAAACATAAGAGTTCCTTATAATGATCATGCTATCGAATATTTAGTAGAACCCCCTACAGGTGGAATAGCAATAAAGTATTTACATTAAATTTGTATTTTGATATTATACGCCTTTTTTACTTTTTAATTTATAAAATTAAACGTGGTTAAATATTTTGCTCCATTTTTTGCTGTTATTGAATTTACAGAGTGTTTAATTCAAAACAAATAAATTTCAGAAATAACAACTAAACATTTACTTAAATTAAATTTATAAAATAAAGCTTCCCTCTCTAAGAAGTAGTTTCGATCATATAAAATATTTATACAAATTGTCAATTGTGCATTAGTCCTTTGAATATTCGAGCATTAAAGAAGAGTGATAAGTGATTACAGTGGAAAAACGTATAAGAATACATTTTTGTACAAGTTTTGTCTTTCGTAATTTTTGTAGGTATTTTAAATACATTCTTATACAGTTAATAACTTAATTAATTTTAACTTTTATATCAAATATTTTAGATGTAAGTTAAAATTTATAGAAGTTTTATTGTTTAAGTATCGTCAGAAAATCCCTGAAATTACGTTTTTAATCAAATCTAATTTTTGAAATACTTTAGCTTAAAAATATTATCATTGATTCTTGTAAGTTGCTGTATAAAAACAAAAAACTTTAAGAAAAAAATGAAGATAAAAAATTTACTATAAAACAAATAAGTTCAAGTCATTGAAAAATTAAACAATTTATAATCAGTCTAAGCTCGCCTATTGTATTGTGTAACTGTTTTAATTGTAGTTAAGTATTGAACAATTTATACATGAGCATTGGAAATTCCTGTTTTTAATTTTACAAGCTTTTTATTTTTTAACACTTTAAAGATTTGTTATGTTAAATGAAATTAAACAACGCTCAATATAGCGCTATGACAAAAAGGTTTTGCTTTTTATATTCGGATAAAAAATTAATTAATGTAGGAGTTCTTATTTAAGTATTTACATTGTTAAAAAACCATAAAGACGTTATGACTTTTCTCTTGTAAGTTTTAATATATGAAAAAAAAAATATATTTTAGAACATTCAAAATCATTTACAACATTTTTGAATCTATATCGGTGATAATACAGGCTCTAATGATCTATTAAAAAGTGAAATCAAATAGCAGAATATACCAGATACAATGTTGCAAGAAGTAATAAAGCTGTTAAAGATGACATAATATCAAATTTTACGTTTGAAATTTATACTAATTATTAAATATTATATAGCATTAAAAAAATAGAATATAAAAAAAAATCATCATTAAAATTCTAATACTGTAAATCTTGAGAAATAATATACATGTAAGGCTAGACTTGAATAATTTGATTAAATTATACAACAATTCAAATTTTGGAACCAAAATAAGTATTTTTAACGAAGAAATGCTATTATTTACATAATGTAAACAAAATGCAAATCATAGAAAATTATATAGTCTAGTAAATTTGTTATTGATCATGAGTATTGTTTTTATTTTTCTCATTTTCTAAGAATACCTCATAATTTAATGTGAAGAATATATTTTATTAATAAGAAAAAACTTTTAATTTAACTAATTTTCAAAAACAAATAATAAAATAGAATATTGGATTATAAATTGCAATTCAAGAAATTAACAATTGTTACATGTATTAAGTTTTTTTTTGTAATCAAAAATTTAACAAATTCAATATTAAATTCATTTTTATACATAAAGTTAAATTGCGTGTTTTTGCAATTTTAATATATAAACATCATTTGTTATGACTCTTAGAAAATATGATGTTTTTGTTAATATTAAATATATTTAATTGCACTGAAAATGATTTGACAAAAGAAATTAGTGAACCAGTAGCTAAAATTACTAGAAGAAAACGAAATACTGTTTTTAGAGATTTTAAAAATAATCCGAAACCTTCAACTCCTAAACCTCCCAATAGAAGCGAAGCTAAATGTTTTCAACATTCAGATTTTAAATATCTCCATTACGATCTTGGGTCATTATATTACAGTACAATTTTTAATCTATCATATTATTTTTACGAAGAATTGATTAATCACCCAGAGTTTTTAGAAACATGTGAAAAAATAGGGCTTGATGTACTAAAAGATCTTCCTTCTAAAGAATTGTTCAAAATTTTGTTATAAAATTTATCACTCGTAAAGATTTTAATTTTGAAAAGACAAAAGCCAATAAATTTATTCAATCTATTGCATGGAAAGCTCATAAGCATATTGTTAATTGGAGTCAAACTCATTTAACTTCATATATGTTTAATAAATGGTTGATTGTTTGGCAACATATAATTGATAGTATACATATTAAACCTGACAGACATTGTTACTGGAGAGTTGATATGTTATTTGATGGAGATCAAATAGCAAAAACCAATAAACAGTTAGATTTGCTTGTATTTGGTATAATACCTTACCCAACACTTTTCAGAATTTCAGATATACCGAACGTAATTTCTATAAACAGTTATGCTATTAAATATTTAGTAAATCCATCTATGCGCAAATTAAATGATTAAAAATTATATTTTTTTCTAAACATAATATTACATGCATTAAATAAAGCAGTTTTGGTATAAATTCATATGTTATAATGTAATTTTCTGACCGTTTAATCAAATTCACTTTATTTTTGTGGATATACTTAGCCGTAATCAATTTTTTAATCTAAATTAAATGATTTAAAGATTACATGTTATTTGATATTAGTAAGTATTGAAATCGTAATAATATAGCTTTAATAATATAATAATAATAATTTATAGTTTATTGATCAATTTTTATTGGAGAAACTGCAGCTTTTGAATAGACCACGCTATGTTTTTACTTATATTTTCCATTCCTAGTTATCACCATTCTTCATCGACTAACTTATTTATACTCTCAGCTGATTAACTACTAAACTCATTAATTTTCTACATAGAAAACTCCCCTTTCCTCAATCTCAACTTTTGCGCATTATTGAGCGCCAGCATACCATTAGAGCCTTGCTACATAGAGGATAGTTTCTACCCCCGTAAGGATAATTTACAGGGCCGACAACTGATAGAGTATGCTCTATCATACCAGGGGGTTGTTAAGACTTGTGGTCGAGAATAGCGATATGGTCCTTATGACCTTGGTGGACTTTCACCACCCACGCGAAATGCTAGAGCTTCACCTCTCCAAAATGGTTCTTTAGATGTAATTACTTACTATAGGTCTCCAAATAGGACCTACAAATGTTTTCTCAACTACGGCAATTGTAGTGCCGACCTACAAGGAAGTATGCCTCCTTCTAACTTATAGGACATTTACAACCCTTAGTCGACGCTTACGAGGCTTACGATACGACTTTACCGGCAATTATTTATTGACATTTGCATTGTCAATGCTTGATTTTTTATACAAACAATTCGGCACCGCTGGGATTCGAACCCAGGACCTTTGAGTACTAGGCCAGCACCACGAAGACTGAGCTATCGGTGCCTTTAAACCCCTTGTTAATTAAAATACTACTTAGATATATTTGATGTTTTATATTATTAGCCTTAAATTTGACAATTGGAAGAGATACAATAAAAACGAAAACAATAGACAAGTAAATACTAGCCCAGTTTTTGCATTGAAAAAATACGCTATGTTTTATGGTCTTTTTATTTTGTGTTATAAAATATTTTTAAGTCGATTTGACAAAATAAAAAAAAATGTGCTATACTTTATAAATTTATATACTTACTGTTAATGATTAAAAAAGATTTTGAATTTATAAAAAAACAAAAATAGTCTTTATAACATTAAATGATTTAAAGAGTAAGATGCTTTTGATTTGCTAGTAAATTAATTATTTGACTCTTTTAAAATAAACATAAATACTTTATAAAAATTACAAATAAAATATGAGACCTTACAAAATCTTTGTAAGAGTTTAAAATATTCTATCATTTGGAATTAGTTTTTTGTAAAAAACTTTAACATTTTTAAAACTAAAATTTAAAATTAATTGTTTTCTGTATGAAAAAAGGTGTAATAAATATATTTTAACTATCTAAAATGTTATGTAAATTTAATAAATCCTATTTTTGTACAAATTTATTTGATTCATTTTAATATGTGTTATCTTATATCGAATGCTTTATCTTATAAAAATAATAAATAAAATAACAATTTATGTTGATACGTCAAATCTATAAACACATGCATAATTTATTTAATTATCAATATCACATAAATTTATATAGGATTAAATCTAAATAATTCTATAATTAACTTGAATTGTTATATTTATACAATACAAAATATGAGATTTAAAGTTACATTGAATTGTTTTGGGTCTTTTTTTATTAAAAAAAACATTATCCCTATAAATTTTATGGATTATTTTGTAATTTTTAATATCATTTATTGTTCCAAACAAGAAAAAAACAAGCTTTTTAATGATACTCTAGAATTAACAAAGAAAGATACTGATATCTTAGATTTGCTCAATAAAAATGAAAGTTTATATTCTAGGATAAAGAAGATAATATTAGGCATAAAAGAGGATTTTTTTATTCTGCATCAATGTATAAACCTTTACCAAAAGCAATTGAAATTTCAAAATGTCGTGAACATTCAAAGTTTAAATATATTAATTTCGATTTAGAATTAATAAATGTGGGTGCAATCTATTATATTTCGTATACATTTTACGAAATATTATTGAAACACCCAATATTTGTTGATACGTGTAAAAAAATAGGAATAAATATTAAAGAAGATCTTCCTTCTAAGGATACTTTCAGAAAATTTATCTTTAAATTTATAACTCGCGAAAAAATTACTTTTAAGAAGACAAAAGCTAGTTATTTTGTTATGTCAATTGCAAAGCTAGCCTACAATCATATTGTTCATTGGAGTCAAACACATTTAATAGGATATTCGCTAGATGATTGGATGATTGTATGGGATAAAATATTTAATAGTATTGATATATCAACTGATAAATTGTGTTATTGGAGAGTTGAAAAGTTATTTGATCAAACTAAAATTTTAGAAGTAGATAATCAATTGAATAAATTTGAAATTGAGAAATTTTATGATTCCACGTTTATAGGAAACACTTTAATGCAATATTTGGAAACTTCTTACGATAATGATCATGTGCCTCATTTACAAGCTCTACATACAAATGGAATATTAATGTAAGCTTTTATTATTAAAATTTAATATATTTTATTTACTTTTTTAAAATAATATTACAATAGAAAAATGTGCTTTTTTATTTACAAACACTCAAAGTGTTTATCAAAAAACTCTATAGATGCCTCATTATAATTTATATAAAGATTTAAATAAAGTGAAAAAATAATTTGTCATAATTAATTCAAGCAAAAGCAATTTCTTATAAATTTGGTAATTTAACTACAAAAATACATTTTAAATTTCATAAAAAGTCTTTAGACTCCACCAAATAACCATTTTATGTCATTTGAAATTCCAATTTTAAATTTTCTTGAATAAAAAGTCAGGTGTTACAAAGTTTATAAAAAGTTTGCGATTATAATCATATAAATACAAGACTTTTAATCTCTTCTATTCTTTCCTGAAACTGATATAAATATAACATTTAAACATTGAGTTAAAACGCATTATTTAACTATTTAAATTTCATGAAAATAATATGGCTATTTTATTTGTGACTTAATTAAAAATCGTTATATTATTAACAAACATGTAGTTTTTAATTTATATTGTAATAAATCTTCAAGCGAGAAATAATGTTATGATATAAAGTTTAGAGTGTTTAAATATATTTTTTATCAATACTAATGTTAATACAAAAGAAGTAGATTGAATTTGTAAACATTAGAGAATATATAAAAAATTTCTTGTATCTAGTTAAATTAATAACAAAATATATTTGCTTTAAACTTGATATAATAATTAAATACTTATTAAAACGTATTTGCATTTTAATAAATATTTACCAATATTAAAAAGCCATTTGCTTTATTTAAAATTGAAAAATAGTAAGCTTTTTATTATTTTTACCCTAATGTTTTTAACGTATTATATTTACATTTTTAATATACTTAAATGTACGAAAATTGATTGTAACAACGTATTAATAGAATCTTCATATTTTACAAATGACGAAATTACACTTATAAATAGCCTTAATAAAAAGAAAAAATCGTATAAACGTGGAAAAAAAGTATTTTCAAATTTTGTTATAGATCCTCAATCTCCCCAAAAAATCATCAATCCTCTAGTTAAAAAAACATCTAAATGTCTGACGAATGCAAATTATAAACCGATTAAATTCAACCCGGATGAATTAAATTTTAGCAAAATTTTTCATACTTCTGATTTTTTCTATAAAAAATTGTTAGAACACCCAGATTTTATTATGACATATAAAAAGATTAGATTTAATATAAAAAAAGACTTTCCATCAAAAGAATTGTTTAGAAGTTTTATCATAAAATTTATAATTCACAAAGACTTCAAGTTCAAAAAAAACAAAATCAATTACTTTATTCGATCTATTGCATGGCATGCTCATCAACATATTGTCCGTTGGAGTCAAATTTACTATATAACATTTATGTTTAGCAAGCAGTCTATAGTTATGTCTAAAATAATTGATAGTATCAGCATTTCAATTGACAAAAATTGTTACTGGAAAGTTTCGAAATTGTTTGATGAAGATAAATTGGATGAACTTAACAAAGAGCTAGATAAAAAACAAGAAGTAGATATTTGTTCGATTTTTGTGAAAAAGCTAAATTTAACTTATTACACAGTTTTAAGTAATCCTAATACGTCATTAATTATTCCACCGATAAATGGATTATTAAACTAAATTTATTTTGAATTAAAATATATTTAAAATTGTAGATTTTATGTAAACGTTACATTGCGTCTACATTTTTTTTATAAATCTATAGATCAAAATAAAGTTATTGTATGTCAACTAATTTTTATAATTTTATTTTTAGACGTTATAATTTATATTTTATGTTAAGGTAAGGCCCATTAGATCGTAAATAGTTAAAATACTGTTTTTAAATCAATATTTTTTCAACGGTTAAAATATTTTACAAAATCAATATAACTTAAAAATAATAATTATTTATACATAGTCTTTAATATCTACTTGCATTATTATACGTTTCCGATAAAAAATTAATGACTATTTGTTAACATTTGCTATTATAAAAAAATGCAAAGACCCAATTTCTTTGTGTATTAATCTATTTTTTATAAACATCTCGTATAGTTACAAATTAAATATAACTTGAATTATAAAAAACACCTGATTTCTAAAAATAACGAATATTTATATGTAAAATATTTTGAAATTGTAAGCACTTTTTATTAATTTGTAAATATTGTTTTTAATCTGGGTTGATTATGTTTTATGAAATATAAAAGCTTAGAATCTACTACTCAATTACATTTAATATTATTACGTTTAAGAATTAACAAAATTGACAATGTAGTAAATTTGAACATATAAATAACAATTTATTAAAGCCAAATATTTAATGGGAGTATTTTTGAAAAAACAAGTTTTAAAAATTATCAAGTTACATATTATAAAAGTAATTATTAATGGTTTTTATAGATATGTTATTGCAACAATAAAAGTTTTTAATTTCGTTAATAACCATTATTATATATTTTCTCTTTTGAGTAATAAAACAATTGAAAACGAAAACTAGAATTACAATAAAGAACATTAAGTTAATCGTGTCTACAAATTTTTTATATATAATAGATATATTGAAAATATAGAAAATAGTCAACTTTGATTTCTCAATTTTTTAATGTAGTTGTACCTTTTAATTAATTAACAATATTAATTAAAAACATGTCATTTTATTTTGAATTAATAAACAATATTAATAAAAAATACATATTTTGTCCCAATGATTTTACTAGGCTGCTTGTCATTTTTAAATATCATTTATTGTACGACATATAAAACTAAAAAAAGATTATATTCGTCTAGAAAGGATAGTAATCTCTTAGAAAAGCTCAATATAAGAAAAAAAGGATTTTCTAGAGACAACAAAGTTTTATTTAGAAATAAAAAGAGTAACGATAAGACGTCAGGTACTGATAATCCATTAGCTGAACCTTTTGCAAAGTGTCAGGAAAATTCGGAGATAAATTTATTTCGTTACAAACTCGATAAATTAAATTATAGTAAAATTTTTTACCTTGCATATTCGTTTTACGAAAAATTGTTAGAACATCCCGAATTTCTAAAGACATGCACTAAAATTGGATTTAACATTGAACAAGATATACCTCCAAAAGAAATGTTTATAGAGTTTGTTTTAAAATTTATTTTTCGCAAAAATTTTCCCTATAATATTACTAAAGTTAATTTATTTATTCAATCAATTGCTCGGCTTGTTCATAGACTTATAGTGCAATGGAGCCAATCCCATTTATCAACCTATATGTTAACAGAATGGTCAGATGTTTGGTCAAAAATATTTGATAGTATATCAATTGAAACTGACAAAGATTGTTATTGGGAAATTACAAAATTATTTGATAAAGAGAAGTTAGATGAAGTAAGTAATCAAATTATTATATTAGAAATTGTGGAATATAACTATCCTAAATTTCTAAAAAATTTTAAGGAAATTAATCCTTCTTTATATGACAATAATGTACCTGTTACATCTTTGAGCAATTTATCTATAAGCAAAAAATAAAGTATTAAAAAAATAATTTAATTGCATGTTTAAGATTATACAGTAAAAAATTTAATTATTGTAAAATTATAAAAAACAAAAGGTTTAAATGCTAATAATCACGAAGTGATTTTAAATTTAAAAACTAATATTACAAGTGCATATATGATTATTGAAACAACCCCGTTATTAGAACGAGTAGCTTAATTAGTTAACAAAAATTTTAATAAGACGTTTTTGATTGATTCAATATTTATAAAAAGGGAGTTTGATTGCTATAAAAATTTAAGAATTTATTTCTCATCAATAAAAAAATATAACCAACTGTATAATGAAATATAAAAATATGAAAAAGTACCTTCTGGTTTCGTAAACTCAAATGAAAAAATATTATTTATCATATCCGTTGAAAGATTTTTTGACCAATTAAGTTTTATATAATTAATTGCATATAACAAGGCGGGGTTCATTTTAATAATCTTATATTTAGTAAATATAGCAGTATCAATTATATAAATATTGAAAAGAGGCATAAGTTTAATTAAATAATTATACTTCAATGACGTAGATTTAAAAACCGCTTGTATGTCATTTCTTAATTTATTAAATTTTTCTACACTATTTGACTTTCCTAAAACTTTAAAATTGTTACGTATCTTAGACTTTAATTCCTCAAAATTTTTTGTATCAACAGACTGATCTTCGTTTCTGTAAAATAAAATTTTATCAAGATTACAGAACCAACCAAATAGGCCTGTAAAATTATCTATATTTTTAACTCAAAACTTTCTATTAGAGAAGGATTTTTTTCTAGTATATAAATTATCATTTCTCCATAATCAACAACTTCCAACTGAGACATTACGAAAAAGCAATGTAAAATGTATAAAAATTGTTTTTCTGTCAATGAAACACCGTAAAAAACTATATTTTTTATACTTTGAATATAGTTCATTAAAGTATTTCGTATTTGTTTCAAGAATAGTTTTCGTATTTGTTTCAAGAGTAGATTTGTTATTTGATGTAAGAAAATTATTATTTGAAGTAGGAGAATTGTTATTTGATGGAAAAAAAATAATCTTTAAGCAAAAGACAAGGATAATACTTATGCTGATTATAAGAAGACTTAGATAAACATTTTTAGAAATTTTCATATGGAATTAATTAATTTTACACTTTTATTTGAAAAAGGAGGAATTTAGTATTATAAAATATGTCAAATCAATCAATTTGATAGGTTTTTAGATTTTAATGCAATTAAATTAAAAAATACTAAAATTTTTATATTGCTAAACTATTAACAAAAAATACATACGTAAAATTTATTAATTACACGAATATAACATTTTATTACAAATAAAATAAATTAGATATTTAACGTTCATTTTGAAAACAACAAAATTTCTTTGATCAAAGCATTAAAACTTATCAGTTGATTGCATATTGATCTAATAAATTTTCTCTATATTATAAAATTTAACCTTTATTACAACATTATCTCTACATTATATAAAAAATTTGTAAAAAGTTGTTTTTTACAATTTTTTGTTACAGATAATATTGCTATTTTCTTTGTATTACTCGTTTTGTAACTAGTATGACATGTAAATATTTAATCACAAATAATATAAGTTAGAGTCGATTGTAACTGTAGAACTTTGTAAATTGTGTTTATTAAATTATATAATTCAGAGAAGTTTGAGATGTATTTTTTTTTCAGTCTGATTTTCTAGAAATTTGTTAATATTTTTAGTCAATGAAAGCTCAATATTTAGGGAAAAACATAGATAAGTGAACGAGTATGCAAATGTTAGCAATGCAAAAATTCTTTGTATGTTAGATGGAGATGTGTTCATCTATAAAAGTGCAGACACGATTGTCTCTGACGACCCCAATAGAGTTCCTCAATAAACAACAGCCATCTGGCTTGCCTCAGCATACTTTGAAGCTGAAAGTCGGTTGTCTGATAATGTTATTGAGGAATGTGGATCCGAGAAGGGGACTCTTAAACGGAACAAGGCTACAGATTTTCAGATTAAGAGAGAATTATATCGTAGCAAAAATTATAACTGGAAGAAAGGTTGGTTATGTGGCGGCCATACCAAGGATCGACATGCACCTAGCGACACGTTATTGCCCTTCGTACTCAAAAGAAGTGTCATATGCTATGACCATTCATAAGTCGCAGGGACAGTCATTTGACAATGTCGGTGTTTATCTTCCTGAACCTGTATTTACACATGACAGTTATATGTTGCGATAGTCAAAACGCTAAATATATTTGCATACACAGACTCGAGAATATTGTCTATCAGGACTTCATTTAAGACAATAGAAGATGGCAATATAATAGCATTGGGCAGTTGCATATATAGAGCTACCAAACTTTCTAAGGCGGCGGGATGTTGATTTATGTGGCAGTTGCTAATAGGGCTGCCATGTAGTTTATGATATTAAGAGTCTTAATGATGCAAGGGGCGTTTGCTTACAGAGCTATGCTGTTTTTACAAAAAATAATGAAGTAAAAGCTTAAAAATTAAAATACATAAGATTTAGACATAAAATTGTCCATTATTATACTAAACCTCGTTTTTAGAACGAGTAACTTTACTAGTTTATAATAATTTTATAATTTAAGACTTAATTTTTACCGGCTTAAAATGAACTCAATGTAATTGTAAATTTTTTTATTTTTTTCGAAATAAATAGCTAAAAAAGAACATTTATCAATTAATTGATTTATTCATAGATAGTGAATAAAAACTTGTAAGCTGATTTTCAATTATTTTTAAATTACTTTTATTATTTTTAGCACTAATATATTTTAAGGTACCACTGTTAATTTAATTGAATGATAATATAAATTTGTTGAAATTTAATGTTTAGAACTTATAACAGTTTTCATTACTATATCTACATTTTGGATAAAGCGTTGTATCATAATAAAATATTTTACACAAATTAAATTCGTAAACTCCGGTGATATTCTAAAAACACAAACTTATATTATTTTCTGAAATATATTTAACCCATATATAAACGATATTTGTTTTTTTAGTTCTTATATTAGTAAAATGCATCAATAAGGAAAGAAAAAAATCTTCGATCGATTTTCTGAATATAAATAAAGAAGAAATCATTTCTTTTGAAAGACTTGAACGAGGTAAAAGATCTACTGAAACTGATAAAATCATTATTCGAAAATTTTTTAAACAGCTTAATATTCCATTAGGTATTTTTAATCCTCTAAATAAAAGAACATCCCAATGTCTCAATCATTCTCGTAAAATGTTACCTAGTTATCGCCTTGATAAACTAAATTACAGTAGAATTTTTAATCTCTCTTATTATTTTTACCAGAGATTGTTAGAACATCCAAAGTTTTTAAAAACGTGTAGAAAAATAGGACTTAATAATAAGCAACATCTTCCTTCGAAAGAAATGTTTAAAAATTTTGTTATAAATTTTATAACGCAAGCATATTCTGATTTTAAAATAACGAAAGGTACTGTATTCATTCAATCTATTGCACTGCTAAGTTTCGAACATATCGTTCATTGGAGTCAAACACACTTAACAAAGTACATATATGATGAAAGATCTTATGTCTGGTCAAATATTTTTGACAGTATAAATATTTCAACTGACAAAAATTGTTATTGGAGGGTTTTAAGGTTATTTAATAAGAAAAAGCTGATTAAGGTAAATGAACAATTGGATAAGTTAGAACATGATGAAATTGTTTATTCAAATAATTTGATTAAAAATGATCAAGGTCATTTAATTATGTTTCACGAACAACTTATCGTCACACCATCTACAGTTTTACCTTTGATTAAT
Source organism: Cotesia chilonis (assembly GCA_018835575.1). NCBI lineage: Eukaryota > Metazoa > Arthropoda > Insecta > Hymenoptera > Braconidae > Cotesia > Cotesia chilonis. Next base: position 474,970 of record RJVT01000056.1, read on the forward strand.
TAATTAAAAAAAGTTTATTTTTATTATTTTTTCGTAATGTTATAAATAATGAACACTACAGTGCAAAATAAATTCAAAGTTTTAATCGTACTGTAAAATTAGAAAAATTGAAAATGAACAATTGTATTTTCAAATGTTTGTAAAATTGGGTTTTTAATTTAAATTTGTATTTTTTTATATTAAAAAATTACAAAAACTGCATTTTTATGTAAGTGCAATTAAAATTTACTATTAACAACAACACACATAAGTTGTTCCATAAATATTTAATATATTCTTTCTCATTATTATAAACTTTCATCAGTAAAAGAAATCAATCTGATTTAAATATATTATCATTTAATAACACTTTTGAAAATTATCTGTATTACAAATCATTTATTATTTATTTGTGTAAAATGTATAAATCTATTTATTACATTAATCTATTAAAAACAAAGTTACATGGATTTTTGTGTTAACACGTCATTTTCTATATTAAAAAATTGTTTTTTTTCGCCCTAATGTTTTTATTTATCTATTGTATATTTTTCAATATAATAAAAGGTATGCCAGAAAATACAAAAAAGGTATCAAGAAAGCCTGTCTTCTTTACGAAAAAAGATTCTAGTCTTTTAAAAAACTTTGAAAGAAAAAAAAGAGACTTAATAACAGAACAGAAAAATGCCAAGGAGTTTAAAGGTATATTGGACATTCCATTGGAAATTTATAATCCTTATGACGAAAAAATCTCAAAGTGTTGGGCAAACTCCAAGTTTACTTCAAGTAATTACAAAATTCGTTCCCTAGATTTTAATAAAATTAGTGAACTGTCATATTATTTTTACGAAACATTAATAAAACTTCCAGAGTTTATAGATGTATGTACCAAAATAGGTATTGATGTCAAAACTGATATTCCATCTAACGAAATGTTTAGGCAATTTGTTATTAGATTTATACTTTCTACAGATTTGAAATTTGAAAAAACAAAAGCAAATTACTTTATACAATCCATTGCATTGCTTTGTTATAAACATATTGTTCAATGGAGTCAGACTCGTCTTACAAAACACATGTTTGACAAATGGTTTGATGTTTGGTTCGATTTGCTTGACAGTATTAATATATCAACGGACAAATATTGTTATTGGAGGGTAGAAAAGTTATTTAATGAAAAATATATTGCTGAAACTCAAGAACAACTTGATAAGTTGGACTTTGCAGAAACTATGGAGTCAATATTATTGCATAAGTTAAATTATTCCTACCCATCCCTTTTTTGCGGAAATGTTACAACTACACCGATAAATTATCCATCAGTATTCGATTTAATAAATTAATAATTTTTAAACAAAATATAAACTTTTTTATACCGTGTCTTTATAAGCTGTCTAAATGTAAGCATTATTTTTACATTGTTTACATTGTAAAAGTCTTTTTAAATCAGTAACATTAATAGCTATAACTATCGGTAAAGAATAATTTAATAATATTGCGAATACAATAGCTCATTTGCCAAATATCCAGTTTAATACTTTAAAAATATGTAAAAATAACAGTGGTACGAATCGATAAAAATTTAAATTTAACTTGACACAGTGGTCGTAAAAAAATTTTGCCAGTAATTTAATAGTAAAAATTTTAGAGCTGTAGATATTTTATAAGTAAAATGAGGCATTCTGCATAATTTTGTGTCACCATCTCTGTGATCTTACAATTTGTAGACTTTAGTTCCAGACAGAAACGAAAATATATACAAATAATGACTTTAAAATAAATAAGGCGAGTTTTATACAGTATTTTAGTAAAGCAACTGCTTTTTAGTTGATTAGAATCATATCACTGATCAAAAATAAAGATTATTGGTTTAGTAACATAAATATAAAAGTTTACGCTACTATGATTTTCTATATGTTATAAATAATTCTCATACATAGCAGGGCTTTAGTTTAAACTGGCGCTCTATAAGTTATAAAAATTTAAATGGTGAAATAAAATAACTTACAATTCAGAAGTTTAAGATCGTTGGAATAAACCCCTGAGACTTTTATTAATCGAAGTGACAATACATAAAATATGTTTTAAACATTCTAAAAGTATTGATCCATTTTTCACTAATTAGTTAAATTTGGTTTATATTATATTGTTTATAAATTATAACTAGATAATTAAATAAATTGATGCCTATATTGTTTTTATATTATTTTTAATATAAATTAAAAAAATAATAATTAATTTTTTGCACCTCAAACAAAACTTAAGAATCAAATGTTAAATTTGGATTTACAATTAATAATATTTTACTTTTTTCATTTATTCTAATTAAAATTTATATGAAATAAATTACAGCTGATGTTTTTAGTCTTATTGGATTCTATTGTAAAAATTTATACAAACTTTCTTCAATTAGTTGTAAAATATGGAAATTTATTTTTGTAAAAATTGTAAATTTAATGTTTGTATAATTTCAAAGTTAATGTTTTGTTAATTAATAAACACGTCATTTTCAATATTAAAAATTAGGATTTTTTAAGCCCAATGTTTGTTTTAAATTATCTATTACATTTCAATATTATTAGGTGTACAAATAATATATTAACAACGTTATCAGAAAATAATTCAGAATTGACTAAAATTGATATGAAGCTTATAAAAGAACTTGAAAAATATATAAAAAACCCCGTTAGTTGCAAAACAATCATTCATCATTATGTAGATTTTTACAAAATGCCTCCAAGCGTTTATAGCCGTGATGATGATAAAATATCACAATGTTATGAAAATTCAAAAGTTATCCTAATTAATCACAAACCTGATAAATTAAACTTTCGTGAGATTTTTAAACTTTCGTATGTTTTTTATCATACGTTGTTGAATAATGACGGATTTCTAAATACTTGTGTTAGTATTGGAATTAGCCCTGAAGATGATCTACCACCAAAAGAAGTGTTTAGAAATTTTGTTTTAAAATTTATACTTCACGCTGGTTTAAATTTTAAAAAGACCAATGCTAATTATTTTATTCAGTCTATTGCATGGATAGCTCATAAACATATTGTTGAATGGAGTAAAACACATTTATCTTCCTATATGTTTACAGAGTGGTCAGATGTTTGGATAAGTATAGCGAACAGCATATCAATTAAAACTGACAAATATTGTTTTTGGAGGGTCAAAAGCTTATTTAATGAAGAAGAGTTGGGGTTGAAATTAATAAAAAAATTTCTAGGTTGGAATATGGAGAAAAAAATATTTCCGGCATACTTGAAAAAGTTCAAAGAAATGAACCCAATTTTGTTTAACCAAAATGTGTCGTTTCAGGCTTTTAACAATCCAAACATAACTGAGCTACTAAATTAAATATATGAGTTTTAAATTAGTCATTTAATTTTGTATTATAACTTTTAATTTATATTATAAATTGTAATTACTGTATTTATATTTTGGATCTTTGAAAGTTCTGTAAAGTTTGTATTAATATAAATAAACATATACATAAAATTCTATGTAAAGTTTATTTATGATTTCTTATTGATTTTTACAGTATACTTTGAGCATTCAAATTATTCTAGCATCCTAAAAAATATAAAGAAGACATTCATTACATCAAAAATAAATATAGTCTAATAAATTCTAGAAGACTCATTATTATTTTATGAAACAACAAAAACAGTAGTACTATATCAAATGCATGTAAATTACGTTTAGTTCATTCATTTAATTTAATACTATGAGCTTAATACAAATTTTGTAGACTTTACAAAAAATATTGTAATTCTAACATAAAAAATATTTGTTCATATATGTAGCACATTCTAAACTACAAATTTTTCAAAAAAGACTTTTTTGATGTATTTAATTAACGATTTTTACGGGTGATTTTAGATTTGAAAAATTGTGAATAATGTATAATAACGTAGTAGACAATTTTATAAAATCTTAAAATTACAATCCTCTAAAAGCTAATTGTAACATTAACTAAGATATCTAATGTCACAATCAACAAAAATATAGACAAAATTTACAGAATTTATCAAAAATTACGAAAATTTTGTTTTGTTTTAACGCGCCCTTGATTAAAATAATATAAATATTATAACTACAAGTATTTTACATTTTTAAAAAACTAGAATCGATTTTCGACAAGCACTTATTTGTTTCTATTTCGAAAATGGGGGATTAACATCTAATGTTGATAAGGTCCACGAAAGTCATTAAATTGTTTCATGAAACTTGTATGCAGTCCAGCCACAAGGGGATTAACATCTAATTTAGAAATGCATTTTAAGGCTTTAAATAATGTGATCTTGTACTACACTAAGTGTACTAAATTGTACTTTAAAGGTGTTAAATTAGTGAAGCCCTAGCTGGTGCACTCTGGGGTGGGATCCTACGAGCTAGTTAAGAGACAAGACGAAGTAGAGCTGGAAGGCCTCGTGGACCCTATCCTACAGGATTCTGTAGTACGCTGGCCGAATCATGTAAGAGACAAGTGGTCAACGCACTCCATTAATAAACAGGACTGGTGATGTGGCGGTGTAAGGAGGTGTACACAAAAATACAGATGATAGTAGAGCCTTTTGATGCTTGTACGATGATGTTCTCTTTAAGTCATTCAAACCGTGCCCGAAAATTATATCTGCTATGAACCTGGTCTGGACAGGGTATGGATATAAACGGTAACCTAGTTTCCTGGAGCCAAAGTCCAATGGATACGGCGGAGCTTGCTGCACCGGCAAGTTTAAATTGTGGAAGTTTTAGTGAGTAAGAATCTTACAGTATCAGTTGAACGAGGATCACAGTCCCAAGTTCACTGGTTCCTATGTAAGGGTTCTGGCCTTCTTACTTGCAAAGAAAAAAAATTGTTATAAATTCTTTATAAATAATCAAAAAAATCAAGACATACTGTATATAAGACGATTTAAAGCAACTTACGAGTCGAAATATAGAAATTGTAAGACTATTTCTACTTCTAAATCTTGATTACCAAAATGATGTTACACTTATTAGCTAAAATTGAAAAATAGAAGGAATCTGATTAGATTTAAAAGTAATATAAAACTAGAGCACTGAAATTATTTTTTTGATATAAGAAAAAGAGTCTATGATTTTAAAAATGCTAGAAAAAAAAATCCTCGTAATTATTTAACAATGGAGAAAGAAGTATAATGATTTAGGGTACATGTCATATTTTGGTGTATGCAGGTTAGAAATTATTGAGAAATCTCAAAATACTATGTGTTTAAATTAATTGAACTTAATGTTTTGTAAAAAGACATTGAGCGTCACTATTATTTTTTATCATAACAAGAAGTTAATCTTGAGCATAATTAGATCTTTGTGCAAGATATTTTATCAAAAGAAATTAAAGCTTTAAATAGCATTCTCAATCACCAGATTTAAATAGAATTAAACATATAGGGATTCTATTAAGTTTGAAGTAAGGAAGAGCAATTATATAAAAAAGAAATTTACATTTTGTTTGAAGCTTATAACACAATGAATTAGCTGATTTACTTGTTTTAAAGCATCAAAACATTGATCTGAATTAAAGAATTTCTATTATTTATATGTAAATATAAAAATGTTATGCCACTTTCATGAAACAAATAAATCAATAAAATCTTAATATAAAATTATGTTTATTATAAAGAATCTTTAATTTAAAAAGTGTTTTAAGGGTTTAAAATTAATAATTTAACGAGTGTATATTTATTTTTTTCCAGATTCTTGTAAAATTGAAACAAGATATAAATTTAAAATTTTGATTTTTTTATTGTTTAAAGTTAATGTTTTGTTAATTAATAAACACGTCATTTTCAATATTAAAAATTAGGATTTTTTATACCCCAATGTTTGTTTTAAATTATCTATTACATTTCAATATTATTAGGTGTACAAATAATATATTAACAACGTTATCAGAAAATAATTCAGAATTGACTAAAAATGAAATAAATCTTTTAAAAGAACTTGAAAGAAAGAAAAAAAAGTCTTTCAAAGGTGAAATATTTTATAGTTATGTAGATTTCTACAATCTGCCTGAAAACATTTTCAGTTTAAATATGAAAAAGATATCAAAATGTCATAAAAATTCAAAAGTTACCTTAATTAATCACAAACTTGATGAATTAAACTTTCGTGAGATTTTTAAACTTTCGTATGTTTTTTATCATACGTTGTTGAATAATGACGGATTTCTAAATACTTGTGTTAGTATTGGAATTAGCCCTGAAGATGATCTACCACCAAAAGAAGTGTTTAGAAATTTTATAGTAAAATTTATACTTCGCGAAAATTTTCAATTTAAAAAAACTGAAGCTAATTTTTTTATTCAGTCTATTGCATGGATAGCTCATAAACATATTGTTGAATGGAGTAAAACACATTTATCTTCTTATATGTTTACTGAGTGGTCAGATATTTGGATAAGTATAGCGAACAGTATATCAATTAAAACTGACAAATATTGTTTTTGGAGGGTCGCAAGTTTGTTTAATGAAGAAGAGTTGGTTGAAATTAATAAACAAATTTCTAGGTTGGAATATGGAGAAAAAATATTTCCGGCATACTTGAAAAAGTTCAAAGAAATGAACCCAATTTTGTTTAACCAAAATGTGTCGTTTCAGGCTTTTAACAATCCAAACATAACCGGGCTACTAAATTAAATATATGAGTTTTTAAATTATTTATTTAATTTTGTATTATAAATTTTAATTTATATTAAAAATTATAATTTTAATAAAGTTGCGGCACGACTGAGTGTTCTAAAAGCACTTAAATTAATTTGCAATTTTTTTTTGACATATTCGAGTGAATTTTGATTGTAAATATATTTTAAAAAAAGACGCCAACTATTTAAAACTTTTTTTATTCTGTTATGATTACGATTTATACAATTATGAAAAAATTTGTGCTTGTGAAGGTAACTTTACAATGAAGAGATAACCTCTTGAACAAACTATCAATAAAATGGAAATGCGAAGAATAATTGTTCAATTTATCAAAAATACTTTGTTAGCAAAATTTAAAGTTTTCAAATCACATATAGTACAAATTTTTTAATGCATTTGTTAGTATTGAAATAAAAATTATTTGAATTATTAAATGGATTACATGTAACAATGAGATTTTGTAAATGTATGGTTGTGTTTAAATGTAAGTAGGGCGTGTATCAGTCGGATATATAATGATGTATATTGCAAGATACGTAGTCTATTAATTTATACAGCTTAGCTACCTTTAAAATTTTTATAATCTATGTAACTAAATGTAGTATTTAGTCCTATCGTATACAAAATGAATAGATTATAAAAAAGACTGATAAACTCTTAGTTCTATTAATAGTATTTATTACAAACAAATCACAAGATATAAAAATTAACAAAATGTTATGATTTTAAATTAAACATTAAATAACATTTAAGTTTAAATTGAACTTATGGTTTTGGTATAATTCTTTATAAATTTAGACTTAAAATGCACGAACAATATAGATAAGATATAAAAAACCATTTATATTGTAATTTGTAAAATAATTAATATAACTTTAGACATTATTTACAGAGATATAGATTTTAGAGACTATATTGACTAAGATTTGGTCAGAGTTATAAAACAGTGAGATGATAGAAGAAGTCATCTTTATTATGTTAAAATAATTAAAATAGTAGACATATTAACAGAAGTAAAGTGAATTAAAAATGCACTGTTGTTTGTTGACGACATATTAACAGAAGTAGAGTGAATTAAAAATGCACAGTATGTTAGTACAATGAAACTATATTTAAAATATGGATTTATATAAATACAACAAAATTTTACATTCAATAAAATAAAACTTATTTAATCAATCAAAAAATTTTGTGGCAATAACAAACAGTAAATTTAATTGCATTATCATATTATTCTGATCAGGTTAACAATCTACTTAATAAAAAAACAAAAAAAATTATTCGACTTTTTAGGATTAAAATTGTCTTAGAGCGAAAGATTTAAAATTGCTTTTTTTTCATTTAGATTAATTTTTGTTTGAACCTCAAAAATCAATCAAATAAATATTTTTTTTTAAATTAATTTATAAGACATTTTGTGTTTATGCGCATAAATAATATAAAGATTATAAAATGAAATTAAATATTGTTATGTAACAAATATTACAAATAATATATTAGTTCTTAAAACAATAATATTATGATTTAAAAACAATAAGACTTTTAACATTATTTGAAATGTACTATTGTTATGTATAAACAAACATTTAAAGAATATTATTATTCTAATACCTAATTTGGAAAATCAAATTAATTGATATTTCAGATAATAAATATTTAATAAAAAAAGACAGATTTCGAATACATTAAACTTTTGAAATATTAATATTCGAATTAATTAAATATTTAATAAAAAAGACAGGTTTCGAATAAATTAAACTTTTGATAAATAAATATTCGAATTTATATATATAAAAGTTATTGTAAAAAAATACATTTTTTATTGTTTGTTTGTTTTTAAAAAAAAGTATAAATTAATTTTATATTTTTACCCTAATGAATTTTTACACTCTTTTACCTTTTTTCTTATCTAACATAGCTTTTATTTCTGCATCAAGTGGTGATGCCACTCCTCCTACACCAGTTACTTTAACATTTAAACCATCTACTAGAGAAACTTTGCAAGTTTGGGCTGCTCCATCTTTCCTTTAATAAATGTAATTACTGTTTCTATAAATTTCTCGTCTAATATAATTCTGTTTATGCATTGAAATATTTACAAATCAATTTTATAATTCTAAATTTCTTCACTTTACAAATCAATTTTATAATTCTAAGTTTCTTCACTTTACAAATCAATTTTATAATTCTAAATTTTTTAATTAAAAACTTACTAATAGTTTTACAATTTAAAATAACTCGAACTAGTTTATATTACTAATGTTAATTGTCTATTCAAACAGACAATTAACATTTTACGATTTAGTGATATAAAGAAGTGTAACAATCAAAAAAGTGTTTTTATATAATATATATTATTGTATTTCTTACCTTGATCTTTTAGTTCTTCGTACTAATTCATTCTTTATAGTTAATTTAATTTAGTAGTTATTTTATTACGATAAATAAGTGTGTTTACCACATTTAGATAAACAATTATTTTTGAATATTTATATCAATTAAGTACTATATTAGTTTACAATTTAAATTATAATTTCTTAGAATAAAACAAGTAGCTTTTGACTTTATAAACACCTTGTTATAAAACAATAACACTGATTTTTATGATAAGAATATTAGTCCAATTTTTATATCTTCTAACGACACTTTGTTATTTTAGCAATAAAGACAAGGAGTACCTGTCTATTAAAATCATCGTGTCTTATTAAAACAAAAAAATTGAATATTAGAAATATTTAGAAGTCTCTTTTATATTACTATATTTATCAGTCTTTATCTACATTTATATAATTTCTATATTTAGAAATCTTATTTATATAATTCGTATCTTTAAACGTCTTATTTTTATAATACAAATATTTAGAAATCTTAATCTACAATTATTTTGATTGACATGCAAAAAGGTCTAATATAAAATTTATTAGAAATAGGTTCTACTAAAAAAACAGTTAAATTAATTTTAGATTTCAGAATCAGTATTTTGCAATAACATGGAAGAATTTGAAATTCGTTAACATACAATTGTTGTGAATTAAAAAAATAAATAACAGTGATATTTTAAGACTAACATCAAATAAATTATAAAATACATAATTTATTAAATTGAAATTGTTTTTGTCTTATTTAATTTCTAATATCTTTTTTTCTGTCTATTTTTACATAACAATTTTACATTCCTTAAAAGGTAAATTTCTGTTTTTTAATTAAATTTTTAGTAAATTTAAATTGATTTGTACAAAAACTGATTTTAATATTTTTGACTATACACATGCAATTTAACATATATTATTATTTTCTTTGTTTACAAAATTGCGTCATAGTTTGAAATAAATATTCTACTATATGTTTTTATATTTAGAAAATACGTTTAATTCTAAATTTTACATTTTTGTTTTGTTTATAAATTAATATTTAAATTGATTTTTTTTTATCCCCAATGAAGCCTTCTTTCGTTTTATTTCTAAGCTTTTTTTCGAACTTTATACTTGTAGCATCTTCAACTACAAATGATGATCAATCAAATACTCCAACAACTAACGATACTTCTGCAGCTGATGGCACTCAAGTAGCCGACGATGCAGCAGATGATGACACTGCAGCAGATGATACCAATAAAGATGACGCAGCAGCCGATGACACTGCAGCAGATGATACCAATAAAGATGACGCAGCAGCCGATGACACTGCAGCAGATGATGCCAATAAAGATGACGCAGCAGCCGATGACACTGCAGCAGATGATACCAATAAAGATGACGCAGCAGCCGATGACACTGCAGCAGATGATGCCAATAAAGATGACGCAGCAGCCGATGACACTGCAGCAGATGATGCCAATAAAGATGACGCAGCAGCCGATGACACTGCAGCAGATGATGCCAATAAAGATGACGCAGCAGCCGATGACACTGCAGCAGATGATGCCAATAAAGATGACGCAGCAGCCGATGATGCCAATAAAGATGACGCAGCAGCCGATGACACTGCAGCAGATGATACCAATAAAGATGACACTGCAGCTGATGATACCAATAAAGATGACGCAGCAGCCGATGACACTGCAGCTGATGATGCCAATAAAGACGATGACGCTTCAACACCTCCAACTCCAGTCACTCTAACTTTTAAGCCCATGCCACGGCAGACTTTATCATCTTGGGCAAGTCCTTCATTTCAATAAACTTTTTGTATACTTATTTGTTATTTCTAAAAATAAAATGTTACAGCTAAAAGTGCAATAATGACAAAATGTATTTATTTTGTGTTTAAAAACTTAGATTTATTGTTATTATTTATTTATTTATTCGCATTATAAAAAAGTAGAAAAGACATGAATAAATTTTTAATGGAGGTGCATAATTATATAACAACATCTACAGTTAGAATTGACTCGATCCTAGAAAAATCTAAAAACGATTTAAATACTAAAAGAAGATTTTTCTGAGTTTGCCTCACAGTGAAATAGTAAAATCGGCTGGTGTTTTATAAGTAAGATTGATTTCTTAGTGTTATCATCATCAAGCAGAATTTATCTTCTAAGGATAAGGTACTAAGCTTTATCAAGGAGATTATTTGTAACCATGGTTAGGACTTCCAGAGCCAACTTTAACTGTAAAGGTTGAGGATATGATAGTAGAGCCAGAATTAGACATCGAGGACAGAATTAGATATCTGAATGAAAACCAGCAAAGAGCCTACGATAGAATAATAAATAGTGTTGATATAAAGGTGGTAAAGTATTCTATCTTGATGGGCCTGCTGGATCTGGCAAGACCTACCTATATAATGTTCTAATTAACTCTCTAAAGAACCAAGGAAAGTTGACCATACAAATGGCAACCACAGGTAGTGCAGCAGATCTACTTAATGGTGGAAGAACAGTTCATAGTTTTATGAAACTCCCTGTTCCATTGAATGAAACAAGTAGTTCAAGGCTGCAGATAAATTCATCAGAGGCTCAAATGATAAGAAGGTCATCATTGATTCTTATCTATGATGTCTAAATATGCACTAGATGTTATAGATACAGCTTTGAAAAGGATCTGTTTTAATGATGACATCTTTGGAGGTAAGACTGTACTACTTGGTGGAGATTTTAAACAAGCTGCAACAGTTGTTTTAAAAGGTACCCCAAGTATCAATCATAGAAAACTCAATCATAAGCTCAAGAGCATGGAGACATGTTGAGATCTTGAGATTGAGTTATAATATGAGGTTTGCCAATCAGCCTGAATTTGCAAAGTGGTTGTCAGATGTAGGAAATGGGTTCCTAAATGACAATAATGATGAGATTGTCATTCCTTCGAGATTCATTGTGAAAGGAAGCTTAATAAGCTCAATATTTGGGGAAAATATTGATAAGAAGGACGAGTCTGTCTTTAGCAAAGTAATTTTGACTACTAAGAACGAGTATGCAAATGTTATCAATGCAGAAGTTTTTAGTATGTTAGATGGAGATGATTTCATCTATAAAAGTGCAGACTCGATCATTTCTGACGATCTCAATGAGCTTTTGAGATTCCCGACAGAGTTCCTCAATAAACAACAACCATCCGGCTTGTCTCAACATATATTAAAGTTGAAAGTCGGCTGTCTGATAATGTTATTGAAGAATGTGGATCCAAGAAGGGGACTCTTAAACGGAACAAGGCTACAGATTCTCGGATTAAGAAAGAACAATATCGTAGCAAAGATTATAACTGGAAGGAGGCAGGTTATGTGGCGGCCATACCAAGAATCTACATGCAGCCTAGCGACACGTTATTGCCCTTTATACTTAAAAGAAGGCAATTCCCTGTACTAGTGTCATATGCTATGACCATTCATAAGTCGCAGGGACAGTCGTTTGACAATGTTGGTGTTTATCTTCCTGAACCTGTATTTGCACATGGACAGTTATATGTTGCGATAGTCAAAATGCTAAAATGTATTAAATAACTATATCTAAAAAGTTAACAATGATGTCCATCAGGCTCTTATAGGGAAAAATATTATACAAAGTAGTGAGTTATATTAGAATAACCAAACAACCTTAGGCTGCGCGATGTTATTGATGTGGTATTTGTTTATAATGTATTATAAAATATCTAATGATTACAAGTGTGACTTGATGATACGAAGGGGCGTTTGCTACAAAAGTTTTGCCGTTTTTGCAATAAATAATGAAATTAAAAAATATATAAAGATTTTAAAAAAACTGTCTGTGATTATATAATCCCGTTCTAATAACAAGGTTATCTAATAACATACATGCATTTGTAATAGTTTAATTTAATTTTTAACACGCGCAGTAAAAAAACATGAAAAATTGAAATATTTAAATTAAACATATTGAAATTTCAGACTTTTAAAATGAAAAAATTATTATTACAAGGGCATGTGTGTTTATAAGACCAAGTAGCTTTGCTTATTTATAAATAATCAAAATAGTAAAACACAAACTTAATTAAATTTATAAACTTTTAAAAGATAAATTTCCACTCCTTGTAAAATGTTGAGAACTTTTATTAGTCAATACAAATTTCATTTTCTGAAATAAAGTATTTTTATTTTTTTACCTATATAAAAAATTGTAGATGTTAATATCTTTTCTAAGTTGGTATTTAATCACTTTAAAATACTAGATTCAATTAATTATGAAGTATAAAACATTTTCTATTAAAAACTCTATGAATATCTTAATTACTCTATAAAGATTAAATTACTTATGACGTATATAACATTTTTTATGAATAAACTCTTAAAGATTAAATATAAATTTATTTACATTGATACTTTAATACAAATTTACGATACTATTAATTCATTCAATACCATTTTATATTTTTTACTTTCCTGATACAGAGCTTTTATCTTGCACCTCAACAAAAATATTACAAGTTCAAATTGTGATAAAATTTCAAGATTATCATTATGCGAAAAATTTTTTACACCTTCAATAAGATGCAAAATCCATTGAATCGGCAATTTTTCCAATATTTTCAATATATTTAAATTAGTGAAATCTATTTCTAACGAAAAGATGTTTTTTGATTTAGTTTTTTCACTTTTTTTAATTTGTAAAAGATTGTAAAATATTTTATCTAAAAAATTTAGCCATTCATAAGCTTTTTCTAATACGTAGACATTTACATTTAACATTTTGAGTTGACATTTTAAGTTAGGTAAATAATTTAAATAAATTAAAGTAGTAATAGATGACATTTTTTTGATATTTGCATTACAACTATTAAATTGCCTTAAAAACTTTTTTCTTGTAGAAAATATTTTGGTTGTAAACGTAATATTCTTAGTAGGATTACTGTCTAGATATGTTTTGTAAATTTTTTTATATGAAATTAATATTGAAATGTTAAATATGTTAAAATCTATTGATTTTTGAAAATTTTCATTTAAATTCTTCGCGGGTCTCCTAATCTTTAGATTTTTATTTAGAAATCTTGAATTATGTTCATTTGAAGTTTCCATATACTTCGGGGATTTTTCTTGAAACTTTAATTGTACTTTTTGGCTATTAGTTATATTTTGTATTTTATCTGTAGGTAAAAAAGACACATCAAAGTTGTCTATTGACATCTGATGTTCATAAGATGCTGAAATTAGATGTATGAAATAAACGAAAAGCATGTTATGGGTTAATTTAAAGTGTAAAATATAAAATTAATTTTTGATAAAAATTTAATATAAATATTTAAAATATATTAATTTATTTCTATGTTTAAAAGAAAAAAAACAGTATTTTATACTCAGAAAATATCAAATATTCAATTTTTAGACATTTGTAATGCCTATATACTGAAATAGGAAATTTTGCTAAGGAATTATAATTCAAAAAATAAAAAAATGATTTTTAATGATCATTTTTTTAATTAGTTTTGCAATTTAACTTTTTAAATAAAACTCTTGTCATTTGTAAATTGAAAAAAGATATTTAATATTTGATCGAGCATAGGAATTATAAGTTTGAATATTAGAATTACACACTATTTTAGTAAAAAATTGAATATTTACATTTGAGAAAATAAAATGAGCAGATTAGTGTATTTGTCTTTGTATAAAAAATAAAGATAAATTTGGAAAGGATAAAATTATAAATAAGTTTTTAAAAAGACCATCTCGAGTAGAATTAATTGTTTCAAGAATTTGTTTATAATTAATTCAAGCATTTGTAAAGTATTTATAGAATTTAAGTATTTTTAAAAAGACCATCTCGAGTAGAATTAATTGTTTTAAAATTTGTAAAGTATTAATTAATTAGTCTATTAGTTTTTAATATAAATTATCTCGACTAGAATTAATCGTTTTATATTGCGAACATTGTATTTTAAATGTAAAGTCTCGAAAAATGTGAAAATTTTATTATTAAAATTGTCGCGAAGAAAAAATACAATTATATTTGTCAAATACACGCAGTTAATTGACGGATTATAAAAAGTTTTTTATACTAAATAATATGAAACAGATTAATTTTTGACATCACTTTTAATTTTCTAACTAGATTTCGAATATTTGACGATGAAATAACAACTTTAGTAAAATTCTAGTACATTTATCTGCACTTTAAATTGTTTAATTTATTTTGCTTTGGCTTACATATCTTTTTGATAAAATTTAATATCAAACTTCTTACGACGTCATTACATATCTATTCATTTTTTTGTTGTCTTTTAATTTATACATAAGACCAAGTTTGTATAATTTCGTAACAAATTAAATCTAATGGTCGGATTGTCGCCCTGTTAAAATTAAATATTAAAAATTTACTATAAAAAGCTCATTATGAAGGTTGAAAAGGCAGATATTGCAATTTATAGTTGCTTTAAAAACTGAATACTGTTAGATTCTTTAAGACATGTTCTAATAAATTATGTAAATCTTTTTAAATATTAAGTTACAAATGGTTTTGTCTCTGTGTTAAACTTAACAAGGTTATTAAATTTTTCATCTACACCTGTTACATTTTATATTCATTTTACATACTAATCTGATTTGAGTTAAATATGATGCAGATTTATTTGTAAAACAAATACATAATAAAGAATACTAAATATCAAAGATAATCACTTTGAGCGATCTTAGTCTTTTCTTAAATGTAGAGACAGATCAAGCCATGTTTATTTTATTAATTTGATATGACGTCAATTTATGCAATATTTACAAATTCAAAAGTAAATCAAATAACTTCCGCCTTCAATTTTAAATAGTTCAAGGGATCTCTTAATAAAAGTAATTAGTAAATTAAAAAGTGTCATTGAAAGGTTCAAATATAGTTACCATGAAAACTTATAAGATTTAATGTTAGAAAGTCATTACAATTATAACATTTCTACTTTACTATTTAAAATTTTTATTTTTTACTGGGAGATGGAGTAAGTCAAAAGTTCACCCAATTTTGGTAACCTATTTAAATCTTTAAAACTGGTATCTTATTGATTAAAAAGTGTTCATATATTAAGCTTATATTAAATACTATAATTGAATGCATTTCCAAATTTGTTTCTAACTATTGGTTTAATTAATTACATTAATACATCTTAATTATCTTTTTAAGTATTAATCAATTTCATAGTAACTGACTTTTCATCAACGGAAACAAAATTAAATGAAATTTAAACTTAAATTATATCTCTATCTTTTAAATATTATTATGAAGTAGATATAAATATTATTACGTAGATATATAATACTATCATGAAGCTGATATTTAATATTATTAAGTAAATATCAATATTATTAAGTAGATATTAAATACTATTTTGAAATAAATATCAATATTTTTTTGTTTACCTGCTTTGTAATTTTTTTACCCTAAAGATGGAGTCTTCTATTGCAGTAAAAGGCAGTAATTTTGTTATAATTGGAACTGACGCAAGTGTTAAGAATTCATATTTAGTACTGAAAAGAGAAGACAATAAATTCTATAATGTAAATAATAAAGTAGTATTTACCTACATGGGAGATCAAGGAGATGCTTTTAGAACATCCTCTTTTATAAATGAGAAGTTAATTTATGAAGAAATACAAAACAATGTAAAGATAACCCCAAAGGTAACTGCCAATGTCATCCAAAAGACATTGTATGACAATTTAAGATCTCATCCAAAAAATTGTTACTTTCTTATAGGGGGGTTATCTAATGATGGCCCTGAATTGTACAGTGTAGATGTTTACGGGTCTATGCATGAAAATAATTTTATGGCAGTAGGAATAGCAACTTATTTCTGCTATGGGGTTTTAGATAAAGAATATCATAGAGATATTACAAAAGAAGAAGGTTGTAAAATAATACAAAAATGTTTTGATGTTTTAAAACAAAGATGCTCAGTAGATATTTCTAATATAGAAATAAAAATAATAAGTGAAGAGGGAATAGATACAATTAATAAATTGTTATAGTGCTTTTTAATTGTATTTTTTTATATAGTATTGAAAAGAACTTTCTTTATAATTTATATTATAAATATATTAATTGTATTATTTACTCACTAAGTTATAAACAATGTATACTTTCACTCGTTTATAAACAATGTATACATTCACTAAGTTATAAACTATGTATACATTCACTAAGTTATAAACTATGTATACTTTCACTCGTTTATAAACTATGTATACTTTCACTCGTTTATAAACAATGTATACTTTCACTCACTAAATTTATAAACATGTATACATTCACTAAGTTATAAACAATGTATATTCACTCGTTATAAACTATGTATACATTCACTAAGTTTATTAACAATGTATATTTCTTAACTTGTTAATTCAAAATAATTTTTGATTAAATGAGTTTGTTTATTAAAAACCAACAAACTGAAAATTTAAAAGTATAAATAAAAAAAAAATATAAAAAATATGCATAAACTATTATTGCTCTCTTTAATTTCATGCAGTAGATTTGATAATTGTCATTCATCAAATGAGACATGTAGAGAGTATTTAGATTACAATAATGAGTGGGATTGGTCATCAAAATGGGATTTTACAGTATTCGTAAATCAAACCTTATGTACATTTAGAAATGAATTAAGATATACGGATAAAGAGTTACTAAAATGTATTCTATTTTATATATGGGAATGTATTGGGAATAAAAATAGAAATAAGTTAGCTTTATTTGTAGCTTCTAGTCTTCACAATACTTCATTTTATAAGATATTTGAAAAGAAGTGCAGTAATGATAAATATAAATCAAGGGGATTAATTATGATACAGGGATTTGAAAACTATGTCTATTTAAGTAACATTTCTACTAATAATTACGTAAAGTGTCCTGATCTACTAGCAGTTCCTAGATATGATACTATTTGTGATACAATAAGATTCTGGAAAGACAAGTTAAGACATGTTTATACATTTGAGAATATGATGGAATCCCTTAGAATTCAAAGTTGGTTAGAAAATAGACACAATGATGATATAGAAAATTGGAGACATATGTACAAAAATCTTAAGCATGCGTATTGTAAGTATTAAATTATTATAATGTAGTATTTTATCTTTGTTATTAATTTTAATAATTTACATTTATTGTGATTTATTGAAAATTCATTTAAAGTATGCAAATATTTAGCATAAAAAGAACTTTTTTATGCTAAATTTTATACATTTTACATATTGATATTAAAAATAATAACAATAAATGTAAAATGTTATTCTATAGAATTCTAGTATAAGAAACTTCTATGTATCTATAGAAATATATGTTTTTTGTTCTGATCACATTTATACTTATAAGGTAATAATGACTTTTAGTAATTATTATTTTTAGTCCAGTAGTTAAAAATTATTAAAGAATGTATTGATGACTTTTAGTCGTAATTAAATTTCAATGCTCAGAGGTCTCAAATTGGCTAAATCTAAACTTTATCATAAACACATTTAATTTACAAGTAGGCATTTTAAGAATTGAACTTGTTTTGTAAAAAGCCGGCATATTTTATTGTAACTAGCTCTACATTTTTGTAGATTATTTTAATTTATCTACAAAAGTATTCTAAACACTTTTAAAGAAAGAGCTTTATTATTTAAGTTTCTAATAAGTTTAACAAAGTCATTAGATTTATATTATTTTATCTTTAAACAAGGTTTAATTAATTTTATGTTTAGTATTGTAATGTAAGTTTAGACTATTTCCTTAATATAAATATCTACTAGAATACTAAAATAAATATTGTAGTAATTATATTAAAATACATTTAGTAATAAATAGCATAGACTGATCTTGTTATATGTTACTTATAATAAATATAATAATATTCATTCACTTATAATAAATATAATGATCTTAATTCTCTTATACTATAATCTATATTAATTATCTTATAATAAATATAATAATATTAATTCTGTTATATGGAATATACATACGATGTTCTTTTATATTAAATAATGTTTAAACAAGTAGATTAACAATTTAATTAGAAAATTATGAACTTTTTTGAAAAGCTGTACATCGATATCTTCTTTTAAATTCATTACACGTATGTAATTATCAATTTCATAATTTCCATCTAATATTCTATCATAATAATTTACACAATCATTTATAACCATAATATTAGGATGTGATAGTTTTAAAGGATACTTTACATAATCATAACATTGAGATAATCAGTTAATAATTGATAATTTTCTTGGTAGATATTTTCAGTAACCCCCTTCCTTTATATATTGATTCATCATATTTAATATCAAATTTTGTCAGGTTAGCTGTGTTGTGTAAAGAAGCAGCAATAAACAAAATAGCTCTATCATCCATTTTTCCACCTAAAACGAAATAAATGTTATAAAGAATCTCTTTTTGTTTTATAGAAGGTTTGTCAATTAGCAATTTAAGTTTTAAAATAAAATCGTCAGGTGAACATAAACAAATTAGAATTTGAGAGGTAAAATAAGGTAGATTCATAAAAGGGTAGCAAACTAATATAATATAATATAATATAATATAATATAATATAATATAATATAATATAATATAATATAATATAATATAATATAATATAATATAATATAATATAATATAATATAATATATATAATATAATATAATATATATAATATAATATAATATAATATAATATAATATAATATAATATAATATAATATAATATAATATAATATAATATAATATATATAATATAATATAATATAATATAATATAATATAATATAATATAATATAATATAATATAATATAATATAATATTAATACAATTTTTTAGGGATTATAAAAATTGAAGGATTTGTGTAATCAAATACATTTATGCTATTCATTCTCTAATAATAATATATTTATGTTGTAAACATCACTTATTATAAGTTTAATATTTAAATAAAAGACTTATAATTTTGTATTGTTTTATATGACGTCATGTTTCATATTAAAATCAATTGTAAGTAATTAAAAATCAAAAAAATCTTCTTAAATATTTTAATTTATTTCTTTTTTAACCAATCTTACTTCTACTATATTAGTAACACTTTTCGCTGGCATATTTCTCTCAAATTTAACTCTCACTAAACCTTTGTTTCCATGTGTTCCAATTATAACACCTTCTACATCTCTTGTTGTTTTGTCCTCATTAAATCTTTTACTAACAACTACATTCCCAATATAATTAATAGCTTGTTCTTTACTCACTACATTATTAATTTTTATAAGTGCTTGAGTATGTCTAATTCTTCTAAGAGCTCTTCTATGAGATACAAAAATTCCTGGTATGTACATTTTATGGGGTAAAAATAAACAAAATTTTAAAAAATTTGTTTATGCAAAAAAACTATAAATAAGAGTAAATTTTTAGAAAATTCATGCACTGCTCAATTCTTTTAAATTTTGACATGTCTTTAAAAAATATATTTTTTAAGAATACAATCTCTCCCATTTATTTTATAGTATTAATATAAGTATTGTAATATTAAGCATTATAAATGATGTCCTGATTAATAGATCTAGAAATAAAGATAAAAAAAGACTTGTTTATTCATTTTTTATTGCTTATTGTTATTTATTAAGTTATATAATAATGATGCTTACTATGACAGGTAATATTTATATAATAGGAAGTTATTTAATGAGTAAATTTATATCATCTCTAATAACAAGAGAAAAGGAATTTCATGTTGTTAAATAACATTTTATAGATAATATAAAATTAATGTAAATATATATTATTGATAGTATTAGTAGATAACATTTTTAATAGAAATATAAAGATATACATAATTACTAGTAATAGTAGATACATAAGATAACATTTTATGAATAGCTGAATATATATTAAAGAAATATGAGAGATATACATGACTAATAATATTATATATTGTAAATATAAATAATTAAATATATACAAAGATATACAAAATTACTAGTAATATAATATATTAATGAAATATAACTAGATATTGTATCACTATTTTTTTATATTTAAAAGAGATATACATAATATTAATATAATATAAACAGTGATTCAATCTAAGGAAATATTTATTTCTATGTAAATGTTTTCTGATTAAATAAATTAAGTGTCACAGCTGATAAAAAAGCAGGTACACTTCCACCCTTTACAAGATATATTTGTATTTCATTATTAAACTGACTAGCAAATGAATTATTAACAAGTTCAATATTATCTTTATTAATATTAAAAATAAGAAGATCTTCACTATCAAAAGAGTACAAAGAACTTAATATTATTTTATCATCTTTAAGATCAATTTTATAACCCAAAATACCAGTGATATACTTTTTATATTTTAAGAAATATTCTTTTAGATTATCAAAATCTGCAGTTAATGAAGCTAAGGGAGTTGTCATTTTAAGGGTAAAAGAAAGTAGTTTAAATTTGTTTATGCAAAGAATATTGATTTAATACAAAGTAGTTTAAATTTGTTTATAGAAAGAATATTGTTTAATACAAAGTAGTTAAATTTGTTTATAGAAAGAATACAAATTACAGACAGGGATGAAATCAGATTTACGATCTTCTTTATTGGTAATATTAAGCTTCTTAATATTTTCTTTCACTTCTTTTAGGCATGTCTTAAAAATCTTCTCTTTAATATGTCCATTACAAAAAGATTTTATTTTTAATTTAGATTTTGTAAATACATAAAAGAAAGTGTATTGGTAACATAATAGAATATTGGGATCTACTATAGAAGGATGTATAAATGTTTCCTTGTATTTTAAATAGTTTTTATAGACAATAGATGGTGATAGAAATGAATAAGTGTGGCAGAGTTCAGTGAAGATATCCATAAGGGGATAATAATTTTAACACTAATTTACTTCTTTGTGATAATATTTCAATATATATTAATATAATATATTTGTATATTACATACTTATATGATTTTATATTTAATATAATATCTATTGTGTATATATTTATATATATTGTATATTACATACTAATATGATTTTATAATATCTATTATACCTATTATTATATCTATAATATCTTATAATATCTATTGTATAAATTATAATATATTTATTCACTGTGTATCTATTATAATATCCATCAATGATCTATTATAATATCTCATGATATCAATCATAATATCTCACAATACCTTATAATATCCATCAATGATCTATTATACCTATAATTATATCTATTAGAATAATTTTACCCTATGTTTCTAAATAAGGATACAATCCACGATGTAGAACTTAATGATTCCCTTATTTTACAAGTTTACGATATAAAAATAATACAATCTTATTTTTTAGATTTAGATTTACTAGAGAAAGTGTTAATTAATATTGGGTTAGTATTAATTCATCACCATTATACAAAAAATATCTTAGCATGTTATTTAAATTACAAGATGAGAACACGAAGATAGAAAAAATAAGAAATGCATTTCTTCATATTTTACAAGTACCTATGCACGGATTACCAGAATTATATGGAGAATATGAGGAATTTGAAACTGAATACAACAAATTACAAGCTAAAAAGATTCTACAAGAATCTTTTCTAATTTATCAGAATACCCTAACGTGTTATCACCACATAAAAAAAGGTAGTGATATGGCAATGGAATTACAAAATCCTTTAAAGTTAAGTGAAGATTTATTTTATAAAAGAATATGTTTTTTGTATAGAGAGATGATTTATTTTAATTATAAAAATGAAGAGATATATTTTGATTTCTGTGAATTCTTAATTAAAAATAATAAAATTCAGGAATCAAAAGATATTGTAAAATTAGGGATTGAGAATACAACAGGAGTATTTTTAAAAATATATTCTTTTCATAGGAATTTATATAATGAATTTAATTTGTATTTTGAAGAAATTTATAATAATGATAATGCAAAATTATTGAATACTGATAATACTATTAATAATACTAATAATATATTGATATTAATACTAATACTAGTTGTATTAATAATAACTATAGTGGTAATAATAACTATAGTGATAATACTACTAATAATACTATTAATAATAATACTATCAATAATGATAAAGACATCCCTCAGTACTCAAATATTTTATTATGAATTTGTTATCTTTAGTACTAAAAAGAAAAGGATTAATAGCTTTTAGAAAGGAATTTATAAAATTAAAATTAAGAGGTCTTAAGAGTGATGTAATATATAAAAATGTATCAGATTATGAATATAAATATACAAATAACAAAGATATAGTTATTAAAATATATATAAGCGGTATAGAAGTCACAGATAGTTTATATTTAAAAGAAGAGTTAATTAATTTTTTACTAAAAATTGGAGATTATAATAATGCACTTTTATATGCTAAGAAGTACGAAATAGGATATGATAAAATTTTAGAGTATGAATTTAAATATGGAAATAACTTTTTTAATTTGTTAAATAACAATAAAAAGATAAATTTTGTAAAGAAAGAAGAATACAATATAACAAGGAATAGTCCATATGAAATTACACAACAAGTATTTTCATATGGAATGAATTATACTTTAAAAGAAGAGTGTAAACTTTTTATTAGTAAAATTAATTATATAAAAAAGAGAGATGATATTTTAATAAATTTAGATCTGAATAGATTGATTGAAATAATACAGTCAATAAAAATATAATTAAATATATTTATTTTATATTATTATATTATTATATTATTATATTATTATATTATTATATTATTATATTATTATATTATTATATTATTATATTATTATATTATTATATTATTATATTATTATATTATATATTATATTATTATATTATTATATTATTATATTATATATTATTATATATTATATATTATTATTATTATTATTATATATTATTATATTATTATTATTATATATTATATTATTATATTATTATATTATTATATTATTATATTATTATATTATTATATTATTATATTATTATATTATTATATTATTATATTATTATTATTATATTATTATATTATTATATATATTAATACATAAACACTATATAATATCTATTTATACATATATATTTTATATTTTTATTTTATTAAATCCTATGGGTGACATCTACAATATCAACAAAGCACAAAAACAAAAACAATTACCAGAAGAAGAAAACAACAGTATTTTAGAAGAAGCAAAACGTATAGAAGATGAAAATTATGAACAAGCAAAAGATATTAGAAAACAAATTGGACAAGCAGCTATTGATCAAAAACAAGCATCAGAGGAATTTAAAAGACAAGGGGAAGTATTACAAAATGCTAAAAATAGTGCTATAAATATTCATAAAGAAGCAAAAAAAGGTGAAGAATTAGCAGATGACATTGATAGAGAAGGATCTATTTTTAGTTGTAGATTTGCTTGTATAGAAAAGTTTTTTAAATGGTTTAAAAGTGATAGTGGTAGTAAAGAAGTAGAAGAAATAGCATCAAAGAATCATGAATATGAAAAAGTTGAAGATTATGAAGAATATAAATATCAAGAAGGGGAGGAATTTGTACCTGGTCAGAATAAAACTGATAAAGAGTTAGTAAATATTCTTAATACAGTAAAAGGTATAAAACAAGAAGCGGAGTCTCAAAGCAGAGAAGCCCAGAAGCAGAAATCTACTATTAAAGATATTAATAAAGTTACAGAAGAAAGTGAGAAGGTAATAAAAAAGACTGATGAACATTTAAAGAAAATAGAATAAAAGTATTTTTTTTAATATTATATTATATTATATTATATTATATTATATTATATTATATTATATTATATTATATTATATTATATTATATTATATTATATTATTCAAACAATGAGGAATATTGTAGAATGTCATAAAAAATACTTTTATTCATTTAATTCACTTATTAAATTGTTATCATTCAAATAGTATTTAGGAGATATTTTTAGGTATCTTTTATCCTCATCAGTAAGATGATCCAAAATATTTGTAACATATTCTTTAAGTTCTTCTTTAGTATCTAAAACTACTACCATAAAGGCATTAAGTGTTAATAAAGTTAATGCTAATGTTTTTTGGTCTACTATAATATTTTTACTAAGAATTTCTGAGAGTCTAGAATCAATTTTAAAATTTTTTTCATCTATAAATTTACTTGTAAACTTTATTGATTTATCCTTTTGAAGTAGTTTAAGAAAAAACGTTGAAAATATTTTTATATTTTCAAATCTGGATTCTTTAACTAAAAAATATCTCTTTGCAAAACTAGAATTTAGAACACTCGCTTTATTGATAGTTTTCTTTGATGAAGGAAAAAAATAGTTTAGGGTCGCCGATAAAATACCTGGTGATTCGACTTCGCCTAAAATCTTATCAATTAAACTTTTTAAAAGCGGATGTTTATCAAGACACGATTTACTAAACTGAGAGGTTTTTCCATTAACAAAAAAAAAGGCATAATCTGGATCTAAAATACTTGCAAACAAATCATTATTTTTAATAACCTCTTTATTTACTTCATAAATCGTTGCTTGGGATATTTGTCCCCAAATACAGTTTAGAATTAAAATGAATATAGCAATAAATTTCATGGGTCATTTTTGAAAAAGAATTTATAAAAAAATAAATAAAGCTTTTAATTTAAATTTTTTAAAAATACTCTTTTTTCTAGAAATAAATATTGTAGTATTTCATATTAAATATGACGTGTAAAGTGGTGATATTGACAAATTTTTCATAAAACTTTTTCAATTTTTTAGTTGCATGAAAAAGCATTGAACGGAATTCTAAACATATTAAATTAAGTAAATATTGTTACTTATTGATAAATTCAACGTAATTGAGACATTTTAATGTTTAATAAATAACTTGGTTTTTAAATAATCGATGAGTATTAAAAATTATCAAAGTGTAAAAATAATTTATATTTTGAAATTAATAACTGTTGTACAATTTATAAAAATTAGTCAAGAAAATATAATTTGATTACATTTCAATAGCAATTCCTTTATCTTATGTTCTATGTCTACCATTAAATTATGTTGGCCAAAAGTATTAGCATAAATTCCACAATTAAAACTTAGATTTATTTTAAGGTGGAATTTCTTTAGAATTTATATTGTTGATTTAATAAATTCCACAATAAAAACTTACATTTATTTTAAGGTGGAATTTCTTTAGAATTTATATTGTTGATTTAATAAATTCCACAATAAAAACTTACATTTATTTTAAGGTGGAATTTCTTTAGAATTTATATTGTTGATTTAATAAATTCCACATTAAAAACTTACATTTATTTTGTTAATTTAAGTTCTCTACTACACCATTGGATATTGCTAAGAACTTTATATAAATTAACTAGCAAAACTACTTATTTTAATAATCATATATACACTTATAATAATTATTTTTCAATTTTAAAATCAGTTTTAGATGTTTAACAATATAATATGTTTGTTTTTTAACTTTCATATTTATACTTTAGGGTTAAAAAATTAATTATATTTTATTTGTACTATTAATTTCTAATATAGAGATCCTTGTATGATTGTGTAATTTAAAGAGTTCTATATTTGTACTATTAAAAATTAATTATATTTTATTTGTACTATTAATTTATAATATAGAAAGATAATTATAATAATATAGAGATCCTTGTATGATTGTGTAATTTAAAGAGTTCTATATTTGTACTATTAGTTTACATTTATAAAATACCCTTAAGATGATTGAAAAACTTATAATCATAGGAAGTGGTCCTGCTGCATATTCTGCTGCTATTTATACCCAAAAAATGAATCCTCTGATATTAAGAGGTGGATTTGTTGGTAGTATTGGTCCTGGTGGACAATTAACTACCACAACACATGTTGATAATTATCCAGGGTTTCCAAATGGTGTACAAGGACCAGATCTTATGAATATTATGTATAAACAAGTAGAATCCCTTGGAATAAGACAAATTGATAAAACTGTTATTAATATAAAAGAAGGTGATATAAAAGATAATACAAATGATAATGATACAAAAGAAGATAATATAAAAGAAGGTGATATAAAAGATAATACAAAAGAAGATAATATAAAAGAAGATAATACAAATGAAGACACTAATATTAAAGATAGTAATATAAAAAAGGAAGGAAAGATCTTTTTAATTTATACTAAAAAAAATATTTATAAATCAGAAGCTATAATTATAAGTACTGGTGCATCAGCTAAAAGATTATATGTAGAAGGAACAGGTGATGATCAATTCTGGCAAAGAGGTATCAGTGCTTGTGCTGTATGTGATGGGTATTTTTATAAGGGTAAAATTACCTGTGTAATAGGCGGAGGGGACTCGGCTATGGAGGAAGTCCTTTTTTTATCAAAAATTTGTAAAAAAGTCTATTTAATACATAGGAGAGAAGAATTTAGATGTAGAATTGATAAATTAGAAGAAGTAAAACGTACTGATAATATTGAAATCATGACACCTTATAATTTAGCATCTGCTCATGGTACAGATAAATTGGAATATATTAAATTAGAAGGAAAGGATTCTAAAATTTTAGAAGTAGATGGGTTATTTTTTGGTATAGGACATATCCCAAATACCCAATTTTTAGAAGAGAACTTTAGAAATATATTATCTGATGATAAATATATTAAAGTAGATGAGAATTGTAAAACTGCAGTAGAAGGTATTTTTGCATGTGGAGATGTTTTTGATAAAAAATATAGACAAGCTGTTACAGCAGCAGCATCTGGTTGTATTGCTGGTATTAAAGCTTTAGAATATTTAAATTAATAAAATTAGTATTTTTATTACAATATTCTATAAATATGTTTATTACAATATTAATATTTATATAATAATATGTCTATTACAATAATATTTATATAATAATATTATATAAATATGTTTATTACAATATTAATAGTTCTATTACAATAATATTTATATAATAATATTCTTTATTTTATGCAGTGCAGTGCCTGTCAAAAATCAATATATATTAAAAATATATTTTTTATAATTCTAACATTTCTATTTATAACTACACATATTCAAGCTAAAGTAAATTTTATATTTTTAACTTATAAAGAAGTATGTATATTATTTATAAAGAGTCTATATTATTACCTCTTTATATTTGTAATTATATTGTATGTTTATTTAAAATAAGCTTATATATTAATTTTGATTTATGTGTTTATTATAAATATGAGTTTTTTAATAATATATTTCATAACTAACAATAATATATTGCATAACTAACAATAATATTAATAATAATATAATTCATAACTAATTAATTACAATATAAATACTAATATTTTACAATATTAAAGATATTCTACAATATATTATATTTTGACATTTTTTAATTTAATAATATTAAAAACTTAAATCAATATATTTAATAAAATACTAATCAATATAATAAAACTTAAATCAATATATTAATAAAATACTAATCAATATAATAAAACTTAAATCAATATATTTAATAAAATATTAATCAATATAATAAAACTTAAATCAATATAAATATAATAAAATACTAATCAATATAATAAAACTTAAATCAATATAAATTTATTTTCTATTTATAAATATCTATTGCTATGTGATATAGATCTAATATTGTTTTACTAGTTATTTCTACATTTCTATGTTTATAACTTTTATCACATCTAACAGTCTGTCTTTCATTCTGAAACCATACATTTATTGACTTATGACTTAAATTTAATAATATCCCAATATCCTTCTTTGTATCAGTAGATGGATATTTTACTTTATCAAATACTCCTCTCAAAACATAATTTTGTACTTTGGTTTTTTTATTTCTATTTGGTGGTTTTATTCCTTCTTTTTTTAGTTTTATTAATCCTAATAGTGCATCACTAAATAATTCTATTCTTAATACAACACTCATTCCCCTTAAAATGATAAAATATTTATCTTATAAATCAGTTACCATAAAAGGAAAGTTATAAAATCATAAAAGAAATATAAAATAAATATTTTTTATAGTTTTACTGGTTTTTAATTTATCCATTTATAATCATAAAAAAGGGGATTAATTAATTAAAATATAATAACTCTTTTTTAATTTTCAATATATTTATTGGTAAACTCATTTAAAATAATTTTAATTAATCAGTTGTAATAAAATCAACAAATCATAGTTGATTTAATAAGTTACAATATAACATATATATATGTATAATATAATAATAATTTATAAAGTTATAATATACTATAATAATTTAAAAAATTGCAATTGATAAAATGTGCACTATAAGGGAAAACATTTATTTATATTTAAATAAAACACTATATATTAAGTTATAATAAACTTTGATAATGTATTATACAAGTAATATATTAAGTTATAATATATTATTAATCATTATTATATTAAGTTATAATAAACTTTAATAATGTATTATACAAGTAATATATTAAGTCGCATTAAGCTTATTTGACTGTTTGTACTCAGGAGAAAATTTAAGGCTATTAGATACAAAATAATATATTTATATAACACTCAAAAGATAATTAGAAATATATTATTTTTTCATTAATGCACAATCTTTTGACTGTTTATTTTCTTTCATATGGTAGATTACTTTAGTGGATATTTATAATGACTAGCTTTTAGTAAAATCTGTAAAATAAACACAACAAGGATTACTTTAGAAATGCATAAATAACATAATTTTCCATAAACTACAGTAATGTTTTGAAACTACAATAATGTTCCGTCAACACTCATTATAGATTCACTATTGAAAATCAATTATCATTGTAGATTTACTATAGAAAATCAATTATCATTATAGATTCACTATTGAAAATCAATTATCATTGTAGACTGAATATACCTTAGAATTTAATATTTGAATAAGATTTCCCCTTTTGGGTATTTAGCAATAAAAAATACGTCAATATTTAAACAGATTCCAATTATTTATCAAATAAAATGTATTCAAACAACCACTAAAACTGGAATGACTACAATTGCAATGTATAACACCGCTACTGAACTTGTGTCTACTTTAAAACTTTAACTTTTTTATTTAATGCTTTTGTAACCAAATCATTAGACGAAAAAATAATTAATTCAAGCAGAAATGTCCGCAGCTATTTCTTTTTATTTTTTATCAATTTGTAAAGAAAAATACACTTTAAAATATTCGTTTACTTTTTATTTAAGCTTTAATTTTATAATTATCATAGAATTCAGCCTGTTTGAGGTATACGAGGATGATAAAACCAAATACCTTA
The DNA here is from genome assembly GCA_018835575.1 of Cotesia chilonis. NCBI lineage: Eukaryota > Metazoa > Arthropoda > Insecta > Hymenoptera > Braconidae > Cotesia > Cotesia chilonis. The sequence goes on from RJVT01000056.1 coordinate 505,311, forward strand.
TTATTATACAAAGTTTAACAAATAATAAAAATTTATTTACTAAAATTCAAAAGTATAGTAGTTTAAATATTAAGTTACTTATTAGAAATACTGGTAACGTGATTAAATATTCTTTATCAGATTCAATACTTTACAAATAACAAAAATTAGTAGTAAAATGATCATAAAAACGTTCTTAATGATATGAAATTATAACTTAATTATTTATATTTTCTTTAAAAAACAATTTATCCCATCTTCTAGAATATTTTATAATTAGCGCATATTTTGAATTTTTAATGACCGTTGGTAATTTTTATCTACAAAAAATAACTATCTTTTGATTTTTTTTTTCTTTGCAAGTAAGAAGGCCAGAAACCTTACATAGGGACCAGCGAAACTGGGACTTGTTCCTCGTTCAACTGATACTGTGAAATTCTTACTCACTAAAACTGCCAAAATTAAACTTGCCAGTGCAGCAATCTCCGTCGTATCCATTGGACTTTGGCTCCAAAAGAACAGTTTATCGTTTATATACATACCCCGCCAAGAAGAGGGTTCATAGCAAATATAATTTTCGGACACAATTTAAATGACCCGGAAGAGACATCATCGTACAAGCATCGAAAGCCCCTACTATCACCTGTATTTTCGTGTACACCTTCTTACACTGCCACATCATTAGTCCTGTATATTAATGGACTGCGTTGACCACTTATCTCTTACAAACTTCGGCCAGCGTGCTACAGAATCCTGTATGATAGAGTCCACGAGACTTCCCAGCCCTACTTCGTCTAGTCTTTTTAATTAGCCCGAAGGATCCCTCCCCAGAGCGCACCAGCTAGGGCTTAACTAATTTAACCCTTGAAGTACAATTTAGACACTTAGTGTAGTACAAGATCGCATTATTTAAAGCCTTAAAATGCATTCTTATACTAGATTTAATTCCCCTTGTGGCTGGACTGCACACAAGTTTCATGAATCAATTTAATGACTTTCGTGGACTTATCAACATTAGATGTTGATCCCCATTATTTAAATAGAAACAAATAGGTGCTCGTCGGGAATCAAATTCGGTTCTTTTAACTTTTTAATGCAACCTTTCAACCATTAAACTACAAGCATCTTCACTTTTAATGTTAGTATAATAAATGCGGCCAAAGGGCCTATTCGAGGCCTGTAAAGAATTATTTTAAAAAAATAACCCTAAAAATTAAAATTCAAGATAGAAATAATAACTAATAAAAATCTTTTTAATAATTTGCAAAAAAAATATCCTTTAAAGTTTCTTCTCAACATATATCTAATCATTAAATCCTTTAATAATTTTTTGTTCTATGTCTTATTGTTAATTTACTTTTAACACCTTGCCAATTATCTTCTATAATATTAGTATGGCATAAACTATTTTTAACAAACTCTTTTCAAGGATCTACAATTTTATGTCGTCGAAAATTTAAACACAACATTAAATATGAACTGAAACAATGACAACATATATATCATTCATTCTCTGAGAACATATTTTATTTAAGTTCTTCATGCGTTGCTGCTTTTTTATTGTCAACAGGAACAAACACAATTCTTATTTTCGGTGTTCTTTCTACCATTCCAGCAACCCAAACTTTCTCTACCCTATGACCTTTATGTCTCTTTACCTTATCAAACTTATTTTCATCTATTTCAACAACAATACTGGAACCTTTAATTTTACCTGTTTTGTTGTAAACAAACTCTTTGATGGACTTTATTATTAAAAAATGACATTTCTTACACTTGCAATGCCAATTTCTAAAATTCAGCAATGGCTTTATGCTTTACATTAA